>CM065924.1:18190588-18710588 GCA_033439105.1 Magallana nippona
TGTGTGTGTTTTTTTTATTAGATTAATTACATGCATTCATTTGCCCTCTTAAATTTCCATCTGTCGATAAATACGATATTTCCCTATCTGAATACAGACGTTTAATGTCTATTTGATTGCATCCCATTCATTATATTAACATAAGAGTACATATTTTAATTGAAATTTCCGCAGCTGTAGCATGCTATTGAATATTATTAATTCAATAATAAGGAAGTCGTGACAACTGCAGAAAAAAATCGAATGAGTTGAACATAATGATAGAATGCCAGCATCTCATATGCATCTTACGATTCACTTAAAAAAAAAAAAAAAAAAAAAAAAAAAAAAATATATATATATATATATATATATATATATATATATATATATATATATATATATATATATATATATATATATTTTTTTTTTTTTTTTTTTTTTTTTGTAGTAGGCTCGCTTTCTCGAGAGAATCAACACCGGTGTTCGAAATTTCTGCAAAGTAATCAATCTTGAAATAATTAAATGATACTTTGACAATTGCAGTTTCCATAAGTCAAAGTATAATTATTGTTACAGCTGTAATTATATTTCAAATAAATTCTGCAACTCTAACATTACTTTACTTGTGTGCAAGTTTTATAACCGTTTTTTTTTTACGAATACGCAATGTAAAAAGGGTCCGCAAGCAGTAAATATAATAATAGATTTACAAAAATAGTTCATAGTTTTGGTCAGGGTGGCAAGTACATGTAATGTGAAACTTATATTCACCCTAATTTTTTTTTAAAAAGTCAAAAACAGAAATAAAGAGAGAAAAACCATTACTAAACACAGAATAGCCCCCATAACACCCCCTTCGAAAAAAAAAATCCAAAAAAAAAAAAAAATGATGTTCACTCAAGTAGATTTATCATACATCCAATATAACAGGGAGAAAGTAATTTAACAAATTAATTTTTTTTCCGCGTGCTTTATTAATAAACGTAATGTGTTTGAGAACAAATAAACATTTGCATTTAGCTCGGTTAAATGCGAAAGATATTCCAATATCTCTCTGTACAATCTAGATCATGCAATTGCAGTTATTTGGTATAAATTATAACATCAATGCACGCAGGATTCAACCTCATAGGACAGAAACAGTTGTGTTTCAAGTTTACACTTTGTTTTGTGGGAACAAATCTAGGTTTTGTGTGTTTATCTTTCTTTTTTGCTTGTAGTCTTATTTTTATTTTTCTTCTGCACAGGTTTGCATATCTTGTTATCTTGACAAAATTTAATACAAATAAAACTGATTTTAAAATTTAATACGAAATGGAAATTAAGATAAAGTTTTCCATAAGAAACAATAAGAACCCAACAGTGATTTTAAAAAATACATGTAATCTATATATTTTCTTCTTTGATCTACACACACGTAAACAATTCACGGACATAAATAATTTCTGTTTTCTCCAAAATGTGCAAGTCAGTTTTATACGTTTCCAATCTCCAAGACGAATAAGTATAGATATAACTCCTCCAAAATTCTGTTTATCTTATATTTTTTCATCTCCCTGACGAATAAGTAAGTGAAATTTCTTGCTTCTCCAAAATTCAATTTTTTATCACAAATGTACAAGAATATTTTATCTTTTTCACATCTCCAAGATGCATATAATAAGTACGTGACTGTGTAACAAATGTCTCACTCTTCCAAAATGTGTAGTACATCTTTCCACATACAGTAACCCCAGTCCTTGTTGTATGCTATTAAAGTCAGCCGAAGGATGTTGCTATGTACATGGTATGTACACTGAACTTACTAACAATCTTTTCACTTCTCGATGTGGCTTCAGGTTACGAGGAAATCTTACGACGGCAGCCAACAGGAAAACCAAATCTTCTTAAAGTGTTCCAACACCGGTAGGACACACTAATCTCGCTGTCTGTACAAACCCTTACAAATCTACCACAGCGTCCGACGACTTAGGGATTATCACTTTGCGATAGTGGCCCTTGCATCAAGATGGCAGAGGTCATAATCAAGGTTATGAGCACAAAAGCTGTCATCAACATCCGGTCTACGACAAGCGCCAACTGCTGCCACTCAAATCTCACGGAATCTCGCACGTCCAGTTCTCGTTGGCGAGACTCGTTGTTTTCGATGGTGTGGCAAACCTTGGAAAGTACTTTGCTGAAATTGAGTTCGAGTGTACTTGATGTATCGCTCGTTGGGGCGGCAAAAATCGGCTGATTGTTCTGATGTTGTTCCGGAATGTGATTTTTACGGACATTGTTTTCCGGCTTCATTTCGTAGGCGTGGTTCATAGCTTGTCTGTCAAGGTTGCAACAACAAGATCGAACACCGTCCTATGAAGAAAGAAAAAAAGATCTGATATATTAAATTTATTGATAACGTATTTCTCAAACGTTAAGAACTATTCCTTGATAAAAAGGTTGAGATATTCACGAAACTAAGACAATTTTACATTCATTTGAATGAATGCTTTTTAAGTGAAGAATATTTGTACATTTTGGATTTGAATTTTTTTTTCACAGTACTTCAAACTTTCATCCTTTGTATCCCAATGCACAAAATCAACATACAAAAGAAACAGTTTTCATTTATTTTTTGACGGTCTAAATTTTTAAACTTTCCGAGTCATTTTGATGGAAGTTCATGAATCCTAAACCAACTTAATAACTGACATCACAATCATACCTCCAGTAGTTTGGTCCTTTCTACTTCGGATCCTTTTGACACCGATGTGTAGTTGTTTGTGACGTTGCTGGCAAAGTCTGGAGTGTACTTATAAAATATGTAAAAATTCATTTAAGAATAGAGATTATCATTAGATTATCATTTGAGAATAGAGATTATCCCTACACATGTACGTACATATAAATGTTGACACTATCACATTAAGGTGGATGGATAGTCAACAAATTAACTATTAGATCTGCCTAAAATTTTACGATATGATTTGTTAAGCTATTCAGTAAAGAAAAAAATTATTTTTTATATTTTGTATTTTGAAGCTATAAAGTAAAGAAAAAAAAATATGTTTTATATTTTTAATTTGGGTATTTTCCTATATTTTTAAATAGAGCTTTCTTATAAAGGATATCAATAGTCTAAAATGGCCATGACCATCGAGCCCTCTTAAAATTCTTATTTGCAAAAACTTTATTCCGCGAATGACTACTGATAAAATGGTTTGCAGCGACACATTTTTGCAATATCAAGTTTAAAATAAATTTCAAACAACGCTTTAATAAAAGTTACAAGAAATAAACTGGTTCACGGCGAGAAATATTAGCGCATACGAAGCTCTTGCGAACTTCGCGACATTTTTCTCACACGCGGATTACTGTAACGTATCATACTTAGATTCTACGATATTTGCTGGAAAATGATTTTGCAGCATTTTGGAAAGGATTTGATTAAGTGCAGTTCTGAATCTGCTATTGTAGAACCATTTTAACGGTAGCTTGGACTCTAAGTTGTTGTGTCAAACAGCAATGTGACATAGACCTGTCGATTTCTTTGATTGGCACACAGCAATGGCTCTTTGAAATCAACAAAATTTATCTAGATTTCAAGCTAAAACTACGCAATCTATGTATATTTCACTCGAAACCAGCGTCATTTCCACTTGTTCTGATACAAGAAATAGATAGATACGTCCTAACGAAAGTCCAAGGTGTTGTTGAAACGGTTCTATCTATATACATTTTTGACATTTGGCGATGTACTTGATTTGGCAGAAGCTGCATTCCACCAAAATTACTATACAGAATACACAGCCAAATGTATGGAAATGAAACTAAAATATTTGAAATTTACCATTACTTTAGAAGAGTTTCTGTTGTAATCTCCATATATTTTGACGCACATGACTCTGGCAAACACGCCAAAGAAAATCTTTCGGATGATGGGTGAGATGGGGTGACCCCTGATGCCCTTGTGGTGGATGTTGAGGGTGAAGACGGTCATACCTGTAGCCAGGGACACGATGATGATGGTCAGGCCGTAGTATATACCTACAACGATACAGGTAAGTACAGGTAAGTAAAAAAAAAATCCCGATCACTTCCCTCATCTGACGGGGAACGCATGAGCATTGATTTTGATATATACTTATACACGTATGCAAGTCTTGATTAAAATTTGTACATGGCCATAGACACGATAGTGAGGATCAGGCTTTTATATATATACATGTACATACAACAATACAGGTGTGTCAAGATAGGTACATGCATTTTTTTCTGTATTAATGCTGAGCTTCGTAAGTAAAACGTTCTTTTGTAGAACGCAGCTGAATCTCAAATACGAAAAATAATGTTTCGCAATGGTACACGTATATATTATTTATTAGGCTATGGCGCCGCTACGACATAATGTTGCTAGAGAATATTACCTATGAGAGGAAGTACATCGGACGTGGGAGGCATGTTCTCCGCTACCAGCATCATGAAAACCGTCATAGAGAGAAGGGTAGTGATGCCCATGGTCACTTTTTCTCCTGAAAATCAGAAAAAAATGATTATTAACATCAATTAAAATCGATTGGTCCCACTAAAAAACAAATTCTGTGATATATAGTGTGTGTCATTATAAGGAATCATTTTTTTATTGACAAAATAGCTTTGACCATTTATAGAGTATTCTGGCCTCCTAATAACGTAGAGTGTGTAATGATGAGTAACAGACAATTTACAAAGATAACAAAAATAGAATGTTGTGGTCTTTTCTTCACTACATGTATAAAAGTTAATATCTAGAAAAAAATCGCATTGTATTATTATTATTATTTTTAAATTTCACTCCTCCCCCCCCCCCCCCGCCTTCCCCCCACGGATAAGGAATTTCATGATTTTGGGAAGTTTTGTTTTTATGCCTATCAAGAATTTTTGGATTAC
Organism: Magallana nippona; assembly: GCA_033439105.1. Lineage (NCBI taxonomy): Eukaryota > Metazoa > Mollusca > Bivalvia > Ostreida > Ostreidae > Magallana > Magallana nippona. The sequence goes on from CM065924.1 coordinate 18,195,479, forward strand.
TTTGCCCCCCCCCCCCCCCCACTTTCATAAACGGTGCTACGTTCCTGAGAGAAGTGTCCATGTCTCTAAGTAGAAAGTAGTAAATACAGACATTAACAAGAAATATATTTACATTTTCCAGATAAATAGAATTAAAAGGATGTTTTAATTTAGCTTTTTTCCTTCATCGATGATAAGCAATAATTGAATTTATCTCAAGGAAAGTATAACGCAACGTCAACTAGATCTGTACAACCCCCGTGTAATAAACACACTACATTTTTTTTCTGTTTACATCCGAGTATATCCTAATTAGAAGTTGTAAACTAGACGATTTTAGCAAATTTTTTTTTTTGCTCCAAATGAAAACGTAATGCACCATGCTACACTATCTAGTAGTATTACTGACTGCAGTGATTGCAAACATTGCAAAACACGTTTCTAATGCGTTTTCTTCAATATCATCCCATGTTGTTCCTTGCCGTCAGATTGGGTTTCATCAGAATTATCTCTATCGGCGATGCGCGCTAGTGAGAACCTTTCACTAGCGGAAGTAGAAGCCCTGCGGTACGATATTGAGGCTCCCTGATCTAATAATGGTCTATTAATTTTGGTAACAAAGCGGTTGGTGTAGTTAATGGCATAATTGGTAAAACAATCCCGAGCATATGAAGGAGGAAAGCGGCAGACTTATGTACTCATGAAAAAAACTAATCTGTTGCATCGCACAATAATTATGCCGAACTAAAATTCTGTTTAGTTATTTGATAGCGTGACGTCATTTCAGCCAAATGTTATACGGAAATTCGAAATTCTCATTCCACCGTGTCAGAAACATTAGAACAACATTAATCTCGACAATCCATCAACTTTTTGACTTTTGTCTCTCTGAAATAATACGTAAATTTTCATTTGAATGCACAAAAGGGCCATCTTCTGGTAAACAGTTTTTCTGCAATTCTATTGGTTTTGGAAATTGATGTCTTTGGTTAAATTGTGATATATTTTTGTACATTTATAGACCCTTCAAACGAATGTGTGTGTGTTTTTTTCTCCATTTTGTAATTTAGATACATGTACATGTACATATCTTTTTGGTATTTTACCGATATGCATGACTATATCTCTTAAAAGCCAATTCTGGCAATGCTTGGTCTGAACTTATTAAATAAGCTAAAAGAGCAGAGCGACGGTTACTAAAATATGTATGAAAGCTTTATTAGATATTTTTCGCAGTTTTGGGGGTACAGATAAGGACTTTCGTGCTAAATCCTAATGCAGTTTTCGTAACATCGTATGACATGCACATCGCAAATATTAATCTTGACTCGCCAAATCTTTTTCTTCCTTCCAAAGACGAGTTTTACACCAATTTTTTATAGCCAGAAGCTTTGCTGGTCATTTAAATAACATTTAAGATGAAAACCCAGGACTGTAATAGTCTGGCTGTGTGTTAAATCTTATCTTGTTTTTCCAAGAAATTCATTATCAAAACCTTTTCTACCGAAATGAATACCATATGTATCGTGTTTGTCCAAAATTAGCTCTGTTGGCTAGAAAAGATGTTTATTATCAGCCCTTTAATGTCAATCCTTACAAGTATAACCGTATTTACACGACCATTAATTCAATAATTACCCTAGCGACCGTCAGTGCATTAAGTTCAATTAATATCCCTTTTTAAATCTGAGTAGTATAAAGATTTGATATACACCATTATAATCGAATTATCTTCTCTTTTGCCCACTTCTTACTTTGTTTTATTATCAATCTCCCTAAAGCAGACTTTAATGGTTTTCCATAAACATAATATAACCTTGTCTATGTCTATATCAGAATATTTAATGTTTTGCAGGATTTTTTTTTTTTGCGGTTTTATGGTGTTCAACTCTCTTAGAGAGAGTAGGTTTCATCCTTGATATCTAATTAATCAATAAACCAAGATTGAAAACATACACAGAGCTTATAGAACTGTCTCATGAAACCGTATCAAATTTTGCCACAGACGGAGAAGTTTTTACGATAATATCTTTAACTTTGATAAAGGTGCCAAATTACAGTAAAACACGCTTATAACGAAGTACCAGGGACGGGCGGTTTTGCTTCGGTATAAACGTAATTCATTATATCCGTCAGCTTCACAATATGTTATAAACCCAAGAGGAATAAAAATCACTTCACTATAAGCGTCAATTCATTATAAGCGTGTTCGCTAGTAGCGTGTTTTACTGTATTGCTTTTTTTCGTATTTTAGTTGGATGAAAAACATTGTGCATTTGTAGGTGATCGATCCAAGAAGTCGATTTTATGTTATTTGATTGCAGATTGACGTATAAAATGTCACTTTGTGAATATATGAGTATTTGTTGGTAAAAACTGTATACATGTATATTTCACACCAAATTTAACCAAGCATTGTACAACTCTGTTGTTTCACCATTATTCGTTGAGCACCAATTCTCTTGGATTTCTTTACTGAGCGGATCCAAGATATCAAACGTTCATTGACGAAATAAACATGCCGTATATTCAGAATGGTAAACGTAATGTCCTCGAAATTTCGTATCCTTGAAACTTCTAGTATGTGTTTTAAATCTAGAAAAATTGTTGCTCAGGGATGTACATAAAAACACAACATGTAGGTAAATAAAATCGAAAAGAATATGTATACGCCTCCATACCAGAATCCGATGGGATGTAGAATCCAAGAAGAGCCACCAGCGTAATCATGATACACGGCATAACCATATTAAAGATGTAGAACAAAGGTCGGCGCAAAATATGGATGTAAAACGTAATATCCGGATACGGCTCTGCGCAGCAGGAGTAAAACACGACCTTCCGGTCTACGTAGAGTTTGTGTAGGTGCCATTCACTGTTTGGAATGTAGTTAGAAATGTCACCCTCGAGGGTGTTGAGAACCAGATTAATGTGGAAGCCATCATACGTCCAAGAGGCAAATGTCATCGAACAGTTCTGCTCGTCAAACGGGAAATAGCGCACGTTTATGGAGCAAGAACTCTTGAAAATCACCATGGACAGCCAGGTGACGTTGCCTTGTGACGTCACGATGACGTTGGAACTTATGGACGAAAAGTAAGTTGACACGTCGGCACTGCAAAATAAGTAGTCTCAATTTCACAAAACACCTTGAAACGAAGATAGCTTTATAATTCATAAATTAAAAAAAAGGCACTCACTTATTATATAGAAATATGTCAGGTCTCCATATTTGGTCATAAGGGAGCCTAACTACTTTGATATCTCCATATTCCTTTGGATCCCATCTCAAACCATAATCAGTCCACATCTGTAAAAGATAATGTAAAATAATACAAGGCGTGGATATTATTGCTTTTGTTATAAGTAAAAACGGATTTTATAGATCACGTACACTTTTTATTCAGGAGATAGAATTCACAATTTAATGAATACCGATACTTTATAGTTTTGAAGAATGAAATTCAACAAACTTAATTTTTGAAATTACTGTAGACTCCTAATTAAACGGGAGGAATTAATATCGACGTAAAATCGCGATAAGCAATCCTAGCGAATTTTAAAATCTCGCTTTTATTTTTTAGACAGTTTTGAACTATAGGAAATTATAACCAAAAAAAATGTGCTCACGATTTTATATTCTCGCGATTTGATACAAAACAGTGGGTTCGCGGAATTATGTACTCGCGTAAAATAAGGAATTTACAGAATCACTTTACTCATTGATTTTTTTTTTCAAACATGTGTAACGCAACACCGTCAATTTATAGCTTTGATTTCTAGCGATGCTCAAGTGTTGAACGCTTACACATATAAAAAAATCGATCTAGTTGTTAGTATAATGATTTTTCAAAAAACAATTTGAAGTATGATTGAAATGTACGCAATTTCAACAAACCTTGAGTGCAAAAAATTGACAGAAGTCGCCTTTAAATTAGAATTTATAAAACAGCAAAATATAGTTTACGGTATAGTTAAAAAATATTTTTTTCCTGAAGTGAGAGTTACATGTGTCTTTCTCTTTAGAGATGGCTTATGTACCTTAATGTGTCACTCACCTGATTCAACCAACAGTTTGTTGTCAGGATCTGGTTTTTCTCATCCTAATAAAAGAAAACACAACGATTAATGCTACATGTACCATGTTACATGTAACATGTTACATGTAATGTTACCTGTAATATGATACAAGTATTCAATCTAAGAGTCCAGTTACGGGTGTTTTATAAATGTGATCTTATCTATGGAGTACTGCATATTCTAGGTTATTTTCGCCTTTTTACGATTGCTAGAGATATTGCCCGGTTAAACTTCTTTAGTTCACCCCGTTATAAATTCGCTCAATGTTAACAATGGCGAATGATGTAAAATTAAACGGGACAACATTGGTTTCCTTAGTATAATGTTGGGATAAAACTAAAATATTATATCATACATGCATACCTGATCAATTAAGACTAAAAGGAATATAAATACTAGTAAAATGAAAACAATAATGGAATAATAGTTTCTTATAGAAAATAATACAAGATATAATTTCTGCATGTTCAATATTTTGCGATTTGAAAGAGATCGCGAAAGAAGCGAAAATAAGATCATCGCGAAAATTACCAGATATACGGTATTAATCTAAGCTGATGTACACAGCTGTTGAAATAAAATCAAATACAAATATATAGAAAGACATCAATATTCCGTACACCAGAGTCACTTGTATTATCTTGATTACTGTTCTGGAAAGTTTAGGTTTTTTTAGCTGTCTATAATGCTAGATCTATTACATAATAGTGCATGTCTTAATTGGAAATTTAGCATTCTCTATAGAAACATTTATAAACCAAATCTCCCTGTAGATTACCTTATTTTATACATCATGTATATTGTAATGGGGATTTAATGCAGAACGCTTGTATCTCTCATGATATAATTCAGTATGGCTACACCGTATATAAGTTTATACATATCAATTTGCAACTAATTCATTCTGTAATTGATAGATAAAACGGTGATCTTTTTCCTGATTAGGATTAGGCAAAGCAAGTATGCTATGAATCAACAACTACATGTATTTATTTATCAGGAGAGCAAATGCATTATAAATCATTAAGAATGTTATGTTTATGTACAATTGCACTTCAAAGCTGTTTATGTTTTTGGCTCAGTCATTACTTCCTGTTCATTTCTTTCATAATTAATATCGACATATATCAGGTTAATATTTCTATGAGCTATGCACCACCAGATCTAGACGATATATCCAAATCAAATACGGTTATATTTGCGAACCCAGGATTGACCGGATTTTTTTATACAAGTGTTCAGAAATGAGCTAGCCTCCTTAAGGAGGCTGAATAGTCGACACATTACCCATCACATCTACCTTAAAAATTTCAGATATGATTTTATTTAGCTATAAGCTACATGTATAACTAAGTAAAGAACAATTCCAAATATGTTAACTTTAAATCTTGAATATACCTTCCTTTATCTTTATACAGAACTCTCCTTTTCAAGGAGATCAGTGTAGTTTAAAAATGACCAAGACCATCCAGTCCCCATAAACTTAAAATGTCTCTAAAATCAAGACCTCGCCTATCATGCGAAGTAAAGCAGACGCATTTACCAAAATGAATACCAGTAAACTTTTAGGCCTGGAACTATAGACTAAAGTTGTATTCGGACCTTTTTCCTTTCGATCGCACACTTACAAACCAGAGCACCCAAAGGAACAAGAACCCAGTCAACCTTGTAACAAACTAGTAAAGCTTTTTATTAAACGCATTGTTACAAAAATTTGGCCCATAGCAATTTTTTTTTGTTTCGCAAAAGTCAGGCTGCAATCATTATTTATTTGTCAATTAAAATCCAGTTTATGTCATCGCACTCATTGCATTGACCCCGTTTCTTTCAATAAAGCGGTGATGTATCCTTCATATTTCATAAAATGATTTGGTTATACACTGTGATCTATGGTTTCGCAAGAATGTTTGACGGTTAAGGTTAACCTAACTTTCTTTTCAGAATGCAAATGGTTCAGATTAATATAACTGATGACTTCATGTGAACCAGTTTTGCATCGCATAATTGTATCACAATTCAAGTTATGTCGGGGGGAGCAGAGCCATGAAAAACGATATCGACATTGCGTAGGAGATTCATGGACTATATTTCAGTTCGTGTTCCCCCTTAAATGTATCACGTTGAGTTCTTTGTTAATATTATACAGTCAGCTATAATCAGAGTGCAGTAGGACATAAATACAATGTAGACCAGACATTACAGTAGACTATTCTTGTAGCTTCTCAATATTTCACATCCCATAGCTAAGGACACATCGTGATTTTGAGGTCACTTAGAGAAGGTTTTGGACTGTTTCGGTTAAATTTAAAGATGATAGACTAAGTACAATGTCATGTAAATTTACGTTTCATCGTAACTACTCGGCCATTTCCGTACCCACAAATAACGGTTACGTCTTAATCCCAAACGGGATCCGATTGGGATTAAAAGTTACCAGCACTGCCGAATCAAGATACGTAAAATAGATATCATGCAGTTTTCTATCCTAACGGGCCTCAAACGATAGATTTTGGTTGGGTATTTTTTTTTGCATATATAAATTTAACACAGACAGAAAGTAACGTTCAAGTTCTCAACTGTCATTCATTTTTTTTAAAATGACGTTACTATCACAGTTTTCGTATGTTTACACAACAGAAGTTTCACTTTTGATTTTAAAATATGGTAAAGATGCACCTTGGGACCTGTCATTTAAAAATTAATACCATTTAAGGAGGCTGGAAGGTCAAAAAATGACCAATTACCAATCAGATGTTCCATAAATTCTAATGGGTTTTTTTCAAACCCTCTTGATAAAAATCAGTTGGATTCCAAACCTAAGAAAAATTGTTCATTTGATGAATACAGAATGTACTGATTACAACTCCTGTGAGGTAATAATCAAATAAAGATGTCAAATATTTATGTTTTGCAAATGCCTGGTGATTTATTTGATTCTCTAAAATTTTTTTAAGAGGGCTCGATGGTCGGGGCCATTTTAGACTATTTTAATCTCTTAAAGAAGAAGAGCTCTATATAAAGATATAGGAAAATGATCAAATTTTAAAGCTAAATCATCTGGATTTTTCTTTACTAAATGTTCACTTGTTTTACGGCCAAAAATATCATATGTCAAAGTTTAAGGCAGATCTGATAGTTAATTTGTTGATCACCCCTAGCCTCCATACTTGTGAATTTTAAATTCACAAACTTGTGTAGAGTGAACATTTTTACTTTTTGATGCATGTATTATTGATTTGGAGAGAGAAAGGGTTAAGGACCTAGTGCTGCCGATGTCCCACAGTAAAATACGAAACTCTGCAATTTATCGCTCCAACATTTTTCCCATGATGCATTAACAAGTGCGGTGTCATTGACAAACAATTCAAATCAATTCTGGTTTCATTCTACAATGGCGTGATCTATCAAATAAAAAAAAGTCGGGGCAATCGGCTAAACCATTTGTTCTCACTTTCTACAATAAAATAATAAAAAAAGGGGGGGTGGGGGGTGTTGGTGGTGTTTGACGTTATAATTAAGGAAGAAGGAATCATTCTTTGAGTATTATGAGGTGATAATTTCGGTCCGGGCGTGATCGAAATTATCACCTCATAATTCTCAAAGAATGATTCCTTATTCCTTATATTTATATAATTTTCAGCAATTGTACGAATAAATATTAGAATATCAATTATGCAAACCCCGCTTGCATGCGCCCCAACAACACGTCATTTGAATTTATTGGACTGTTTAGTACAAAATCGATTCGTAGTGTTATCACAGAAAAAGACACTGGAAAATGTAAATATTTTTTTAAGTTACGGGTTTCCCATCAATTGTGAATGATTCATCTACACGGAGGCTGGATGGTCAACGAATTATGCATCAGATCTACCTTAAACTTTTTGGCATGCTTATTATAGCCAAAAACTATAGTTAAGTACGATAAATTCCAAATATTTTAACTATGATATGTCAAATGTTCCTATATCTATATACAGTTGTAAAAATGGTCACGATAATACAGCCCTCTTAAAGCATTGTGATGTAGGTCTGTGCCTGATGTTTTAAGCTCGATCCACAATATTACTGAAAAGCAAATGTTTTCTGGAATTGATCCCCCGAGGTATGAAACATTGCTCAGTGCGAAATATTCTTGCCGGTAAAGTAAATTGACTGTCAGTACTTGTTAATGCGCTACATTTCACTTAAATATTGAGAATTCATTACTGAATGTAACAATTTTAACAGAGAGAGAGAGAGAGAGAGAGAGAAAGAGAGAGACAGACAGACAGACAGCCATACGGACGGACGGACAGACAGACAGACAGACAGAGACAGAGAGTTATAAAAAGGACCCCCCCCCCCCCCAAGGAAAAAAAAACATTTGAAATTGATAAAAGCAATCAAACATTATGATTTGAAAGGTCCTTTATCTACATCTAAACGAGGAATATTTTTTTATAATGATAGATTTATAATGAGTTTTTGAACATCCTATTCTACCTTCGAGAGCATTTTCATATCTGCAAAATATTGATATCAGGAAAATGTCTCCAAGACTCATCAAATTAACGAACAGACAATATGATTATATATATATATTTATATATATGCTTCTATTCCCCAAAGCGTTATTTTGTCGACTCGTTCAAATGGTTTCCAGATTTATAGTTTGTCTACGTCCTATAATTTCTTACATCGTCTACACAGTGTAAAGTATTTTAACACATTTAAGGTGGAATAACACATCGTCACAAAATGGCTGACCTCTGATCGAAACGACTTTTTGTTTCATTAAAAGGATTTTATCGACGACAACATGTATATTACTCCTTAGCCGAGTGGATAAAGTTTTGCGCTTGTGATACGTACATCCCGAGTTCGAATTTTTTAGATATTCATTTTTTTTTTATCCCCAAACTGCAAATGTTTTGCTTATTTGACATATGTACAGTCTTAATTTATCATTATATCTTTCATAATCATATAATTTACTGTTAACTTGAGTGGCTTTTTCCAGATGTGTTACCTTAACGCTAACTATGAAGAGAAATCGTCAGCAGAAGGCTTTATGAGGCGAGATTCCTTGACTGTACTTACCACATCGATAATCTGCGAGAGAGCCAGACCGAACGTCACGTTGAGCGGAAGTGATGTGTTGCTTGGCATGACGGGACGAACTCTCTTGTCGTATCCGTTTAGAAGATCTTTGACCAATCGCTGTTCGTTCGTTTCTTCGCGACGGATACCTGAAATTAAAAACACAAGAATATAGATAATAGCTACATTGTAGGAAACTTTCAATCAAATACCAAATCTATAATACAAGTTGATACGCACCCTTTAATGTCAATTTATTTTTTGTTTTTCAGAAAACAAATACATTATATAAACTTAGTATTTGGTTCTTTTTGGTTTTGGCGAAAAATTAAACTTAGTGTAACAAATACTTGTTAAAAAAATTACTGAATGAATGATGAGAAGCGTGTATTCTAAAAGGTCATCAATTTCAAAGATTTTTATGGATTTGGAAAATGAAATGGTTAGTGAGCTTTGAATACACAATTCCGCTAATTACGTTAACAAATCACAGGTATAAGCAGAAATAGTACAGGGGTGCGTTCAGTATCGTAGCTGCTACATAGAACTACGTAACAGCTATGCTGTTTGACGGTAAACTATCCGTACTTATTCGTAGCCTTAGTGCTAAGCATCAAATTCAAGATGGCTATCTTAGCTATCACTTTGACGTAACAAACATGAAATTTACCTTATATAGTGATATTTTGTTCAACATATAAGTAGTTATGAATTAACGTACATGTATATTCCGCTCTAAATAAAAAAAAAATTATATGTACATGTATGCCGATATAATTTAATTCTGGTTGTAACGCGGTATTTGATTGGATAGAAAAATTTAGTTAAATTTGAATAACCTGGTTTGCACGTCACAAGACACGTCACAATGCACCAACATCAAAAGCGTACTAATCCGCTTGACGTTACGTTTGAATTTTAACAGATTAATATCATTTTAATAGTAAAATGCGCTCAATTTGTACAGTAAATTACAGAAATTAAATTATAAGGAATGAACTCAATATCTACCAAAGTTATACTCATTTAACCTGGGTTGGAGCAGTTTTCGCTTTTTTATAATCCGCTTCGCGGATTATAAAGCGTACACTGGCCCAACCCAGGTTATATGAGTATAACTTGGATATATATTGAGTTCATTTCTTAAGTAATAGGTCTTTAATTGGTTGAGTATTTCCTATTTCAAATCAGAGAATTAGCGGTCCGTTCAGTAGACCTATACCGGTATATGTACGACTTAGCGGCAAGGCTAGCTGCTACGATCTTGAATGCAGCCCAAAGTAGACCTATACCGGTATATGTTCGACCTAGCGGCAAGGCTAGCTGCTACGATCTTGAATGCAGCCCAAACTACATATGCATGCTTTTATTTTTTTCATGAATCGAGAAACGTGTTGTAGCATTATCAATAGATATTTATTTAATCTATTGACACATTCAATTTATCTTTTATCTAGACTTATTTTGAGATACTAGTTTATTTTCAGGGGGTGGGGGTGGGGCTTGATATTAATGGAATTATGTCAAACACAAATATTTCAAACTTTAGAATAGTAGTATGTGGTTCATATTATAGCAACTCGTCACCATTATAATATCATAAAAATTTAATGTTCCTATACATTTTAAATCAAATCGCTAAAATACGGTATATATTTCATGTATTGAAATAGCTCAAGTACATGCATTATTAGGTATTATAACTGTAGTTATTTATTTTCCAGTCCCGCAGCGAATTCAATAAAGTGAACATTTACACATTTTTATATACATCAATTTGATTAATTTCACAGATGACGATGTGTTTTACATATTTGTATATTATAATTGTGTTTGCAAAGTTATAATTATTATTTGTTTTTAAATGTACATCATCTAAAGTATATTACTATAGATTCTTATAATCTGCAATTTGATTTGTCTTATCTTCATAAACTATTTGGAATAGAATACCTTGTTAAGAAGGTGTGCAAAGTAATCTCAATGCTACACCCAAACCCTGTTGTTTTGACACCATGCATAATTATATTGACATATCATATTGCATTTTAAGATTTACATAAAAATACGTCCCTAATATCAACCCATTCAACTAAATATATTACCAAACACAAACAAAAATTGAATTGATGTCGAAAAGTGGAACGAGCAGGTGGTTGTTTTTTCTTCTCATTCATATCTCGGGCTTTCAATCGATTTCTTTCTTTCCACTTAATAGCATCCTAAAAATACGCGAATAATAGACTTACAGGTAAATGTACCTGGAATCGTCTAAAGAAATAAAGAGAGAATAAATATAATGATTCCTGATTAAAATACGAAGTACCATTTGTCACACAATATAAGACTTAGTGTATAATATAAGTATTTAAGACTGAATGTATCGATAACCGAACGCTTATAGGTTTTGAATGAACTACAGTAAAACTAGTTATAACGAAGTCCTAGGAACACGTAGATTTACTTCGCTATATCCGTAATTACTTAATATGATATCCGAAAAAAAGAATTCATGATAGGAACAGCAAATTCACTATATACAGCCATGGTGTCTTGTACAAGACTACAATTATTGCTGATTGAAACATTGAATAAAAATACATTTTATCGGTACCTTAAAGAAATTGAATTGTACATTGAAGAATTTATGCCTCTACGTGACTCAGAATCAGTTCGCTTTATCTGTAAATTCGTTAAATCAGAATTCGTTATAACCGTAAAATGGCAAGGATTTGTTACAGATATTGCAATGGAGTCTTGAAATGTTCATTGTACCCAAGATTTTATCATATCCCTGTTCGTAATAAACAAATTTTACTGTAATGTATCACTGTTGCTTAAGACAGTTATTCAAAAGGCATTATATTCAAATTATCTTTTAAACTTGAAGTCTATATGATATTAATATTAGGTATACAATATCTCTTTGGAAGCCGACGCTTTCAAAAATAATGAAACACGAAAGAAAAATCCTGTTTTAAAAAACCGTTTTGGACTAAACATTTTCTCTTTAGGAGCTGAATCTTTCAATATTCTTTTTCGAAAGCAAAAGAGTAAAAGATGGCATGGTGGTTTTTTTTTTTAAATCAGTTCATCTAAAAATAGTTAAATTTGAAAATATAATTCACCATATACCGGTATAAAAATTTCCGGATAGCTTTCCCCGTCCTAATATGAACCTAGTACTCAATGGCAAACACGTTCATTTCTGCATAAACTTTTCAACAGGTTAAGAGGTCATATCATATAGCCGATGTGAAGCGTCGTAGTTCATAATCTCATGAATCTTCGTAATAAACTTCATTTCTTAAGAAAACTAATAATTGAATATGTAAATATATACTTACATGACATAGTTCAAAAGTTATACATGTATAATTTTATACTTAGTAACAGTCGAGCATTAGGTATTTGCCTATGGTAAAAAAAAAAACACGACCAGTCTCGCACATCCTTTGACCGCGAGCCAACTCATTGACCTTTTCTGTTTTCATGAATATCTATTATTCTCAATTCACCAATGAGAACGTAAAACTCTTTAGTTTTAGGAGGTATGAAAACGGCGATCATGTTATGAAAACATGCCATTGTTATTATAGATTAATTAACAGGATTGGTGAAGATTTCTTTCTCAATAGTATAACTGAAGGAACCAATCGGAAAATAGCATGCTTTATTCATGAGAACGACTGAAAATCAGCGAGATGGCCCATTGTCAGTAGGTGTTTTCGAAACAGATCGTGAGTTTAATTTCCGACGATGGAATTTGCCAGATAGAGGGATAAACGGTACAAAATATTATATTATGAACCCGATCCTCGAGACTTACATGTAAAATAAGATGGAAGTTGACGCGGGAATATTCATTTTACGTTTTTGAAATTACGTACATTCTAATGTACTTGATGCCACGTACAAAGAATCGTCCGCCTGTGCACCAGATTTATAAAACCTCGCGGCGATGGAAAACACATGGAAGCAACAGGGATTCCAACTTGTTTTTGTGAAGTGATTATTAATAACTGATCTTAACATAATTTTTTTCTCTCTCCGTTATAATTCCAAAATTTTCAGCCTTGAAACATGCTCATTGCGTAACACAATAGCTGAGAGATCATAAACCCACCCACCGAAGCTATATAAAGATAGCTGATTTTTATCTGATGTCTAACTCGTGTAATTAAGTATTACGGTTTTATTTAAAAACCCCATCATCGTCCATTACATAACAATGGATTCCTCTGTGAAGCATTCATTTCCAGGGTGAATTGCAGCGCAATCGATTACTAGAGTCATCAACCATATTTGTTTCTCCAAATTTTATCACGAAATAGAAAAATCACATCATGCTTCTTGACATTGAATTATTGTTAGTTTTTAGGTATGATCTTTATTTTCATGTTTTGATCAAATTTTCATTCATGCTTGAGATAGTCAGTGCGTTTTTATTTAAGTGTACTATATAGTATCCAAAAAAGATGTACGATAAAAATACGTGGTTCAGAATAAAGGTATCGTGCATTACAGAAAAAATATATAACCCAACGTTGTAATTGTTCATAATACTGTGATGCAGACTGAATTTAACTTCATGTAAAAAATTATAAAACATACATCATATGTTACAATTATTAACTTATTATCATGTAATATCCAAACACTGTTTACGGGGTTGTTTTCGCTCCGTGTAATTTTCGCCCTTCTACACTTGCAAACAGTTTCGCCCCGTATTGAATTCGCCCAGACACAGTTGTATTTAAAGAGAGATAATACTTTAGAATTCGCCCAGCCATAAATTCGCCCACTGACAACGAAGGCGAAAGGGGCGACAATAAAACAGGGGCTAATATTTCCCTGTATACAGTAAATGCATGCCTACAATATCTCTCTCTCTCTCTCTCTCTCTCTCTCTCTCTCTCTCTCTCTCTCTCTCTCTCTCTCTCTCTCTCTCTCTCTCTCTCTCTGCTATGCAATGCTATGCTGCATGACTACCTAAGGCGGTTTTTTGTATTATTCCATTTGATCTGAGTAATACGTCGATTTGTCCTAAGAATACGCGCGGCAACTTGTCAATTTGTCAATCAATGGCTGTTTTATTGCCGCCCTACGACTCACGGCTGTTGCAATATTGATAATTAATTGTACAATTGTACGTTTAACTTGGGCTGCAACGTCTCTATTAAGTAATTAAATACTTTGTAAGTGGTTCAATAGATCATGCAGAAATACATATCATGCGCATATCCAGAAAATTTGTCCGGGGGGGGGGGGGGGGTTCCAAGGCATATTTTTGTAATAAACTATGTAAATTTGAGAAATTTGAATTTTGACACCCCCCCCCCCCCCGAACCCGGCCCCCTCCCCCTCTAGACCAGCGCATGGATATTTGCATTAGCAGGCACAACCTTGTTGTTTTATTTTAACACATTTATTTTAGATTTGCTGAGAGATTGTAAATATACAAATACATATTTCATTGTATTACAGTGTCACGTATTTGCGCTATTTGAAAAAGATCGCTAAAAAAGGGAAAATTTACATAGATCATCGCGGAATGACCAGATACATGTATATACAGTATTATATTACAGCTACTGGTTGAATGTTATTTATATAGCGCTTGTAATATTCAGTTCTCATCCGCATCATATAGTATTAATTTCTTTTAGAAATGGTCACAAAAAGTTTAATTAACATTTGGAATCAGTGTCCTATAGCTTCCATCAGAATCTGAAATAGTTAAAAAAAGATATCGATAAAAGTTTCATCGGTAGTTTACAATATTCATTGTTGATCATGACATTAAGAACTGCAATAGCTATGCTGACATATTTACCATGATGCACTTAATTTTCAAAGGGTTTGGTTAAAAAATTTCTAGATCTGCTACATGTATATCTCTTTGAACACAACAAACATTGTATATCAAATACGATGGAGTTTTCTCCTCGTCGTA
This sequence comes from Magallana nippona, assembly GCA_033439105.1. Classification (NCBI taxonomy): domain Eukaryota; kingdom Metazoa; phylum Mollusca; class Bivalvia; order Ostreida; family Ostreidae; genus Magallana; species Magallana nippona. Next base: position 18,210,576 of record CM065924.1, read on the forward strand.
TTCGGAATTTACCCCCTTGTGTTTCGTGTTTACGTCAAGTTTTTTTGTTTATTCCTTACAAAATACTGCATCATTTCCTTTAGTTATGTCAGATGTCTTTATTCATGCAATTATTAATTAATTATTAATGTAAAGCGCTTCAACACGCAGCCAGCAAGAAATAAAGAAATCTGATAAATTCACAAAAGAATTTCTCGTGGTCACTCCGAAAAGCTGTCTACACTGTGCGTCAGCCAATCAGCGTGAGGTTGATTCTTCAACTGACCGAGCGTCGAGACACTCTAACAGACAAAATCAAAATAGATGGTTCCTCATATTGCCTATGATGGCTTCTGAGCTAACCATCTTTGCCGCATACTGAGCATGAACATATTTTTAAAGCTGATTTTTATATGACTTTGAGTTTCATGTTGGGTTTATTTTATGTTTACCTAAAAGATAAAATGATTTCTACATGTTTTCGACGGGTATATTATACAGGTATACTTTATATGCGATATTGTGTCAAAAAGACACGAAACTCACAGGAGCTTACAACTATGCATGGCCTTACGTCAGTTCTACCAAAACAACGCGAAATTTCTTTTTCTCGTATTTGTAGTGCCTTAATTTTGGTGGATTTGGTGGGAAATCCACACACATTAAATTCCACCCAACCTGATTTTCATTCATTTTTTTTAAAAGTGCATCTACAGTATTACGACTCTGTGAAATTGTTGATTAAAAATCTGGAAACCCACGAAATAACAATTACACTTTAACACTTAAAAATCTTTATCCTTTGGCAGTGAAAATGTTGCGCACGAAAATTGTATTCGGGCATTGCATGTGTATATATAGCATCTATACTTAGCGTAATTGATGCTTGGATAAATACAATGCCACATTTTTAAGCATCGAAATATAATACATGTACATTTACCGTACATAGAAGTGATATGCACTAGCGGCGCTTCAATACTCTCGAGGTTGCTGATCCCCCTGTCAATGACGTCATAGTATTGAGGAGTTACATTAATACTCTTTAGGATGAATGATTCATGACCGTACAACCAACGTTGGAATGAATTCAATAACCACCTAATTTAGGGATATTTTATCCTATCAAATCAAAACAAAACCACTCCGAGTCGCCAGATCTGCGTTTGCATGGGATAAAACACAGTACCAAGAGTCGGTGCTTTAACAAAATGATATAGCTATGGAATTTTAACGACATGTTCCATTAAATACACAGAAGCATGCATTCATAGGAAGTAAACCATTGGCCTTGTCAATGACGAGAATGTATGACACAGTTTAAATGTGACTTAAGAGAAATAAAAATATGATGGCTCGATTAATATAGTGTAAATTGTTGATTTTTTCCCCTTGAGAATTTCTTCGTAATTTACACTTCGAACGGCTCGATATGGAAATGCATCTGTGATTAATTCATTAGGAGTCATGTGGTTTAAACGACCACATCTTATTTAAAAAAGCAGGCTTTCTAATTATATCTATAAGACTTGTTCTTGGATTTTTAGGCGCGAATTTTTGTGTCATTGCATACATTATTTTTTATAAGTGAAAATAAAGTTAGGAAAATCCGAAACGAATGAGGAGGTTTAAAACTATCACATATCAATATTAGAGAGGAAGCTAGAACAGACCTTTAATTAAGACGGGAATATTTTTGTAAACATTTCAATTCAATTTAAATAAAATAATTCGTTTTAGATTCAATCTTTTCCATGATTTTTATTGTCGTTGGAAATGACATGCAGAGATATTGCGTGAATGCGACTTGAGAGATTGAAGCAGAAATCACGTCTTCCTGATTAAAAAAAAAATCCCCAAAATTACGCAATGTTGATGAAATTACGGGGATTTAATGCCACATTTATTTCCATTCGCTTCGAGGAGGTTTTTCAATCGCCCTACAAAACTGTCACCCTCTCAGAAAATAATGTCAACTTGACATCAATGGACGGAAAGCTAGGAGTAAATTTTTCGAAATGTATGTGTTCCGTATGCCAGAGAAAGTTAAAATTCACGAACGTGCTCGAATTGGTAACTTCGTGAAAAATTTTTCATCAAAGCCGATTGCGACTAAAATGAAGTTCATGTACTTTTGATTGGTAATTAAAGTAATGCGTTGTTAATTAGAACCCCTTTATACGAAAAAAAAAAAGCTTGGAATTGATTCATGCATTAACATGATATAAACCCCATGATTAATCTGCTGCAGAAATTAAGTAACTATTCATTACACGAAAATGCCCCAACTCATATCAAATATTAAACTCTTGTGAATAGTAAAACTTTTATTGTAAAATGTTATTCCCTGAGTCATGGTCGAGTGGTTCAAGAAATGTTTTTTTAACTTATTGGGAATTTCAAATAATCGTGTCGATTGATTTCTATAATTATTTAAAATATAAAGTATCTCTCTATAAAGTTTGAAATAAAACAATATTGTCTTCAACAATTACCTCCCTAAACCACCACCACCCCCTAATAAAAATTAAAATTCTTAAAATTACGCAGACGGGACATACTACAGTATGTACTGTAGTATAAAACTACTTCGGAAGTAGATATAGTGTTCTTAATATTTCTTAATGAAATCAACTTGTATACGTAACCAAATATTTATATTCTACCTCATTGATCCAAAAATGCATTGTCCTGTTTTGCCTACAATGTGTTGATTTTTTTAACAGACAAACAGACAGACGAACAAACGGACGGACGTACAAACGGACGGACAAAAAATGGACAAACGGACGCTCGTATAAAAACCAAAATGGGTACGATAAGAGAACGAATTAAACAAACAAAATACAAAGGAAGACAGGCGATTCTTTACCATGCATCAGAAAATTACAGGAGTTTAAGGCGAGCTTTATGTTCATTTAAGGTCTTTATTAGTAAAACAGTCAGAATCGTTGAACGAAAGACATAGTGTGCATCGATGGTTGAATTGTCTGGCCTAAAAAAAGATCTTATAAAACAATCCGATGTTGTAGTTATAAGTGCTATTCCAACAGCAAAAGCTTTTAAATCTGTAGGAACAGTTGGCTTTAATGGTTGTTCGACTGACACCGTATCAAAAGAAACCGGAAACATTAGTTTCAACCTCTACTCGAAGCATCGCAATTTCACAAGACTTGGTCACGACCAAAGCAGGGGATCTTTTCACAGACTCTCTTTTTTTTTGGTTTAATCCTTAACTAAAAAACTTATTCAATCATGTTCTGTTGGTATTCATCATTAAGATAAAGGCTTATCAATTTTTCCGTTAATACGGCTACAAACGGTGCATTGTAAACGTGCCACTAGTTCTTTCATTTATTTACTTTTAGGTTATAAGTCTAATGCTCATGTACTAAAAGATTGCTATAAAACATATTGATATTTGGTATACGACTTTTTGGCGTCTTTAAATGCGATATATTTCGACAATATAGATCAACTTTCAAAATATAACAATGCAGAGTCGATATCCCCAAGTTTTGATTTTTTTTTATGGTAAAATTTTGTCAGACGAAAGTTTTATGATTTACAGCTCTCAGACACGGATTCTTGGATACATATCATTTTGACAAATTCTATCAAGTGTCGATTTGAATGAATTAATATACAGAAATTTAACTTTGTAACCCAACTGCAAGTTTATTTTATTTCCGTTATTACCTGTATCCGTAATGATGCATTATTGCTCAATAAAAAGATGATTTCAGAATCGAAATATTCATTTTGTTAATTTTTTTCGAAATTGTTAATACTTATCATTTTTCATTCCAATATGATAAAACATTCCTCGAGTAGCATATGCACAATCTATTTAAAATTAAAATGCCAAAATCAACTTACCCTTTGCCTTCAGCATAGAAAATAAACTCCATTTCCAAACTAGGATAAAGAAAACTCCGATTCTCATGCTTTTTTAAAAGAAACAACAGCTCTTCAGAATTCACAAAGAATATAAATGAATGATCAGCAAAAATAATGTCAAATTCGCTCAAGCAGATGTCCCGGTGTTTAGGGGATGCCGTATTTGTTCACAGTGGTACAGCTGTTCAACGGAAAAAATCGCGCGGTCAATCAAAATCAATGCAAAACAGCTGATCGCCTGTGAATGCGAGGCCTTTTGTACATGTATGAAGAGATCCCTGGCTGCTGTTTACGTTTCATTTCCTCAACAAATGTTTATCATTTATTTTATATTAGCAACATTTACATGTATATCGCAGACATACACTGTGGATTCCGGTTAGATGAGATCCTCTAACAAGTTAGAGAAGTGGGGAGTGGCTGTCTTCCAAAGATGTGGGGGTGGGGTGGGGGCATACTTACTAAGTATACCCTAAATATTTATAGGCCCAAAAAAAATACATGTTTTTAAAAACAATAATCAAGCTAGTAACACACATTAATCTGAATGTACTGGTAAAACAAAGTGAATTTAAACGTTCCCTAAAGTTAAATGATAAAATGAGACTTACTTCAAATTGTTAATTTTCTTCGAACATACAAAGGACAAATATGATTTTAATTTATGACCTAAGTAAAGATTGAACAGGTCTCTGATAATGTTATTACAACGACTATAATCTCAATAAAAATTGTACATGTAAAACATATTTATTACGAACAAGGGTTATATAGCGAATTAGATCCACTGGTCCCTGTATGACTTCGCTATAACCGATTTTTACTGTATATCTTTTTTGTTACTACGGACATATAGCTTTTGCGAAATAAAACTATTTACTCTGTGTGTTCGAATAAAATATCTGTAAAATAAACATCTTGATTTCCAAAGTTGAAAATAAACGATATCAATTTTACATTTCTTTAGACAAGACACTCGCTTATTTGGTACACGCCATGGCGCCATTTTCTTAAATTATAATAAAATTTGGTATTTATTTTTCTTGGCTGAAGTTAAAACAAAGGGCGTGCATGTCCTATATCTATTACTTCTTGCAAGATAATTAAATAGATGGGAATCTAACAGACAGTTGCATACCAGAACGTTGCATTCCATTTCTAAGAAAACTGTGTTAGTCGTCTAGGAAATCAAGTTTCGTATAAATGTGCAGGAATATGTAATCGTTTCAAGCGGGTTTTTCAATTAACTTTTATTAAATTGATTAAATCTTCATCAAAGATAACTAGCACTTAATATGGATGAAAGGCAACTATTTAGTTGTTCAGTGTATATGAGGAGTTTCTTCATACATAAAGAGAGAGAGAGAGAGAGAGAGAGAGAGAGAGAGAGAGAGAGAGAGAGAGAGAGAGAGAGAGAGAGAGAGAGAATATGTAGATAGTTTAAGGCCTCGACATCGATCAAACTCATGACTTACATTTATAACATATCATATGAAATAGCAACGTCTGGTTCACTAACCATTTAGTATTATAAACGGTTTCAAATGATTGATTATATGGACGTGCATATGGACGTGCACATTGAACTTTTTAAAAATTCATATTCTAGTACATGAACATATGCACAGAGTTTTTGTGTTCTCAAATTCAGTATAAACTTTTAACAATCGAAATTCAATCGTACAAATCGTATATTTTGACAACCTTACATAATATATATATATATTTTTTTTTTTGGGGGGGGGGGGGGGTTAGTTTAATAATAATCTCAACTCCCTTATTTGTTTTTCCTATTATAGTTTTATAAATAAAACCCAGACAAGTGGTTTGCTACAGGTAGCTAGTTTTTTTTCCTCACCTTTACAGTTATTCATCACTGAACGAGACATCTCCTAATAAATCACTGTTACTTGTTTCGTATATTTTGGCAGGAGGGTTCATGCTCTGATCCCCCACCCCCAGAAAATTGGCAGCGGACCCCTCTTGAAAACAAAATTATCCCTCGGGGGATCCGAGGGATAATTTTGTTTTCAAAACCGGGGGGTGGGGGGGGGGTGGAATTTCTTGATCCGCGTATTGGAACAGTAATTAATCAAAATAATCGTTCGCCAATTTTAAGGACATTTATAAAACAACTCGCTTCGTCTGGTTTTTAGATTGCAATATTTGTGCATTCTATGCGGCTCGTGTACATTATGACGATCGCTGATTATTCATACTATACCATCGATTTTTTTAATTCTATTTTTAAATACAGATACATGTAATGAAATTCAATAGTCGTTGCGAAACATCACTTTTAACTGAAGGATTTTTTAATTCATAAAACTATACTAAGAAATCACCGGAGTTCAATTTTCGGGTAAGCATGTTATCTCGCCTCACCACTACCTCAGATTCTTCCCAAGGGACCATAATCCACCTTTAGACGTGTGATATCGTTATCAATGCCTGTCGACGAAAGTATACGAAACCCATGGCCTGCGTCCTTACGTGACATCTGCAGCACATCTCGTAGCCAAATCAATTGAAAAATAATATCCCATAGTCCGAATCTGACCAGTTGACCTCGATATGGGATTTGAAATTGTGGACATCACTCTCTTTGATTTCTTGGCTGCTGAACTTTTGTTTCTGCAATTTCTTCTTTTTTTTTTACAGATTCAACACCATTATGTATATTCATATAAAAATTGCTTTCGCATTAAGTATTTTCAATCTGGAGAAAATTCTATATTTTCAATCAGGAAAAATCTAAATTTTGTAAAATGCAATCGCATGCATATAAAATATTAGTATACATTTTTAGTATACCATACAGAGAAACTTTCGAAAACTATAACATAAAATCAACTTAGCAGATATTGGTATATTGAATCAAACTGATCTTTTCGGGCAGCCAAAACATTTCATACATACTAAGTTTCACTCCATTACAGAGTTATTCTATTTTTGCAAATTGTGATGGACATCAAAATTAAATGCGGTAATACTTTAAAGATAGAATAGTCTGTTTTTCCTTGTAATGTCATAGAATATGCATCATCTCAAGCTCGGGAGTGAATCGTATTTACTGGTCGTGGTTTCCTACGATGTAGAATATGACGCTTTAAAATGATAATATGAAAGCAACATACACTTAAACATTTCATATTAAGAAACAACATTTTGCAAAGTTCTTCAACATTTATTTGCATTTATTCAGCACCTGATATGACTTTTAAAGACAAACACGACATTGAAAAAAGAACATTCAATCCACAAAAGCAGAGATCAACTTAAGGAGGCTGAATGGTCAACAACTATCCATCAGATCTGCCTTAAACTTTCAAATATGATATTTTTGGCAAAAACTGTAATAATTTACTAAAGAAAAAATCCAAATATTTTTTAACATTTTCCTATATCTTAGTACAGAGCTTTTCGTCTAAGGGAGGTAAATATAGCCTAAAAATGACTACGACTATCCAGCCCTCTTAAGGTGGTATGAGACACCTTAAGGTACATCAGTGAATCAATGTGAATGAAAGTACTTGTACATCACATTTATTACTTTAAAGTTTTTTAAATTGTCTAATACCAGACAAAAAATGCATTTTAAAAATTCCTACAGATGAAAAAATAGTAATGCCCCAGATGGATTTGAACTTATGACCTGTAGATCAGTACCTAACCCTTTATCCTTTGCTATGCTATATCAATGCATTAATATATAGGAAGAGAAAATGTATAATGTTGTAATTAATTTTATTGTTTATTTTGAAATGATTATAAAGGTGTTCCATATCTCTTTAACTTACGCATTAAGCCTACTTTAAACACCAGCTATCAATTTTTAGTAAAAAAATTAAATTAAAAAAATTGTGATGTATCTGTAATTTGAGACATTTTGAACTTTTTTTTAGGAGTTTTACAAGAGGAGTAATCATTAATCCTTTGGTCTGTTGATCTTTTGGTTTCCTTTTTTTGGTGGACTGTTGCCTTTTCAGCTAATGTGTCTAGATCTTTAAGTTACATGTAGCAGTTTTTGTAGTGATGTTGTTTATATCCTAATTGATGGTCTATTTACTTCTCATATTTTTTAGTTATTTACAGTAGATTTCTTATTTTTTACGCAAGTATTTCAATTCGCAATTAAACCATTTTGCATAAAATCGCAAGAATCTAAATTCACGAATGCCAAATTTTCTCATAGTTTCATTTAGTTTACATCTGTCCGAAAAATAAAAGCGAGATTTTAAAATCTGCGAGATGTGCTTTTCGCGATTTTAGGCAGATATTAATTCATTGCGTTTAATTAGGAATCTACAGTATTTCCAAAAAAAAAAACTAGCAGTTCTATTAAAGAGTAATTTGTTAATCATTTTTGACAGTCTGTAACATTTTGCTAATATTATTAAATCTTAAAGACGGTTGTTTCTAAGAGACATTGTTTCTTAATCCTTTTTGTTGGTCTGTTAATATTGTCATCCTTTTTGACAGTTTGTTAACTTCTCATTGAATTTTCTTGATCTATTAGTTAGCAGTTTTCTAATCCTTTTTGGTGGTCTGTTCTTTCTTTTTCTTCACTAGTTCCACAAGGTACTTATATCTGGCCACACAGTCCTCCTACACAATAAAAAAGTCATTGGATATATTCACTATAAACCTAATAGCAGAGAGAGAAAGAAAGAGAGAGAGAGAGAGAGAGAGAGAGAGAGAGAGAGAGAGAGAGAGAGAGAGAGAGAGAGAGAGAGAGAGAGAGAGAGAGAGAGAGAGAGTATAGTGTTAGTGAAATACCGGTAGGCCGTTCACATTTCTGTAAATTCAATTATCCTTCAACACCCTATTACAATGGGTATCGAATGGCAGTCACACTAATCCTGGAAGCCATATTATGATAAACACAATTTGGGTTGGGAAAATATTGCATCATGATGTCTTGAAATGTGAAAATTTACAGATATTTAAAACCTTTGAGTAAATCTAAAACCTTTGAGTAAATAGTAAACATGTTTTCAAGCAAGGCTAAGTTTTCAAGAATAAACAGTTGTCTTTATTTAAGAAAAATTAAGGATGGGTCTGGGGTAGAAAAAAGGAAGAGGAGGAAAAAGACAAATCATGCAAAGATGACATAAAAATAACAAAAGAAAATACAGTGTTTGTTTATAAATCTCATTCATGGATCCAGAAAAATTTTAGAGATACCTAGGATTTGAGATATCGAGGTAAAAAAAAACTTTATAAAGACTAAGTGGTTGGGACTTCCAAATCACTTTGACATATCAATGGTATACGAGATACCAAAGATCAACAATTCAACTGTACCTTCAGTACTCACATACCTTTGATTTTCCAGGTAGATGCTCCGCTATTTTCTCCCACCTTTGTTCAGTTCCCTTGGGATACTGTCGGAGAGCCCACTCTAGGATCGTCTGTTGGTTCTTGTTCCAGTCCTCGGAGTCGTCCGTAATTTTACCACCATCTTGAGCATTATCACAGGCACTCTCCTCTTCAGAGGTGAGATTATCTCCCTTTGGAGAACTCTTCAGTGTTTGTACATCTGAGATCATTACTGTTCGATCAGCAGTCTTTTTCACATTTCTGTTCCTCTTCCGTAGCTGGGAATCACTGTCCGAGGACTGGCTGATGCCATTTTCTACAGTCTTTTGAGATATGATTTCATCTGATATCACCTGCGATTTCTTTGCTTTTCCTATTCCACCTACAAGGATTATTAAAATAGAACTTTTGTAGCATTTTCTTTCCCTTCCCACTCATACAAATACATGCATGCCATGAAATAAGAAAAGGTATAAAAATTAAAATATATGTACATTTATGTTATACAGCATGTAAGATTCATAATTTTTTTTTGACAGAGAGTGGGGACCAGTGCCGTTGTCCAAGGCCTGTTTTTGATAACTTCGAAATGAGACTGGAGGGAATATATATCCTTATTACCTTGAACAGAGTTGGACAGGGTCATGGTGTGTGTATCTTTCATCTGTTGACACCTGGCTATCACCTGGCAGAGATAAATGCATGGTGTTCAAACATAAAGTATTACATGTAAATCATTATTTCTTTATGCTGGCTCAAACAGTCATTTTTTATACCAGACCAATTATCTTTAGCTAACGGTTTGTTGCCCTATCCATACTTGCTGACGAAAAATTAATATGTATAAAATAATTCTTATTATAAGCAACTTTATTTCAGATAAATATGGTACCAGTTGTAAACTGTAGTGATTTTTTTTACCAACCTAAACAAATACAAGATTCATTAAATCTATGTATGCAATGGTAAATAATATTCAAAACAATGGTGCTTTTGAAAACCTGACGAAAATTTTTTGCATTCCATTTTTAAAAGTTGGTTCACTGAGGTTGATCGCTGATTTCTTTTTTGATTACTTAAAAAGATCTGAAATTATTACTTTTTTACTTCATATCCCCACATGCTGTAGATTAGAAAAAGATCAAGATGGCTCAAATTTCACAATGTTTACCGATTAATAGTTTATTTTTGTGAAATTTAATTGAAATTATGATTGTAAAAATCATACAATAATAAAGCATCAGAGTGTGTGTGAAATATTGTACAAGTCAAATACAGTTGGTGTAAAATTAAAACCATGACTTTGCAGCTTTCACAAGTAAATGTGAAAATTTGACAACATAGAATTAAACCAATTCAATTCTGAATCAAACCAATTCATTTACAGATTCCAATAATGGTATTTTATACAGGGCCAAGAGAACAAAGATCAACTCAGTATTACTGTACTTGAAATACTGTAAACGTATTACATTTGACTGTGTATTCTATTTAGCATTTTTGGTGGAACACGGCGTCTGCTAAATCGAGTACATCGCCAAATGTAAAATATATAAGTAGATAAATAGGTACATTCAGAAATGCGCTAAATCAAATCCACGCTAACCTGTTGAAAAATCATATTCCGCCAAATATCGTAGATGCTAAATATAATACGTTTACAGTATGCTAGCGATCATACCTTAATGAATTTCACCAGAAATATTTATGAACCTTGATTTCATGCTAAGTTTATTTGGTATGATTTTGTAAAACCTATTGGAGAGAAATTCACCTGAAATTTCTGTGAAGTAAAATTTGATGGAAATTTCAAAGTTACTATGAATCTAGAAAAGGAGGACTAGAAAACTCCCTGTTAAAAGTATTCCCATGAATTCTGTGTGTACAGCACATAATAGCCTACATAATTATGTACATATTTACTGCATGAGTATTTTATTATATACTAGGAATTATTTCTTTTTTATGATATATGTTTATACTTAAGGATCCAAAACATTAGTCTTTAGTCTCTCAGGCCAAAAAATTCAAATTCTAGTGCAGCAGACATTTAGCTCATTTTATAATTTTACAGCTAGATTTGCAAAGGGAAATCACTAAGACTCAATTTTTATATTTAAAGTGACTTGGTGACTAAAAATTGATGTTTTACTTTTTGATTATGACAACGGAGATCAGAAGAAATATACTAAATTTCATCGTACGGAAGGTTTTAACGCATCATACGTTATCATCTATTAGTTAACAAGTCATTAAAACTCATCTGGAAAATGCACATGTAAACAAACCGAGTTGTTTTGGACGTTGATTTAGTGTCATGTGATTGCGATTGCTATCTAAAAATAGTTACAGTGGAATTGACACACTGAAAAAGAATTTGAATGTGAAGTATTCGATGTCTGTGGTAAGAAATATGCATTCACAGAGAGTGCATCTTTATAAATATATAGTTCTTGAAGACATCAGGTTTCAATGAGAGGCCACTGGCTCATGATATATGCCACGCTGCAATATTTACATTCCTCTGCGTTTGTGTGGCTATGAAGTGGAAGGGAAACTCAATAATTTTGTGTTGGCCCAACGCTTAATTCTTTTTTTCTTTTTAATTTGATTTATTCACTTTTGAACACCGTAATTTTTCAACAGTTCACCTTTTCATATGATAGATCTAAATAAAAAATTTGGAAATAGTGTAAAAATTCGATATTTGCTAAATCTTGGGTTTGTGCATCACCATGTCTCTTTAAACTAAAATTCAAAAAACTGAGTTGGCTCACTTCGTCCGTGGTTCTGCCCACCATGTCAGCTATCTTCTGCCACCTGTTGGGTGTTCCACCGGGAAATTTGTTGGCAGCCTTCGCCAACTTCGCTATTTCCTCATCTGTCCATTCCCCTTTCTACAGGGAAACAAAGAGAATAAATATATCAGTTGCAGAGTGTGAAAGAAAAATAATTGTGCTTTTCTAACATGTCTAATGTTTTTCTACTTTTTTATTATTTATCCAATAAAACTGAGTACACATATAAGACTGCATTTCTCTAAGCATGAGGGAATTACATGTAATAGACACACATACTGATAGGGAAGCCATACCGTAACTGTTAACTAAGGGCAGTCAAAAGTAATCTCAAGCTGAATGGAATGGGAAACAAAATAAGATATATGTGAGCCACTATGCTCACTCTATACAAAATAAGCAAAGTCACATTTAACAGAAAGTTGACATGAAATTTGTTCAAAAATGAATCCCACCATATGGCATGCCTTAAAGAGTGTTTTAAAATGTCAAGTATCTGTGATTTATAGTTGCTGAGACATCTTGGACGAAAATTTGTTATGGACAGACACACAAGACACACAAGGGTAAAACAGTATACCCCCCTCTCCTTCGGAGCGAGGGTATAATAACTTTAAAAAAATTACACCTGTATATGCTTGGTTTACAGAATCACTCAACCACTTTTACACTACAAAGTCATGTACAGTCGCACCTGTTTTAAGAGGCCATTTGTGGGACAATGACAAACTGGCCGCTTAAGACAGGTGGCCTCTTATTCCAGCTTTCAAATTAATGAAGAACAAGAGAAAAGCTGTCAATGTGACAGCAAACCTGGTTTTCTTTTGTGTGAATAGTACCCATAATCCATTTGTCAACCCTGAATTGATGAACACTACCTGTCCAGAGAAATGGGGTACTCTGTATGTAATATTTTTGACAAAAAATAACTAAGTTCAACAGCTGGTATTTTTTCCATAAATTATCAGAAATCCAAATTCTAGCAATATGCACACCTCTGATATATGTACAATTGATCTGCAAAAGAACAACTTCTTATCTTGAAAACTGTAGGAGGAGTTATCCGTACAATAGGGGTACCCTATACATGCAATATTTTGCCCAAAAATGACTTAGTTCAACAGCTGGTATTTTTTTCATACATTATCAGAAATCAAAATCCTAGCAATATGCACACCTCTGATATATGTACAATTGATCTGGGAGGAAGAACAACTTCCTATCTTGAAATTGTAGGAGAGAGTTATCCGTACAATAAGGGTGGGTACCTTTTGCAGCCGCCCAGCCACCCACCCGCCATTTTCATCATTTCAATAACTGGATTTTTCCTTTGGAAAACCTGGTTAAAAAGCACCGATTGTATTCATTTTGGCTCTATTGCACAGATTTATTAATAACAACTGTAATGGCGGCGTACACGGAGATGGTGAATGCACAGCTCGGGTTGCTGAATAAAGAGTTTATATTAATTCTAAATGGCCTTTTTAATTCAATTTATCTATCAAGAGATTTAGAGCAAAACATTTTTTGCTAAATATGCCCAAACAATAATTTTCAATTGTTTAAATGTGGTAAACAAACAGAAGTAGCATTTCCCTACAAAGGCTCTGTACTGAACTACGATAACCAATGTTTAACCTGTTAAAAAAAGTGACAAAATTCCATTGGTGTGTATAATACGCACCCTTTACTCACAAAGAAATTTTCTAGAAAAAAGGTGCGTAATCTATTCAGCAACTTGCGATACATGTTAAGCTGTTAAGCGCAAGACTGGCCATTTAATAACATTGCAATGAATTGAAAATAGAAATAGATATATAAACAAAACAAAACAGGTGTTATAATCAATTATCTCATTAAACCTTGGCAGAATACAAATTACACACACAATTATTTGTCATTAACTCATTATCAGCTGTCTAAGTTTGGCTTCTTTTGATACGGGGTCACATGTCACAGTCAGAAGTCATGTGACATAACAGACAAAATGGCCGTTGAAAACAGGCATGTTGAAAGCACAGGACCTAAAAACACTGGCCACTTAAATGAGTTAAAATATAGTGAAAAACTAAACAGGTGGGATTGAAACTGGACGCTCATGGCAAGTGGCCGCTGATTAAAGGTGGTCGTAACAGCAGGTGCGACTGTACATGTGTCTATGACTTTAGCAATGACAAAGCTTGTTACCAACCTTGATCTGTTTATACTCCTCATCGCTTGAGTGTTTGACTGAATTGGCATACACCACTGCCTCAGCCTCAGCCATTTTGATGGTTGTGGGATTCAATGCTACATCACAACGTGGTTTGGACCTCTCTTCCTTTGCTTGAACTAAAATTATAGTAGAACAAAATTAAATGCTGATCCCTATCTTGTGTGTTAATTGAGATTCCCATAAGAAATCATTATAACTATATAAAATAATCACAGAGAAATGTACTAGGAATTTAGATTTCAGAACATTTGAGAGGGTGGTAATAGTTGAATACAGAAAACATTATGCTTGGGTCCTTGGTTGAAAAAATAATGAACTGGTGACATTATTTTATGAAATAATCTTTACTCTCTTCCTCTTCCATCCTCTTCCTTTCCTCCTCTTCCTGTCTCCTCCTCTCCTCCTTTTCTTCCATCCTCCTCCTTATGTTCTGAGGAGCATTAAGGATGCTCATCACAAGGAACACAACCAATCGGATCGGCCACAGCTTGGAGAGCTGTGGCCGAGGTACTGCCTCCATCTCTGCCTCTAAGAGCGTGTCAATCTGCTCCTCCAGCTGCTGCCGAGCTTTACGATTTTTACTTCTCGCCCTCTCTCTCATCTCGCCAAAGTTTTCTGACTGAAATACCAAGCAAGAGAAAAAAAATGATTACTTTTCTGGGTTTTGTTACATTACACTCTTGGCTATTCCTGATAGTAACCAATATTTTAAAGAAGATGCTATCAAATCAAAACAAACAAGGCATCATCACGTCATTTGATAATTAAAAATAAAGTAATTTTAAGACCTTTGTATACAGTATATAACAGTATACCATTAAAGTATACCAGTGAGGGAGTCAGCAAGATTCCTATTCCCCGAGTGCAAGTCTACTTACCGAGGTGATACATAAAATCAGAAAAAGTTCAAATTAAAATCTTCATGTACCCAATAAGTTACAACAAAATCAAATTAAACTGCACGAGCATTGTATTGTGACTTGCAAGTTATTTTTTACTGTAAAGATGAATTCTTATGGCCAATCACAAAGGGTGTTGCAACTGGAATTGAATTATTTCATCATGAATATTAATGATTTTACTCGGAACATTTCAGAACTTTTCCTCTAATTAAAAGAAATAACAAAGTGTTCTGAGTAGGTGTGTATCCAATCTGACTAAAGCACAGTCCTCTATAGCGTAATAGAGGTCTGTGCTTTAGACAGATTGGGTGTGTATCAATCCATCAAACTGACGCACCTTTTTGCAGGGAATCAGTCTGATTTGCAGGGAATCAGTTGATGCATGATTATTTCGAAAAAAAAAAAAAATATTGTCACACTAAATGCTTAAACAACTTGTAGGCAATATTATTTCTATACCAGAGTAAACTTCTTTTCTGCAAAGACGGCCCACATGACAATGTACTGTCCTATTGTAGTTATGACAAATATCACAGCGAAGAACTCGGCTAGTCCCATCTTACGAACACGGCGGTAGTAATAGATAGGCTGTCTCCAGTCAGGCAGACCATTCTCTAAAACTAAGTGATACCTGCAAGAGTCAAAGGCCAAACTTTACTATGGGTACACTACTGTTAGTAGATCATACATGCATTAAAACAGAAAAGATTTTAGGAAAGAAAAGATTTTTTACTAGCTAGGCCATCCTTAAAAAAATGTTTGTTTGGAATTGCCACCTGGAGGTTTTTAGACCCAGATGGGAGGGAGGGAAGATTTTTTCATATTTCAAACTTGAAGTTAAACTAATTAAAGATTGGTAAAAAATAAAAATCTCCATATAAAAAAATTCTTCATTTTTTGCTAATCAAGTCTTATCAGCGGGAGACAATTCAAAACAAACAATGATTTTATTTTGGCCCTATAGTAAAACTTTGGCGAGAAACGGCATATATTATAAGAATCACCATCGTTACGATGATTTAATTTCCACTATAATTCAGAAAGGCCCGTGAACAAAGCCAACTTTTAATGAACATGGAGAAAACCTGATACATGGTATGATTATCATTATGCACTCATATACTAAAGGAAGGGAGACATCACAAATATCATTAGCGAATGATTGGAATTTTGCAATGTACAAAATATCTCTCATTCATTTGTGAATTTAAAAATAGTCAACACATTGACATTGATTTGTATGTAATCTTTAACTTTTCGTTCCTTATTCATTTGATTTTGTATTTTTTCCCCACCTTCTTAAATACTGGTATAAAGCATGTAGATTAAAATGAACAAACCTTTTCCTCTTTTCCTCATCTTTAAGAACTTCATAAATTCCCACCAGCTAAAGTTAAATGAATTGATGTTTATTGTATAAGGCAAGTAAACTGGTAAACTAGTAGATAAATGTAAGCTAGTATATGAAAATACATAGCGTAATACCATAATTGTCTTTCAAAAAATACATTTACAAATTAACATGATTAAGATAAATAGAAGATAATTAGAATAAAAAAAAAATGTTGAACTTATATTCATAAAATTAAGCAACAGATGCATTACGTGTACCTGTCTAAACTGGGCCTCTGCATCTTCTTCTTTGCTCTTGTCTGGATGAAGCACAAGAGACAATCGACGGTAAGCTTTTCGAATTTCAGAAGAGGTAGCTGTCTGAAAAAGAAACGCTCAGAAATTAAAATAAGGTTCATGAACGAATACACACTTAACCTGCTTAACAGGTTGGGACCAATTGCCCAAATGGGATTTAATAGCTTGTTTGGGATATACATGTAATATCCCAAATGGGATTTAAATTTAAAGTGCAAGATTTGGTAATGTTCTACAATGTTCTATACAAATCCACTTGAATGTATATCAAATCCAACAATTTTGCTTAGCAAGTTTTCCTATAAGCCTATAGTTTGTAAGATTGATCCCCAAGAAGTTTGGGATATACTGAGGGATCAATCTCTGTAATACATGTAGTATGGTTACAGAAAAAGTTGTTTACCAAAAGTTGTTACATTTCATTTATTCTAATGCGGATTTACCATATTTGTAGCAAAACAATTTTTTTTCAATTTTTTGCACTTCAAATCTATATCTCATTTGGGATATTATACCCCAAACGGGCTATTATACTCATTTGGGAGATTGGTCCCAACCTGCTTAATGCAGTGTTGATCTAAAGATGAACATGCAGATGCAAGTAAAACAAATTTTGCCTGAATGCATTATGAATGCTTAAAAAAAGCAACTAAGGGTGTTCAGTCCAATCTGGGGGAAGCAGAGTGGACCGAAAACCCTTGGCCTGCGATGGACAGACTGTAGGGATGACAGTGAAGGATTATTCCTCTGACATATGGCAGATATTGAAAGCAAATCACTTACCGGCGGTACTCCTAACACATCGTAAAAGTTTCTGTTCACTTCTTCTACCAAATCAAACAGTTCTAAGTCATCTGTGTCCCAAGAAAAAGCCGTCTGGGACAAAATCGTCCACGTTAACACATAAACTATGTTCATACTCTTTTGTCTCGAGGAGATAGAATTGGTGGAAGAAGGTGAAGGTCAGTTCGAAAAAAGCGGTGTTCAGTATTTTCGTGGCTTGTACATTTGACACCGGATGTCTTTTTCTCCGCATGTATTAACAATTATAACCAATAAAATCGGTCGTAACAACACACCTTTAATGTAACCATTCCTTTGACAAATACTTCTACTTCTAAATAGTATACCTTTATATATAACCATTCTTTTGACAAATACTTCTACTTCAAAATAGTATATATATATACCCTTTTTTCGGTATGAAATTAAAAATGATCCAACATTAATCATTGTCAAATTCTGATGTTTTGGTTCCGTTCTTTCTATGTACTTGAGCAGCAGTACCGGTTCCAAACCATCTAATTTTAATAATCTTCATAAGATAACGTGGCTTATTTGTGTGGCACAGAGATACATTTATATATACGAAACAGTGTTTAATTCAGGAAGCTGGATGGTCAGCCATATGATATTTTTGGGACATTAACTGTTATTCAGAATAGGAAACTGTTATTTACTGAGAATATGATATTTTTGGACCATTAACTGTTATTCAGTATATATATCTAGAATAAAAATCGTAATAATTTAAATAGCTTTAAAATTTGAACAGTTTTGCTTTATATTTTGCATTCGGAAGTATAGAGCGCAGGTCTGTTCAAGTACAATTTTACATATATTTTTCTTCCGATAATTATACAGATTATACTAAAACATGGTACTTGAGCAAGCCTGCGCTCGATGTTTCCCAGTCGAAAAACCATCGAAAAACACCCATATTTTGCCACAAAACATCAATTTATCAAAATAAGACAATCTTCATGACGTCATTTCTACATTATGACGTCACTGTGGTGATAAACTTTTACACCCTTATTTTCAATATTATTTTAACTATCTTTCATCTTATTGTTAAAGCTCTTTATAAAACTTTAATTTTGGGGGCGAAAAATGCATAATACCGCACTAGCTTAGTCCTTTTCACTTTAAAGTGTAAAATTTACACTTGAATCTATAAAATTTACACGTTAATCTGTGACATTCACTTTAATCTGTAAATTTTACACTTTAATCTGTAAAATGCATACATTAATGTATAAAATTTACACTTTAAAGCGTAAAATTCACACTTTACTTGTAAAATTTGCACATACGTATATACACATAAATTGGAGAGTTTTAATCATTTGCGTTGATTTAATCGAAGCACTGTGGACCGAAAAAATATTTAATTAGTGAATATTTTCGAACTACATGTAGGTGTTGACCGATTCGTTAAATTATATAGAAATCATATCCAAAATATTCAAAATAAATCAACAAATATTGGCACTAATTTTATATCATATACTTTAAGAAATAGTTATCAAAAATCATTATGCTATCATATGCATAATTTTAAGCATCATAACGTCTTAGTTAGATAAAAAAAAAACCCCCAACCTTTTTAAAGTAATCATGTTAAGCTCTTTATGGTAATATAAATTGAGAGACAGTTAATTAAGCTTATATTTCCTTTCAGTATTCAGTCATATTGTTAAGATTGTCTAATGATAAAAGAAAAGCCAACAAAACACTGATTTACATTCAATCAGAGGAGTCGGAAGGTTTCATCAGTCGGGTAAAAAATGATAAAATTTTTTTTTATTCCTACTTTAAGAGTTGTACGATTATTTTATTTTTTCTAATACCTGATCAATAAAACTTCAAAAATTGTGGTCAAATTTTTCAAAAAATGTGTCAATTTTAACAACAAATCACCCATCAGATCTATACCATACAAATTTTAAACATGATATTTTTGGCCATATACTAACATATACATGTATACTATTTTGATAACTTAAAGAATTAAATATCTTTAGCTTTAAACTTTGAATATATTTACCCTATATCTTTATACAGATCTCTTCGTCTTGAGGAGATTAATGTAGTTTAATAATGGCCACGACCATTCTGCCCTCTTAATATGCATTTGTATGCTTTAATAAAAATGACAACTACCGTCTAGCCCTCTTGATAATGATTCAGATTCCTTCTTTTTTTTTTACTGAAACAAAATCAAGACTGAAGCAGGAAATCTTATCCACTATTGTAGTTCTTTAAGTTAAAATCTGACGTCCTTGGGTTTTGATAGTTAAATCAGCTGTGGCACCTTGGTAAGTTAACCACTAACCCTATCGTATAACTTCATTCATGCATTTAACACGGGCCAGATCATTCTAAAAATTCAATTGTTTAAAAATTTCAAGGTTTTGTCAAGCGGATATGATATATCTGACTTTTAAATTATACAGATTACGCTACGTAGATTAGACAAGGTTATTGTAATTGTATACATAAGGTTATTTTTGTTACAGAAAAACTCGATCGGAATGCGTTCTGCTGCTAGCACCGGTGTATAACTCTACCACCCTCTCTCATATAGAGATATCTAAATCAGAAAATCATTGTGGGTGCAGTAAGTCACAAATTAAAAGTAACTGGTTATTTCTGTATTGACTTATACAGTATATGCATGGAACTTACAGTAATGCAAAGCATTTGAGGTAACACTTCTTCTGCATTTCTTTTTTTTATTTTTTTTTCGGTGGGGGGGGGGGGTGTAAAAAATCGATTTTGCTCCTTTTAACAAACACAAAATTTATGAAAATGTATTTAGCTGAAGAAGTTTAGTGAAATACATGTCTTAGTGTATAATTACCGGAGATTGTATAATTATCTATATCTATCGTCAGTTACAAACCTTATCGTTTGGCCAACTTATAAGTGTAAGCAAATGGTTGCTGCATGGTTCGAATTCGAATCCTGCCGTTGGCACCTGCTGTTGATGTTGTTTCATTGAATATTAAGGCACTTCAGTCATGCGAAGTATAGAAAATCATTTTAACAAGACCTTGGACTTTCAGTAGGACGTAGCTATCTATTTCTTGCGTCACAAGTTAAAAATGACGCGGTTTCAAGGGAAATATGCACCGATTGCGTAGTCTTAGCTCAAAAGCCAGACAAATCTTGTTAAGTTCAAAGAGCTATGACTGAGTGGCCAACAATGAAATAGACATGTCACATAGCTGTTTGATACAACTGCCCAAAGTCCAAGCTCTGGTTAAATGGTTCTAAATGGGTATACCACCTTCCGCTTTATGGTTTTCCTTTCTATGGAATGTTGTCCCACACATGGAGAGTGTTCTCTCTCTTAAAGTGGGTCCAAGGATATATTGGTTCATGCGCGGATCTATACAGGATGGTATTAATTTACATAGTAATCTTCTTCTTTATAAGTAGACATCCCCGACTTATTTTCGTATAGCCTTGTTAGAATAGTAGTATAGAAAAGAAAAAAAATTTGGGAACCATGCATTAGGAAAATTCTTTTTAAAAATTATGCAGATCAGTTTCAGATATTTGAGCTTGCATGCATTTAGACCAAACAATATGGCCTCTCTCTGTCTTATTGTTGAAACGTGGGAAAATACGGGAGGTGTGAGCCAACTCAAACGCAAGGCGTGAGGTTCCTCTTATATACGCGCGATGATCGTAAGGCATAAATAAAACTTTGCAGAGCCTACTTTTTTTCATTAATTTACCCGTCACTTTTTGAATAGAAAAACAAAATTAATGATATTGATACCAGTCTGAACTGCATTCTGTAGTCGTTTATTTTTCGATCTTGATCGCGGAATTTTCTTTCCTGGTTTGAAAAAAAAGAACTTGATGAATAAAAAATTCAGAGTTAAATGGTTCATTTTTAAACGAGAGAAATAAAAGGAAAATGTATTTTTTTTATAATAAAGGTACATCATGTCAATTTTTGTCGGAAATGGATCGTGCTATGTGGCTACGCACTTTTTTTTCATGGATTTTTAACATAATTGAAGAAAAAGAAATCCTATACTTATAATTATTTATTATTATTTTATCATAATGTATTTCTATCCGAGTAGCCGAATACCAGTTTTACTACTAAACACCGGATATACGGTAAATTTTGCGATGATCTAATTTTCGTTTTTTTTCACGATCCCCTTTACATCGCAAATTATTGAATACGCAGAAATTATACCCTGCATTATTTTCAAATCGCAAAAATTGACTAACGTAAACTAAAAATGTAACAATTTCCCCATTTTCGCAAATTTTGTGACACGCGAAAAAAACCCGGATATATACGGGTAATACTATATAGTATCCGATATTTCGGCGGTTAACTGGTAACATGTAACAGAGTACTCGTTGACAACACTAGAAACATCTCACTAGTATGGTAAAGAAGCACAGTTAGCGAGAGTAAAACAATGTGGCTATTTCTTTTTTATGGTGTCCCATTGGGGCCACTCGAACCTTGACGTACTTTCGCCTTTAGGGCGAAGATCCAAGAGTGCGAAGGCGAAAGTGCGAAGTTGCCAAGACGAAGGAGCGAAAGTGCGAAGACGCGACGGCAAAGCGCGAAGATGCGAAAGCGAAAGTGCGAAGGCGAAGGAGCGACACTACTATCGCTCTTTCGCCTTCACTTTCTTTTGCATGCACCTATTAACAAAAGCGTGCTTTGATAACATAATAATTTTTTCTTACATATCAAATTTCGCAGAGGCCAATTTTCGTGGATTGTAATTTTTTTTTCATGTTCCCAGGAACGTTACAATGGGGGTAAACCTGTATCATTGATGAATTCAAACTGTATTTCGTAATTTGTTTAAGATGTATTTCTGTTTTGTGAGGGCGACCCACGAAATTCACGAAGATTGAGACACCATATTGATTCCCGAACGAGGCCATATAATATCGACCTGCTTTAAAGATACTATACATTTACATGTATTATACATTGAATTTGAAGACACATTTTAAAATATGAAGATTTTATCAAAAGCTTTAATACATTTTGATATAATTGTGTATATTCCACCTGACATATATTACTAGTACATGAGATCAAATATAAATACAAAATACTGCATTGGTTAATTCTTAATTTATCTGCATTGTTTGAAACCAAATGAAAATTTGCATTGCTTGTGCATCCGACTATTGCAAAAAAACCCCCAAAAACAAACTTAAAAAAACTGCATCAATATGTTTCACAGAAACTAAAATTTCATAATTTAACACGTTCTCTCTCTCTCTCTCTCTCTCTCTCTCTCTCTCTCTCTCTCTCTCTCTCTCTCTCTCTCTCTCTCTCTCTCATTGAGCACCGACAATCTTGAATTGTCATTATGGCAACAGAGCACATATAGATGAATTATTATTATAATGCACCGATAAATTGTTGATATCTCTCTCTCTCTCTCTCTCTCTCTCTCTCTCTCTCTCTCTCTCTCTCTCTCTCTCTCTCTCTCTCTCTCTCTCTCTCTCTCTTAATTGGCGAGTGTTATTATTTTTTTATACGAAAAGGAATATTAGTGTCCATTGGAAACGTTTGATTACTTTAGATAAATTATACGCAATTATTAGTTCTGTCATCCCGTCATAATACTGGTTGCATTCAGAAATATAAATATGGTGCACGTGTAAGTTGCCAAACTATATGTCAAACAATACAGTAGGTTTTTATAGAGCCCTTTTCAGTTTAAATTTCATTGGTCGTGAAATCTGTGAAATATATGTACCCTTCAACAGTCAACCTTATTTTTGTTCGGGATGCAGTAGACAAACTTGATTTGACTTACTCATTTTGCGGAGAACAAAAACAAAAAGGCTTCAATAATCTCTCTGATATACAAGCTGATTGGTTTTTGTACATATTCGTCCTAGCGATGACGTCATTTAAAATAGTCATCTGACCAACCGTGTCCAGTTCCACAGTCGATTCAAACTGCGCATGTCCCGGAATTGTTGTCATGGTTACAATGAACCTCTTTTTTAGCCTACTTCCAATATCGGATTGATGAATTAGATTGCGTATAGTGAACCTGGATTGTGTTTGGACTAGATTAGAGTCAACAATGGAAGCACTGTTGACTTTGTGCAGTTTTAATTCCGCGCAGAGCGATCGAAGATGGCGCATCCTCTCGTTCAATCTCGTGGTGATGTGGGATGCAATCTGCTGAACCTCGCTGTCCTCTGGAGACACCGTCTCCGACGAATAACAAGGACAGAAGTGTTCCGGAATTTCGGCATCTTTACAGGATCTCGATTTCGGAATCTCATCAAATAAACTTATTCCTCTAGTGTGAACATTCGACAATTCACTTTTTTTGGGTGAAAAATTTGCTTGAAGAATATCCGTTAACATTTCGTGAATATCATACACCGTGATTAGACGTTTAGTATTCTGTAGTAAATTCCTATGTAAATGAGGGTATCTTGTCTTAATGCCAGGAGGGATAGAGAGAGCAAACAGGGGCATACGGGCCTCGAATCGGCCAACAAACGTATTTTGAATTTCATTCATTAGGTACCCGTGATCGCTGAGAAAGATAAACACAGAATTATTAAGTCTTCCCGTTGAGTGCAACCAGCGAACGAACTGAGAGATGTCTTCGTCTCCTAGTTCAAGATTGTTCAGATAATCATGACAGAGCTCATTGTTCCAACTGAGCGCAAATTTTAACTGTTGTCCATAACGCTCAATGAATTGTTTATAGTAATCAATGATGATCTTAAACTTTGGCTTGTTACCGAAACACAACCCCCCGTGACTGTTGATCCGAATGCCCTTGTCGGCCAGAAACATGTGAGCTTGGTCTAATTTATTCTTATAGAACGACACTTTGTCAAAGGCCAAAAACAGGGGTCTGATGTAATGATTCACAGGTTGTTCCGTAAAGCCTTTGAGGTTAGAGTTAAATGTGGAAATTTCCGGCCAGTCCTCGCCGTGAAACGTCGCGTACCCTAGATTTGAAAAGTTTTTCCAAAGAAACGGGAAGTCGTCCAAGACACCATCTGTTTTGGGCAACTCTCTTATAGCCTTCCCGGTCAAAAGGGGAGCAATATTAGGAAATGTGTTGCCTCCAATTTTTGTATACCCCTCAAACACGTAGGCACCGATTTCACTCTTTAAATACTCCATTGTCTTTTGTAATTTTCTCTCTGCGTGTAATCGCGAAACAGCGTCAATTCCGTAGATGAAAACGTTAAAATGGTCACCTGCGGCATCTTTTAGTTTTCCACTTTCTATAACTTTCTTATTATTAATGCTGTGATGCATATTGCTGTAAATTTCTTTACCAGCAGCAGTTTCACACACAACATGGAAAAAATCGGACGGTACTAACGCCCCGGATGAGAACGTCACTTTTGGTCCTAACGAAACCTCCATATCCCCCTTTTTGCGGATCACAATTTGATACGTACATGTTAAATCAGTGGTTTCTGCGTAATGTAACATGGCGGTTTTATTTTTCTGCAACAATCCCTGAGAATCAACATAAACAAGCGAAGGCCAATCCGCGCATTTGATCCGCGGAACACTCCATATAAACTTCATGACAGCGGTGTCGAATGGATTAAGTCCTTCCGGTAACGTACACGCGAGATGAGATTTGGTATTGTGGAACGTGATTTCGACGTTATCGTTGTAGTACTTCAATATAATATACCATGATAATCCGATGCAAAAACACAGTAGATAAAAGAAGCGTTGAATATTTTGCCTGTAGACTGCCATGGGGTTCTTCTTCTTCTTCTTCTTCTTCTTCTTCTTCGTCTTCAATCCTCACTAGGTTATTCTGGAACTAAAATAGAGTAATGGATTGTTTTATGATTTGGCATCTTTTGTGATGTTAATCTAGTGTTCTTTAAATTTTCAGTCAATAAAATACTTAGTTAGTATGGTTGTGCACACGTGTCTATTCCTCTGTGGTATATATTATTCAAGCATCGCCGACTTTTGCACAAAAAAAATATATTCTCTATACGTATTCACATATGATTATTTGAGTCATCGCCAATGGATACAAATATCTGTACCCTACATACACTCCCAAGGACAAATTAAAAACCCGTGCAACTCTAGAATTGATTTTGCGAGTCAATTTTTTCTTTGAATATTACATTATGTAAGTCGTTCTATGCACTGTATTTCCGCATCTAGTATTCATGTTTAAAGAAAAAGATATCCAAAGGGGGGAAAATCTTTAAAATGTTTTCATCAATAAGAATGCATGATTATGTAATTTCGTTTTAATTATTTGCACTCTCGTCTCAATCAATTGTCGTGGATTGTGATACCCAGAGAAAAAGGAAATTTTTGTGAATATTCACTCACAGAGTTTGAGATACCCGAGTAAAACATTTTGTATAATGTATAACATTATCACTCTGAGCTTTCTGTTAGCTTGAGACTACCTGGATATCCCTAGCCTGAGAAATGGGAGAGGACCTGTTTGAATTTTATAAGGCATGCATACACTTTTTTGCAAAAGTAAACTGGACAATTTTGTCCCCCCCCCAGTCCCCGTTGTGACCCCATCATACCCCCGGGGATAATGAATTGGACACGTTTGAATTTACCCTACCTGAGGATGCTTCCATACAAGTTTTTGGCCAATTGGGTTTTTGAAAAGAAGATTTTTATATATTCCTATGTAAAAATTCGACCCCCAATTGTGGCTCCACCCTACCCCCAAGGGTCATGATTTTCAAATCTTTGAATCTACACTACCTGAGGATACTTCTAAACAAGTTTCAGCTTTCTTGGCTGATTGGTTTTTCGACCCCCCCCCCCAATTGTGACCCCACCCTACCCCCGGGGATCATGATTTTCACAACTTTGAATCTACACTACCTGAGGATGCTTCCACACAAGTTTAGATATCCATAGGGGGAAAAATCTTTAAAATGTTTTCATCAATAAGAATGCATGATTATGTAATAAAATTGAAGTTCTTTTAAGGAACAAATGTAAATCGGGTATGTTAATAAATCGTGTCCGGTGGGCGTGTTTTCTTGAGAGGACGTCAATGTGTACATATGTGCACGTGTTACATCAAAATTTTAGAATGGAAGATTTATAAACTTAACATTGTTTTGAAACTTTGATTTCAAACTTTTAATATAACATATGTAATTAAATAATGTATACATGTAACTCATGTTATATAACGTTTATTCTGTAAAAAAAAAATAATAAACTGCAGTTACTGTATACAAAAATGTTGTTTACATTGATGTGTAAAATTCATCAAATAAAAAGTAATTGGATATATTGAAATACACCTGACTGGTTTCAATATTCACAGCAAGAGTTATTTCTTATTTCTTCTTCTTTCTTATTCAAGGGTCATTATGTGTTTTTTGATCTGCACATTTTTTTTTACTTTTGCTCTTCCTGGCAAATGACTTTCAAAATTGTTTTTAATATTCCAATTCATCCCTCCTCCCTTTACCCTATACTATAAATCTAGTTTAGTGTTTGAAAGGAATTTACATGTTTGAGTGGAAATCATACCGAATGATCTGAGTGTATGTAATAAAAGTCCCAACTCCCAGCCACTCCCCCACCCCCTCCTCTAGATCCGCGCGTGACAGGAACAGTAACTGGAAATAAAATAGATAAGAGAGAGAGAGAGAGAGAGAGAGAGAGAGAGAGAGAGAGAGAGAGAGAAAGAGAGAGAGAGAGGGCATAATCTTGAATCACGTGGACTATATGCAGTATAGTCAGTCCTAAAATCTTTTTAATGTAAACACAAAAAGCAATATATAACGTTATATCTCTCTAGCTGTTTGTCTGATTTACACTTTGTGTACAAATGTATCGGCTCTGTGTAAACTGTTTCTAAACAACTTGGTAACATCGATCGCTGTTCAAACAAACGCGCTTTTGATTTTTTTTTTTTTAATTTATTTTTTTAAAAACAAATTTAGATCAGCGGGCTTTTCAAAGACCAGCTTGAAAATTATAATTTTAGTATAATATCGAATTCATGTCTGCATTTACGCAATAACAATGGTTTATTGGTTTCTGAAGTTACCTTTCAAACTGTGTTCGGGGTAAAGCAAATAGACATGATCTTTAATCATTAGGTCTCAATTGTTACTTTGGGGTTAAGTACAAGTTTTGGGGCGTACCAAAGAAGTTCCAAGTTGCTGCATGGCGTGTTTGCTATAAAACCACGATCACTGCTAGCAAATCACATTGACAAGTAGTCGCCTAAAAGCAGCAACTTGGTGGAAAATTAATGATCTTATTTGATAAAGAAAACCACATTGATTTCATCAAGGAAGTGTTACATGTAACATGCTTTGCAAATTTGAATTTCCGTATTTGTTTATAATTTTACTCTTAAATTTTTGTGTTAAAAGAGTAAAGTGTTGCGGAAGAAATTTAATATTTTTTCTCAATGTGTTGAAAATCATAATGATTTAGTTTGAATAATTAAGGTTATAGTATTTGCAATATTACATGTACATGTGTTGCTATTCGGTCGGACATTGACACGCATTATTGATTTTCAAGAGCTGAGATCACGTGACCTAGAGTGCGATACAGATAACAGATGATATCAACACTGTCTGGCTAATATTTGTAAAAATGTAAACACACTTTAAAGTTACAATTCAGTACATGCTATTATGAAGAACTTTAGGTCACAGCTTTCGTAGAGTCAACGAGGGTATATATTCAATTTTATCTTCAAATTAAAGTGGAACAAATAAGATAAGGCCATACCTTTGCCCAAATTAAAAGTCTACTGGTATACATTTCTTGCACAGTAAGCGAACATTTACATCTACATATACACTTGCAAGTAAGCTAGTCATGTGTGCGCGTCTTTGCAGAGAGAGAGAGAGAGAGAGAGAGAGAGAGAGAGAGAGAGAGAGAGAGAGAGAGAAAGAAAGAAAGAAAGAAAGAGAGAGAGAGAAAGAAAGAGAGAGAAATGTCATTCTAACATATTTTGATTTATGCAATAAAATTCATAATGCATATTTCTATTGCTAAAATCAAAATACTTTAGAGAGAGAGAGAGAGAGAGAGAGAGAGAGAGAGAGAGAGAGAGAGAGAGAGAGAGAGAGAGAGAGAGAGAGGGCGGCGGAAACGAATGAAAAAAAACTAAGTAGGACTTACATCTTAGGTTCTATACAGGAAAAGAAACATTCACCGTTTGTAATACTGATGACGAATGCAATTATAAAGTTGGAAGGATTAGCTGGCTTTTTCAAACTGTACAATACAGATATATAATAATCAGGATAAGTTGGGCCAAGTCAAGTACTATAAGTTCCACTCACGTGACCCCCTTTTCTGGACCTTGGATATAGAGATTAGACAACACCGCTTATAGGAATAGAAATAAATATTTTGAAGAAAAAATGCATAAAAGTTGATCTTACCGCTTCATAATGTGTGTAAGGATGTTTAGTTGTGTTCATACATAACATTACACGGTGTGCACGTGCATGCATTTTCATCAAAACACCGGTACATGCAAAGATAACAGTAGTGCCCGACACCTTACAAAGCTTGCAAATTGGAAGGCATAAAAGTAGCAAAATAAGATAAATGCATAAATATGTAACTTTAACTTGAAAAAAAAATTGAATGAAGAGAAATAAGAACTTACATCGAATTTTCTCTAGCTATACGTATGGTACATGCAAGTCATTCCAAACGTAATTTGAAAAATACCAATGTAAATGAGGGACTGCAACTTTCCCCCTTTGAAACTATGGTCCAAATCATTGTCTATTCCACCTGTTGCTAGTGAAAAAACGCCGCCATATATTGATTATCTTTATCGAATTTCCTACACCAAACAAACGCTCAGCGATAACGCTACATATATACTAGGGCTCTTTCCCTGTTTGACTATCGAGCAGGTCCAAAATTTTTTTGTCGTTAGGGGTCAAGTGGGGTCATCAAAATACCATAATAGTTCATATTTTATTTCCTTTTTTCTTTCTTTTTTTTTTTTTGGCGCACGGGCGCTCGCATTATTTATTATAGTGTACATCAAGGATGATAAAGAAAAGGTAATAGTTCATATTTCATATTTTTGTGCAGGCGCGTTCGTATGGTTTAAAAGGAAACTTTAGCATTTCCGTGAATTTTGAACATTCAGCAAATAATATTAGACGCGCGTGTATATACGGATATAATCCAACGATGGCTACATGAGACTAGCTGTTAAGGCCGAGAACTTTATGGAATTAAGGTCGTTGGTGTCTATTTGAATATGTAAATTTGAAACTTATGTTACAGTTTTATGTCCACGTCCATGGTATTCGAGCGGAACAACAAAAATTTTGCCCTTTATAGAGATAAGAAAGTTTAGTTTAAAATATGGTTGGTACTTCAAATTAAACTTCAAAGGAGAAAAAAAGTTTTTTTGAAGTAGACATTTTAAAACACACTTTACAAATCTCCAGATGTGTACTTCAGTGAATTTGATTAATTTCTTGTATATTAAGACATTAACTATTTATTATGTAGGAATGCGCGGTTTTTAATAAAAAATGAAGAGTGCTAATGAGGTTTGGTGCTTAATTGATGGCCAGTTTAGACAGAAAATGATGAAAAGGAAATGGGTTCCTTTAAAAACGGTGCATGGTTTAAATACCGAGACATTTGAGAATAATTTTTAAAAAAAATCATTCAGACGGTCTGAAGTCTGTATGGGTTGAGAAAATTCATTATAAACACATTGTTGTAGGGTATTGAAAAAAAAAGCAAGCCCGGCAGGGATGGGGTCGATTACTCTTTCAAAAGTAATCGATTTAATTACAATTACTTTGGGTTTTAGAACCATTTTAACAAGAGCTTGGACTTTGTCAAACAGCAATGTGACGTAGGCATGTCTATTTCATTGTTGGCCACTCAGTCATGACTCTTTGAAATTAACAAGATTTGTCTGGCATTTGAGCTAAGACTACGCAATCGGTGTATAATTCGCTTGAAACCGCGTCATTTTTAACTTGTTTTGACGCAAGAAATAGATAGTCACGTCCTACCGAAAGTCCAAGGTCTTGTTAAAATGGTTCTATATATGTATTTACACAATACCTATAAACCATGTGGTTTTGAGCTAATAAACTAAACTAAACTAATCGGTTTTGTACTATACAGTCCAATAAATTCAAATGACGTATAATTGGGGCGCAAACGGGATTTGCTTATTCATATTCAATCGTACAATTGCTGAAAATCTATCATAAATTTATTTATTTATAATTTCGGTCGGGCGTGATCAAATCCAATAAAGCCCGAAGGGCTTTATGATAGATTTGATCACGCCCCGATCGAAATTATCACCTCATAATATTCAAAGAATGATTCCTTATTACTTATTTATATAATATTCAGCAGTTGTAGGATTAAATATTATAATATTAATTATGCAAGCCCGCTTGCGCCCCCAACAAAACGTCTTTTGAATTTATTGGGCTGTATAGTACAAAATCGATTTGTAGTGTTATCACAGACAGAGACACTGGAAAATGTTAATAAAAAGGACTAAATTATGAAGGTCTACTAGAACGCCAAAGGTCCAGAAATAAATGACGTCGCTAGCGTGCGGTGACTATCCTTACCTCACGCTCTATAAAATATATTATCTCTAGACTTCAGAAGTATTTATGATAATGTATTAAAATTTTCAGATCTGAATTAAAATAGGTGGATTTATCAAAGCACGAACTTTTAAATTGTCACATTATGCCGATTTTTTCCGATTTTATCACATCCGTGAATATACTTTTGGATCAACCCTTGTATAACAGAGCTTTAAGTGAACAGTTTCAAGCTTTACGATATAAATGTTACCCTTTGCTTTCTTCAGAGGATTTTTTCTATATGAATGCATTTCCAAGAAGTGGTCTTACTTTGAACTCGAAACTCTGGGGGTATGGTTGAATAAACTTTATGGGTATTCCACCCCGTGGCTTTTTTTAACGAATGCATGTACCTCACAAAATTGAGATTTCTCTCTTTAAAATTGATGAATATCAATAAATGTTCTCTACTTTAATTGCAACTTTTGTTGTGAAAATTCAGGGTTTTTTTTCTTCCAAGATGTCCACTTGTTTTCAGTCATTTGCAAATCGTACACATTTCATAAATAAATATATCTATTTCATGAATATACCCCCTTCCCTACGCTAGGTTTATATATCTATCCAAGCTTATTTAAAATAATGAATAATTCATTGAATGACTGATAAAAGTGAAGGCTTTTGTATTGATTTATTGTAATGTCATCGTTACATTTTGTATGTTCACTGGCGTGAGATCAAAATCAAATACATGTATATCAAAAGCGCCGGCTTCACCTTACACGGACCATTGATGGATTAAATTATATAGAAACTTCATAAGTTTATTATGTTTTTAAATTATTAATGTATTGTTCGTGCATAAATTACATACAAACGTTTTACTTTTCTTTCTTCCCATTGTATCTAAACTTTAGTCGATGGTTTAGAAAATGCGTATTATATTTTTCGGTTTTTTCTTTCTCAAAATTCTATTCGATCTTTTGATGGGGTAGGCGGCGCCTAAGTTTTGGACATATCTGACGGCGCCATTTAAAAAGAAAATATTACAGAAACCCAGCTGCAGCTAGTCTCGATTTTTCACACGTTATACAAATTTACTTAAAATACAGATACTCCCTCTTAAAATTGATAAAATAAAAGTCAACAAAATTTGTAAGAAAAAAAAATCATGCAAAAACAAACATCAAACAACAGTTTGTCCAGTAAATGTTGTATAATGAACTGCAATGAATGAATTGGGCCGAGGAATTGTGGTTGAAACAGATATAAAAAAAAAAGAGTCGTTTAAGTGCTTGAATATAATAGATACTGTGTTTTTTTAAACAGCAGCACCAAGGAAATAGTTTCAATGACAACAATTTGATTTTAAAATAATAATAGAAGATCCCCAATCCCCCAAAATGAAAATAAATATATAAATAAAGGAGTATACACAAGATCAAATTCTTTGTTCTTATAAATTAAAGAAGTTTCTGCAAGAAACCTTATATAACATACTGGATTAATTGTTTATGATTTTTCAATGTAAATTTTCCAGAACGTTTGTAGCATAGTTGCTTTTTTCTGCTTGTAGAACTTTGAATAAATCTTGGCGTGCCCTGGGGTTGTTTTAACAAAAATATATTTTGTTTGTTTATGATTCAAATTATATATGTTAGAGACTTTATAGCACACTAAGTTTGCATTAGCACCCCCCCCCCTCCCATTTAAAAAATAAAAATAAACAAGAACGGAACAAACAACTAAAAAAAAAGAAATAAAACAATACAGAAAACCAAAAGAAAAAAAGAAAAAAAACCCAACAAACAAACAAAACCACGAAAATCCCACATGCATCATTCACAGGTTTATTGTACTTATCTAAACTGTACTTTTTTAAAAATAGAACCATTCTAACAAGAGCTTGGACTTTGAGTAGTTGTGTCACACAGCAATGTGACGTAGGCCTGTCTATTTCATTGCTGGCCACTCAGCCATAGCTCTTTGGAATCAACAAGATTTGTCTGGCTTTCGGTTAAGAGTACGCAATCTATGCATATTTCACTCGAATCCAGCGTCATTTTTAACTTGTTTTGGTGCAAAAAAAATGGATGGCTACGTCCTATCGAAAGTCCAAGGTCTTGTTAAAATGGTTCTATATACTGTACGCTGTCTATACATGTTAAGCTCATAATCCTGTTGATTTTGGCATATAAACAATGAATATTATACAATACGTGGTATGGTACATGGCGGGTGTGTTTTTTTCTCGGGGAGTAAATACATCGAATAGTGTGATATAGTGAAAGTATTCTGAGCGATTTTTTGTGATATCCAATGCCGCATACATCTCATGGTACCAAAACCAAGCGGAAGAGGAAAAACAGTAACCCGTCGAAAAACGTAAGGTATAAAGTCTATGAAAGCCCAAACAAAGAGGACCCACCCAGGATGGCCACGAGTGAGATGTACGTGGACGATTCTAATAGAGAGGACAATATGAACAATGTCGCAAATGGTGAGTCTTGTCATTTAGTAGCTATAAGTGAACAAGTAAGAGAAACAAACTGTTTCCTTACACCACCCCCCGCTCATTCGAACACGCAAGGCCGACCAACCTGGGTCGAGGAAATTTTCCAAAAGCTACGCCTTATTGATCAAAAACTGTCCAAATTCAATGAAATGAGTGAAAAGATAACAGGTGTTATAAAAAAGGTGGATACTGTAGAGAAAGACTTAGAGAAACTAAAGACAACATCTGGAAATATGGGTAACTCTATTGGGGCGATAAAGAAAACAACAGAGGAGGTCAAAGGTCAGATCGACTACCTACACAAAGCACAGAGTACATTGGAGGACACAGTGACAGACATACAATGTCGAAGCATGAGGGAAAATCTACTGTTTTTTGGATTAGCGGAATATAGAGGTGAACATCGAGAAAATTGCGCCACATTGATTGATGACTTTTGTGAAGCAGAGCTTGGCCTTTCAAATATAGGTGAAAGTACTGAACGGGCACATCGCATTGGAGCGGTCAAAGTGATCACCCTCGACCCATTGTTGTGAAATTTTCGTCATACAGGATGCGAGAAAAAGTCCGTGAGCAAACCCGGAAACTAGCAGGGACGCGTTATAGAATCCAGGAACAGTTCCCAAAGAAAATCCAAGAAAAAAGGAAAAGGCTATATCCCATAATGAAAGAAGCGACACGAAACAGGAAAATGGCAACATTGGTGAGAGACAGGCTTTATATTGATGGCGTAGAATACTGTCCAGACCATACAGAAACAGAAGAAAATAGGAACGCATACTAGGACAAGCCGGAGAATCCCCTTATTGGTAGCCTAAAGATAATATCATGGAACATAAATGGTGGTTTTTCTACTAAAATTACCGACAAAAGTTTCCAACATTTTATCTGTACTTATGATATCATACTCCTTACTGAATGTTGGTTACAAAAGGACTATAAAGAGCATATTGAAGACTTCGATTATCATTATTTCCCAAGACAAAAAAGCAAAAGTGTGCAAGGAGGTGGAACAGTGATATTAGTCCGCAAAAAAATTCACAAATATGTTACACTTGTGAACAACCAATGTGACACGATAATATGGCTTAAGATCCATGGCCTCCTGTATAACCTTAGTAGTGATCTATATCTGGGGAGCGTTTATATTCCTCCAAACAATTCATCATTCTATCGTCTTTACGACTGTGATCTCCTTAATGAACTGGAAACTCAAATAACTACATATCTAGATAGGGGAAGAGTCATGCTTCTAGGAGACTTTAATGCTAGAACATCCAGCAGGGATGATTTTATAGCAAATGACATAATTAACGACAATATACTAAGTGAGGTGTCTGAATTGTTAACATATGAAATGGATGAAATTCTACCTTTGCGTGTCAACCCGGATAAAGTTGTAAACGACTATGGTTCCAAATTATTGTCTATGTGTAAATCAAGTGGTCTAAGAATTTTAAATGGACGACACAAAGACGCAATGGACAGAGACTATACTTTCATGGGTGCTAGAGGGCTAAGTGTTGTCGATTATTGTATATCCACCCCTGATATTTTTCATATAACAGAACAATTTATTGTGTCAAGTTTTACCGTTTTTTCTGATCATGCACCCTTACACATTCAACTTAAATGTGCCCCAATCGTTACAGAACAACCGTCAGCGCACAGTGATCTACCTACATCCAGAAAAGTTAGATGGAATCAAAGCTACTGTGACGACGCTAGGCGCGTACTTCTTTCATGCCTGGAAAATCTCCATACTATTTCGGAAACTTTAGACGAAGAATGCCAAGATACTATCGACACAGCTGTAGATCAATTTACAACGGAACTTTCCGAAGCTTTTGAACCATTTTTTGAAATAGAAAACAGACCAACGGCACATCATAGTATATCAGCCTACTCATCCATGACGCCCATTGACAAACCTTGGGTAACGGCCGAACTGAAAAAGAAATACAATACGTAAAGGCGCTTGTTCAACCGTAACAAAACAGGTTTATCCCATGGAAATCTACTTCGTTCAAAGAAAGAATACAAATCTTTGGCGGCCAAGCTAAAACGACAATATCAACGCGCAGAAGGAAATATGCTTGATTTAATGCGTAAACTTAATCCGAAGTCTTTTTACCGAAATTTCCGGAAGAGAAAAGGACAGCCTGCAAATATCGACCCTAGTGTATTCTATGATCATTTTAAAGACATCACTTCCAGCACAAACGCGACGGTAGAAATGACTGAGTTAAATGATGAACATATTATCTTTGATGAATTAGACTATATTATTAATGAAAATGAAATTATTAATGCAATTAAGCGATTGAAAAGAGAAAAATCACATGGTATTGACCTATTTTATGAATATTTTATAGAGTATAAGGATTTTCTAGTACCTGTTATATTGAAACTATTTAATAGAATATTGTCGTCCGGTTTTTTTCCAAATATGTGGGCAAAGTCTATTATAATACCTGTACTTAAGAAAGGGGATCCATCTGATCCCAACAATTATAGAGGAATTAGTCTTGTAAGTTGTTTTTGTAAATTGTTTACTTCAATTTTAAATCAAAGGTTATTAACATGGTCTAATAATAATAATGTAATCACAGACGCCCAGTTTGGATTCCAACCTCAAAGAGGTACAGCTGAGGCTATATTTAGTTTGTCAACAATCATTAATATGTCACTACAGAAGAAAAAAAGGTTATATTGTTGTTTTATAGATTTTAAGAAAGCATTTGATACGGTGGAACGAGTCAAACTTTGGAAAAAACTTTGTAATGTTGGTATAAGAGGTAAACTGCTTAGTATTATTCGGGTTATGTATGAAAATATGAAGTGCTGTGTTAAATCTGCAGGAAAACTATCTGAATTTTTCAAAAATAGCATAGGTCTTTTACAAGGAGAAGTCTTGTCTCCAATATTGTTTTCTCTATATGTCAACGATCTTGAAATGGAATTTTTACGGAGTGGAAATGTTCCTATTCATATGCAAGAATTAAACCTTTTTATTTTAATGTATGCAGATGGCATGGTTATTTTCTCAGAGAGTATACATGAGCTCCAGGAAATGTTAAATACTTTATATGATGAGCCTATTGAAATTGTTGATAGCTTCATATATCTTGGCCTATTATTACAATATAACGGAAAATTTAACAACACACAAAAACAATTGGCAAGTCAAGGCAGAAAAGCCATGTTCTCATTAAGGTCTAAAACCAGTCAATTATTTCTAAATACAGAAACGTTATTGTCTCTATTTGATACTTATGTATCCAGTATACTTAACTACGGCTGTGAAATATGGGGCAACCATAATGCCAACGATATTGAAAAGGTACATTTAGAATATATTAAGTCTGTATTAAGCGTGAGGAAAAATACAAATACGGCAATGGTTTATTTTGAAACGGGAAGACTGTCTATGAAAGTTATAAGATTGTTAAGAATTTTTAAATTTTGGTTTAAACTATTACACAGCGAGAATTGTCTCTTGAAAGTATGTTATAATGTGTTGTTTGATGAATGTGAACGAAGTATATCACCTGTTAAAAATTGGGTTAGTAATATTAAACATACGTTATTTGAAATTGGCCTGGGCCAAGTTTGGTGTGAGCAAGAGCATGTACATTTTGCAACCCATTATCCACTTATTAAGCAGAGACTCACTGATAATTTTATTCAAAACCTTGTTGAACAAATTAACTCCTCATCTAGATGTCATTTCTATAAGTATATTATAGATCATTTTTCTTTACAGTATTATTTAAAAAAACCAATTCCTAAAATTTACAAAAAGCAGATTATTAGAATTAGAATGTCTTCACATAACCTTGCTATTGAAAGTGGTCGGCACACAAATGTTACAAAAGATAATCGTCTTTGTAAACTTTGCTGCTCAGATATTGAAGATGAGTTCCATTTTGTATTAAAGTGTCCTCAATATAAAGAATTCCGATTAAAATATATTAAGAAATATTATTGGGAAAAACCCTCTGTTTATAAATTCATACAATTATTAAGTGTCCAAAATTATAAAGAATTGTGTAATCTGGGGAAATATCTCCACTTAGCTTTTAATAACCGCAATTGTATTCCATGATTTGTTTTCTGTTTTTCTACTGTGTCTTTATTATATACCATTGTACCATACCTAATGTAAATCATATACATATATGTATATTTACTCATGTTGTGCATAATGCCATAAGATGTATATCTTGAGCAAATAAAGAATAATACAAGAGGATGCAAGTCCAAAATATCAATTACACATTCTTATTATGACTACAAAACAGAGACTCCTTAATTTGATTCATTTCACTAAATATATTTCTCATAATAATTATGACTCTAAATGATGTTTTTAATATCATCATAATTTTAATACCAATCAAAATCTTAAAATTCACCTAAAAGTTAAGTACATGGACCAGCTCAAAACAAAAAAGTTGTACTTTCCTAAAATAAAGACCCTACTAATACAATGTTATGATTCTGCAGAAATATTATCAACTGGTGCTTGTGTAAATTTATAGGGGGCTGCGTGCATTCAGCCATGCGTGTCAAGTTCGACTGCCTCAGGCAAGAGAGAGAGAGAGAGAGAGAAAAGGAATGCCAGAAACAGCTTAAAATGGGACGTACTACCACGTGTAAAATCACATACTATCAAATACTATCAAACAGGTACAGTCTGGTATTGGTATGTGACTACTGGTATATTGGAACAATTTAAAATTTAAAATCATATATAAATATTTTCACGTTCAGTATGTATGTAATGGACGGAAACTGCAGATTACGTGCGATATATAATATCTTGGTTTCCGTGTTTAAAAATACAATAACGGATTGTTTAAATTTTAAAGCAACACGTACAATTCTACATTGTAGTGAAACGTGTTACTAGTCTTACGGTAGTACAATATTATTGTCATTGTAATAAATTCATTCTTACCTTTGCTCGGTTTAAACGTAACGTTTGCTGCATTCGGTCATCATAAATACTAGTATTTATAAATAGGTCCCCGTAAACATGGCAATGCATGGTTGCACTTCTAGGCGGTGCTTACCAATTGTTGTCAATGTTAATACCTCTCTCTCTCTCTCTCTCTCTCTCTCTCTCTCTCTCTCTGGTGATTTAACAGAGTAATATTTTGTTGCCAATAAATCAATATCATGTGTCCCTTACACGCCTTCTTTGAATATCAGTTTTCTTTGCATATAATATATTATATTATCGTAAGATGTAAAATAAGATCAACCAAAAACTAGATGAATAAAACAAAAAAACAGGAAAGGGTTGACCGATGTACTTGAGTCCTTTTAAATATAGCGTCTTACTGGCCACTTGGAGACGGAGTGACGGAGGAGAAATCCTATAAAAACCAATAACAAAACCCCCCAACATAGTACATGGACACTCACTCAGGTTATTCACAGAGAGAGAGAGAGAGAGAGAGAGAGAGAGAGAGAGAGACCTTCTTTCGTTCAACTAACAATCTCTGGCGGGGCAAACATGCACATGGATGCAGACACTTAAGCAGCCAATAAAATGTTCAACGTCTATCGAAGAAATCTGGCTCTTTTGTCTGCCGACTCAGACCTGAAACCACCGCCGGAAACTTTTAGCCACTATCTCAAACCCGGAAGCAAAACCTATACGTACTGTACGTTGAGTTCCGGGCAAACGGTAAAAAAAAACTGGAACCAAAACTATGCGACAACGGCCAGTAGTAGAGACCCTCACGCGTCGCACCTGGCCACAGAGTCCCTACACAGCCGACTATATTGACAAGCTATGCTGAATGTACCTAAATTGAGGGCCCAAGATTTGTTTGAGGCATCAACAAGACCTCAAGCAGCATTGTGGGAACGAATCTATAAGGACCTTTGTATACCTGACGGCAGCGCAGGGCAGAGGTACTACAGTTTGTGTGACAACAAACAATGGGTTTTTGTAGCCAGCACCTTGCTTGTTTTGTTGATAATGATGCATCCAAAGTTAACCCCGATTTCCTCTTAATT
This sequence comes from Magallana nippona, assembly GCA_033439105.1. NCBI lineage: Eukaryota > Metazoa > Mollusca > Bivalvia > Ostreida > Ostreidae > Magallana > Magallana nippona. The sequence continues at coordinate 18,250,260 of CM065924.1, forward strand.
TTTCGACTGCCTCAAAACAACGACCCAATTAGAATAGATTCTTCGGTCTAAACTGTCCAGAAAAAAAATCAGCAGATCAAATTCAATGTGGTATATTTATCGGCGTAAAGAAAATAATCTTCTACGGTATGTAATTTTCAAATAAAACAGGTTTTTAGGCCCCTATGTAACATAGTTTAAAGAAATGCCCAAATTATATCCAAAATCAGAAAAGACAGCTGACATGTAACCACTCACACAGGTTTAACTAGAACCATGCAGACAAGGCTATTTTGAAAAGCTAAGCACTTCTATAAATTGTATGAAATATTAACATTCCCCACACCCCTCCCCCGTGAGACCGAGTTACTGACACGTTTTCACAAATATTTTCTGGGGTCAGCATGATATCAATTGTCATATAATACATTAACACACATCAATTTTCAATTTAAAAGCAAATTATCACTGCCATGTTTTTAAATTTTGAATTGACCGAGTGGCAGTAAATACAAAATTTACAACTTGTCATGTTGTAAATTTTGCATTTACTGCCACCCGGTCAATTTAAAATTGCTTGATTTTTGCTAACTAATATATAGAATAATGACACAAATAATCAGTGTGTGTAACGGTCATTTATTAACATATGAATAACTAGAAACATCAACATATTTATATATATATATATATATAACGTAATAATACCTGGAAATAAATTGGCTGGGCTAAAACATAATTTAAACTAAAAGTACACATTGACTAGTTGATTCAAAAGGTCACATGACACCAAGTAGCCCAGCCAATTATAATGTTAAACATATAAAAACTAATCAAAATTTTTAAAAGTTTTTTTTTTTTTTTTTATAGCAAAAACATTTTCTGAGGAAAGAGTTATCAACAAATATAACAATTTTTTACTTGAATTTTTTCATTCGAAAAGTACTTTTCCTCGCAATTTTCATTTCATTATATGTTGATTTTAACTTTTCGTTTTTGAAATTGCGCCGCATGTAAAATTTATAATCTAACATGCTTTCATTCCATTAATTAAATCTGAAACAATATTTGATTTCAAAACATAATCATCTTCGCTAGCCAAGTGTCCGATTCGTTTTTCTCATCTCATGAGAAAAACGAATCGGACACTTGGCTAGCGAAGATGAAACATAATTTGAATACAAGCTACTTGAACCCTTTGTAGCACAAATTTCACCCTCCTGTGTCTTCGATTACATTTTGTAACTGAATAACGCCACTTGTCTACGCTATTTTGGGACAACCCTCGTATATACTAGTATATGGAAACACTGTTAAAATGCATACAGTATAAATTTGACAATTTTTCATAAATCGGTGCCCACCGCGCACACCGTGGTTTTCAATAATCGCTCGAAACTCTCTGACATGAGCATATATCTTTCATAAAATCTTTTTAGTAACAAATTAAGTGTTAATCAATTTATAAAACTTATTTTTGCGATAACAATAACTGACAGGACTGAAATCTACACGATCCAGTTCTAACCAGTTTATCGATCGGTCGAAACCTTCAGCAACGTCATGGACTGCACGAAATCATCATGATGATCCATCATGATATCTACCGTACTGATGTACATTAACAATAATTTAGTTACATTTTCTTACTTATAATGATTAATTCAATAATCTTTTACAAGAAAAATGTAAATTTAAAAATAAAATGCCATCTTTGGTGATTCATGCATTCAGTTCGTAAGAAATAACCAAGTCTTCATATGGTTAGTTACCTAAAAAAAACTCAATTTTTTTTTAATTGTGCGCTCAAAATCGTCGCTCCCCAATAGAGACTGGCACAAGATTTGATATAACTCATTCTGAAAGATTATGTAACCTTTGTGACACAAACTCAGAACTGCAGACAAACTTCATTTAACCTACTGTGCTCGGTTTATACATGTAACGATATTAAAGGAAGTGATACCCGCACACAGAGTTATCGTTTTGTGTACGTATTATGAATGTGATAAAACATTTTGACAACGTTTTAGAGATTATGATACGACGAAATTTGAACCCAACGAAATTTGATTTAATATATTAAAAAAACCCCGAAATTTTAACCCCTCAAATGCATGTGCTTATATTTACTTTCGGTGTATATTTCCCCTTATGTTTGCATTGGAAATCCGCGATGTTTAAACATTTATATTTTAGATTTATTTAACTCTAAAGTCAATTCTATTGTTAAAAACAAAATTTTAAGAGTTATATTCATGGATTATGTTTTCAGGCTCATCTCAATAGTCCATGTGATAACCAGTTTAAACCGGTTTTTTTTTAAGAGCAACTGGTCTTGATGTTACTAATTTACTCCCTCCATGGTCTGCAATTTATATCGATTTACGTAATAAAATAATTGATTTCATCAATAAGGGAATGTAAATATAAGCATTGAATGATTTATTTTTGACGTCGTCGTGTCAATTACTGCCGTCAGTTGAGCAGACAAATTATCATAAAGACGTCAAAAATAAATCATTCAATGCTACAGTAAACAAATTTAGCCTTGTCACGGCGCATGAGCACAAGTTTAAACGTCATCATGCACGCGTTTTGAATATATACATTTATTATTGTAATATTAAATGAAAAGTTCAAAATTACATAACCAATTTGATATGTACTTATGAAAAATAATCGTTCGATCATATATCTATTAATTAAACAAATGTATTTTCCGACAAAGTTTTTGGCACTATACTTTTAGTCGCGGAAGCGAACAAAATAACAATCATGTTAATCTATGCTTCATATCCTTGAAGATAAGACTAAGGGCGTATTTAATGACATAAAAGCGACGATACAAAAATATTTCATCCAAATAAACATTAATATGAATATAAATATAAGCATTGAATGCTTATTTTTAGATGTCGTCGGTCCTAAAACACACCAGGCCGTGCAGACAAAGTGTGATATCGCGTTAACGAGCGGTTTTTAATTTGTCCGCACGGCCTGGTGTGTTATAGCTAGGACCGACGACATCCAAAAATAAGAATTCAATGCTAAAATACAGTATACAAATTACAGGTTAATGACAATGTATTGATTTGCATTTAGTGCTGGCAAACTCAAAGTTGCCATTCTAATAGATATTATAAATATATTAAGCTGAGTGTATTACTATTTCATAATTTTATTTTGCTACCAAACATGATTTTATGATGATTCTGCTTGTAACTCCAATCTTTATGATAAAATAATTTATTTTCCATGACGTCACGAGACGATGTGATAAACAATTCTTTAAAAGACGGATTGGTCTTGCTGCAGGTCTGTACTCCCGGTCTAAAAAAATTTCGGACGGACGACCTGGAAGCTACAGTGCCTCCAATAATAAAAATCTGCAATTTACGGCGCATAAAAAATTGCGCTAGTTTTGGACTGATTCGTGCAACTAGGATTGGTCTAATTAGATGTTGAATGACCGATTGGGAGATGGAGGGGATCCCAAAATAATTTTACCTATGAGTTTCAAGCGAAACTTCCACCTGATGTGACAGTTTGAAATAAATTCAAAATGGCGGCGATGGGTAACTTGTCTATATATTATTAGGTAAAGGGTATTTATTTTTATTATAAGAAAAATTTATAATGTCAGGTGCCTGTGGATTTCACAGACAGCTGGGAAATGAAGAATTTTTATTAAAACGTAGTTAGGCCCCCAGTGAGCGCTTGATATGAAACACGATGAATGCAAAACGGAAAAAGTTATCAATAAAAAAAGCCCAGTGTGTCAATAATGTTCACACTCTGTTAGTTCCATACGAGGATAGGAATTTAAAATGTGAATGTATGAATTACGCCAGTGATAGAGCTCATTCTAGAAGAAGAAATTATTTTGTTACCGATAATAAACGAAAACAAAGTACTGAAAGTACTGATAGACGGAGGCATCATTTCTGAGGAAATTAAACTGATAATAATATATGATTTTATTTTAACTTAAGGTATAGAAGGTGTGGGGTATGAAGACTTTGCAATACCAAATGCTACAGGATTGAAACTAATTTGAGAATCTGAGATGTCCATGCCCATGGCCAGCAATGAAATAGACTGGACTACGTCACAATGCTGTTTGAAACAACTACCCAAAGTCCAAGCTCTTGTTAGAATGGTTCTATCATCTATTGTTCTAAATTGCTTGGTAAAAAACAGAAACAAACAAGGAATAATGACGTTACTTTTCAGTATTAAAAATAATTATCTCTCGGCCAGCGCTGTGGACACAATAAACACATGAACTTAATTTTGCTATTTATTTTGAATTTGCAGAAAACTCAAGTTCAGTTATATGATACCAGTTTTAATGATATATTGTAAGCCTATGGGTTGGTTCAATTCCTTGTCCAGTCCAGAAATGATAAGTCCAGTTTGGTGTTGAACAAAAATTTATTAAAGCGTGTTCGTATAGATTTTACAAAGCAACTTTCAAAGTCTTACAAGTTCAAACCTCAATCTCTATGACTGACTAGCATTTTCTAACATCTCACGAACGCCCAACCGTTCTCAATCTCTCTACATAAGCTTATAATTATATGATCATTCACACAAAGAGAAAAATAATTCAGATTAGTTCTGTCCAAGTGGTATAATCATAAATAATTATATTATCATTATAAACAATCAACACTTTATACTGAACATGATTTCTATAATAATTATTATATTTAACCTTTAGCGACATCAGCTCCGTAGCTATTATCTTCTGAATCATGTGCATAGCCAACGTTCTGCTTGACCGAAACTAATAAAGTACTCACCATAATTTAATGTTAATTATATGGCTGTCGAAGCGCTGAACATATTTACTTCAATTTGAGTATTCCAACCCTAGATTCCAAACTGGTGATAGCAAATAATATATGATTAGATTTCGTATAACAAACTATTGTTCGTCACTTTTATTCGACTACATGTAATTTAAAATACAATCAAGCCGACTATCTGGTTACAATATATTATGGCTATTGTTTGCATTATATAAAGGATAGATTTTTTAATGCCCGTACCTATCTTTTCCAATATCATTGTGAAATGATATGTGTTATAACACCTGAAACACCCCCTGAAATTCACTATTTAATTAATAGGAAACATTATTGTCAAATGTATCTAATTTTTTTTCACTCGCAACACTCTTATCAGCTTGTAAAAACTCGCTGACTTCCCAAAACTTTGAAATTTATCGACATTGCTGGCTTGGTCACGCTTCACCGCATGCGGCCTGGGTACTCCACCTATGCACCACGTACTGAATGTGTTGTTTTCTTTCGCGCTAATGAGTAAAATCTGGATGATTAATTTATTTGTTTGTGTTTAAAAAGCTTTCATTATCCTTATGGTTGGCATGTTATGGCTGTCAAAACACTTAAATTTACTGATAATGGTCAAAACGGAATTAATCGTAGAAAGTAAAGTAAACAAAATGGTAAACGAATGGTACGATCACGGTGGATGTATATATTATTCAAGCTTCACAGATAATCGCACAAATTGCAGTGGTTGTTGAATAAGCAGGTTAAGAATCAATAGATGCGGGGTAGGGGGGGGGTAGGGGGTTGCAGTTATAAAGATACGTCTCCGCGGGAGAGTAATACGCGAACGAAAAACGATAGAGACAAAGAAGCACACCATGTTTATTCATTGAATCTCATAATTATTCATTATTTCGTCCACCGCTAGATGGTGCTTAAGGAATCCTCATTATTTGACGTCACGGGCAAGACAATCACAATATACGGAGGCTGTTATACAGGAAAGGATATGGTCAATTTGGTTGGTCACGTGATCAAATCCTTTGAAGCCTGGAGCTTACAACGGAGCTTACAATATTGTAACCGTCAAACGATAATAAGGAGCGATAACCATTGTGACGTCATAAAAAACTTCACTTAAGAAATAAACAGCAATTTAAAAAGATCATCGGGATATGAATTTGGTTGGTCACGTGATAAAATCCTGTGAAGCCCGAAGGGCTTCTCAGTAGATTTGATCACGTACCAATTGCAACCAACTTCATATCCCGGTGAACTTTTTAACATTGCTGTTTATTACTTATATTTACGTTTGAAAAAGGAAAACCGTTCAGAATCATTAATATAATCGTGTTTTTATGTTTGATATAATGCAACCGTCAAGCGATAAGCGCGTGCGATAATCATTGTGACGTCATGAAAAAGTTCACACAGAATTGAACATTTTCGCTAATTCAATAGGTTCATATAAAGAAAAATATTTACAAATGTAAATATACAGAATTGAACGTTTTCGCCATCCTATAGGTTCACGTAAGGAAGAATATTTGCAAATGTAAATATATACAGAATTGAACGTTTTCGCTATATTCTCTATAAGTTCATATAAGGAAGAATATTTATACCCCCGATCCGAAGGAGAAGGGCTATACTGTTTTACCCTTGTGTATCCGTCTGTCATTCTGTCTGTCTGTCCGTAAAAAAAATTTCTGTCGCATTTTTCTCAGCAACTATTCATTGCAGATTCTTGAAATTTTAACATACTATTTGTTTAGGCATGCCATATCGTGGGATATATTTTCGTACCAATCGGACGTCAACTTCCTGTTAAATGACGACTTTGTTTATTTTTAGCCTAAATTTTCAAACAAATTTTTGTCAAAAATTTCTCAGCAACTATTTAACACAGATGCTTGAAATTTTAGCACACTATTTGCTTAGGCAAGCCATATCGTGGGATATATTTTTGTACCAATCGGATGTCAACTTCCTGTTAAATGACGACTTTGCTTATTTTGCATTTTCACATAAGAGCGGAGGTATTACTAGTGAACATTGGCTCACAGATATCTTGCTGCAAATGTAAATATTGTGGTATCATTGTGATTCATTGTGGTTACGAATAATCAATAATGTTCATTGTGGTTCTTGCGGTTCATTGTGCCGGGTTAATATCATTGTAGTTAAAAAAAAACGCGCCCATTTTTGGGGGTAATTTTTCAGATCTCAGCGAAGCAGGATAATCCATAACTCAGACATTACCAATGCCTTGCTGACAAAGAAATAAATGATATAAGAATATGTCATATTATGTGCAACTATGTAATGTACATATGTAACTATGTGCGCCATCTCTTTTAGAGATCGGGATCGGAAAACAGAATATAGTTACCACATGTTTACGAAAATCCATTATTTTCAGAGGATCAGACAACAATTTTACAATCAACACCAGCATGTAAAGGTAATATAGCGCGCTGATCTGTTAATTTAAATTGTTTTAGAGTCGCTATAATTAATTTGCAATGAAAAAACACGAACGAACCCGTGTAAATCGTGTTAATCAAGATACTGTTTCGAATTTCCTCGCCAAATGACATTACTCTGTTACCGTCTGATTACATTGCTCAGTTTTATTTTGTGTTGTATCACATGTATAGACCATCACAGCTTTTGAAGGACATCTTTTGCATATGATTTGTCATTTTAGTGTTTTAGAGTTATGTAAAAATAAGTTGGTATACATGTAGAGAAAATACCAACATGACCACAGGCACCTGAATTTTTAGACGGTGGCTATAAATAGCCACGGTCTATTGCTACGGTCCTGACCGGAAGAATATTTCTCACGGGGACCCTAGCGGATAACGAATGATAACTCTGTTAGGCATGCAGTGTTACACGCAATGTTTATCTATGTGTCGATTTCAGTAATTTTAATCTTTTCAGATATTTTAAGCATTATAGCTGCTAATCATTTTGTACATATATTTAAATAATTTATGAAATTGTGTTTTATTTTAAATGAGCCGTTACCATGTCTGCTTACGCGGTATCGATAATTTATGCACCAACTGCCAGTTGTGACGTTAAACTGTGTATCAGGACTGCATAAACTATATCACTGCGATAATTGGCTAAGACATCTCACAATAATCGCTTCTTGTTTTTTTTATGATGTAAATAATTGTCAGAAACACACACAATTTAAAAAAGTTTGCCATTTCATATTTCAGCAAGTATGCTTCATCGATAAATTAATTCATTTTCAACGCATTAATTTTAGTTGAGGAAAAATATTTATTTTTTTGTAACTTATTCTAAAGAATTCACAACAGATACTGATAATGAATATTAGATTAATTACATTTTATTGAACTTCAACCGATCAATGGCACACTTTCTTCTACAAGAGTTCATGTGTTCTTTTAACACACAAAAAACTTGAAATTTACGATACAAATGTGTTTAATTTTGGACTATCCTGTGATTTACTTAATTTTGTAACCCACTCAGTCTGTAGGAACATTAATATTATTACAGGCACCTCAATATTCATCAGACAATATTTACTACTGATGTTGACGCTTTACTTGCTGCTGACTTTCTCTCAAACACGCTAATCGATAGACCTCGGATTGTAAAATTCACGTGCAAATCAAGTCGCCATTTTACATGTACATGTATAAACAAACAACATTTTACGATGTTTTAAAGATTTTCAGTTCAGATTTTTTGTAAGCAAATAAGGGATTAAAGACATGCTGTAAAACGTCTTATGGATTGCACGGCGTATCAGCTCGTGTATCTCTAATTTGCAGTAAACGCTAGCTTTTTTTGAGAAAAAACAATCGGTTCAACTCATGCAATAGTCCATATACATTTATGGTACATTTTGAACGGTAATGTAAGATATAATAATTTTGTTCACTTAACAGTTTCTGACGAATTTTTCACATTTAACTGAAATAACGCAATTTGATGAGCGAAGTACAATCTGTGACTTTAATCCATATGCATCCGTCTCTGCTACTAGAGAACCTTTTCTTTGGTTTTGGGGTTTTTTTTCGCAAACAGATAACATTATTTACACATGTACGTAAATATCACCCCTTTTGTTCTCAAATAATTTTTAACTCGCGAGTATGAGCTTTCTCCGACATTCGTTTCCATTTACAAATAGGCGGGCCTATATAAATGCGCCAGTTTGTTGCGACTCGCAATTGAAATAAGTGTCATCACTCAACGAAATGCTACATCGACCGTAGCGTATACATCCATGCTATATTTGCGATAAATAATGAAACATGAAGGTAAAAAATGTGCTTCATAGATAACTAGTATTCTGCTGAGCTACAGAACTTTAGCTTTCCGGAAATATTGCCGGGATTTGCGGACCGTAGATCTAATGTATAGACTATAGTACATGCAAAGAATAAAATGAAATTTATATACACAGCTGTACGGTCAGAAAACACATGCGTTTAACTTGGATTTTGTTTGTTTGGTGTTTTTAAAAACTAATTTTGAATAATTAATCTATATTTCTTGTAAGTTTACTAGAAAAGTTTAATGTTGCAAGTAAATTATGCGTGTTAAAGTGTACTGAGAAGCGATAAAATATACATGTGACTTTCCCAAATTCATTCAAATGATTTGAATAAATCTATAGCTAAATACAATTAGACAAATGTACTTTAAAACGTTGATTAATGAAACTGCCGCGACTGAATATTGTATGATATTTTTTTTCTCAAATTTTTATTCACTTTCGTTGTGAGCAAATGGAAATAATCCACTACAGTCGAAGATAAAATATTGATTGACTCTTCTGTTTCATGATGACGTGCATTCCAAAAGCAATATCAGTTTTATCAAACAGGTTCTTGCAAACCATTCCGTTTTCTGTACACCTAAATGTATAACTGACTATGAGGACAAAAGCAAGTGTGATGGTCCACAAGCAAGTGTGATGATGCAACTTTTTCCCCGTGAAGAAATTGAGGGAAAATGCTGTCGAGAGGGACAATAAACATACTACAAATAGTTAGTAAAAACCTGATAAGTATTTTATCATACTAAAGCTTTATTTGTTCTTGTTACTTTGAGAAATCTACAATATCTTTAAAGAACAAAAGTCCAATCCACACTTTTCAAAAGTTGTTCCCCATTTGCAGGCTCACCCCAAAGGTCAAAAGGGAAAAAACCAAAATTCCCCTTCTTTATACAATCAAATACATGTAGTTTGGCGTACTGTGATGAAATCGCTTTGGATTTGATTTATTCATTCAATATGTGGTGACAACCTACATATTTAATGAGTCATTCTGGGGCAATCAAAATACATTTGTGTAGTACATGTATTACCAAAAAACGGAGTTTTAATATCAACTGATATAGATAAAAAACATATAGATACAAACTTCTATACTACAAAGGCTACTGTGATAAATCTATGGATTTTCCCAAAAAGATGACGATATAGAGACACAACATTTGTAAAGTGTGGATGGTGAACACAACTACAATTTCCACAGAATTATCCATGTAAGTAACTCACGACCAGTTGTGCGAGTAAGCGTTAGGTATTAGTACATGTATGAGACGCTGGCTGTGGATTTTCGACAACAATAATTTACATACATGTAATATGCCACTTTCAAATGGCGCCACCGTCTAACAGTACTTTCAGTACTTTGATTATCAATATTAAAGTCGCTTTATAAAGCCAAGGATTGAAAATTCCTACCCATCTCTGTATTTATATATAGAGGGGAAGGAATTTTAATCTTTATTGAGTGAGTAATTGATAAAAATTCAGATGCCTGTGAAAATACCAAGAGCTGTGTCAGCTGTTATATGCACAGTTAAACCGGTTTGATCACCAGCATCAGATAAGTTGAAAGAGCACCTGAATAGAGATCCAGGAGGCTTGGGTTTGAATCCCAGTCTGGTCTGTCATTTTTTACTCCCTTGATTTTACAACTTTACATTTACATTTACCATTTTCACTCCTCCATGAAGCGGACAGATAAAATACAGTGTAACTATATCCAGGGACTTCAATTCTTATTCACTGAGATGTTGATTTTTGAGATGTTGTAGGAAAGGAGGAATTCATGAGTAAATATACAATGAAAATATATGGCTGGGTTAGTTAATCAGATCCCAGTATCCAGAAAAAACCTTTACCTATATACACCCACTTTGACAACTGCGGGTCAAAGACCATTAAAACAGAACATTTTTTTATGCTGGTCCCATCATTTTTTTTTTTTTGCAGTCTCCTCACTGTGAGGGCTGTTGCTTTTGTTTTAACTTTTAATGAGAAACTTGCATTAAATTTAGAAACCCATTTAATAAAGTTAGAATATTTCCATTCGTATCATGACTGTCCATTACATAAGTAAAATTGACAAATGAAATATGATACAAAATTCGAAAATAAGGCATATTATATGATGTACGTGGGCCGGGTCTTGTTAATTGTCCTTTTAAAACCTCTTGTTACAGCTATAAATATATCTTGATTAATGCTTTAAATAAACTAGTATGAATTTATTCGGGCTTTTTGTTATTATTGAATTATTAGGTACATGAAATTGTATTGTTATTGAGAGCCTGGCTTGTTATCACTTTAATATCATATATGTTAATTAAATTCAAGTTACATGTACCTATATTTTATAATTTTACATACCGATACTCTAACTGTTATGATATCACATTTATATCAAAATCATTAATATTTAAATTTGCATGGTGCTAAATTGAAAGTTTGTAACTGTAGAATTGTACCTGTAATAATGGGTAATTAGAATTGCAAGCCAATTTATATACAAGTCTTAATTTACTAAATTATAGAATGTTTATTGAAAGAAGGTGCATATTGGAAGATGAAGCCTCAATATATATCTCACTTGCATGTATATATGTACACTTACCTACCAAATAGGTATTTATTGAAAAACCATGAATTTTGTATAATTATGATATATTGATTCACCTCTATTCGTGACATGGTCCTACATGTATATATTTGATTTATGTTTGCATGGACCTCAGTTTGTATTTGATTTTGAAGACAAACTGTTACAGTGTAATTTGTACATGTGACTGCTATTTAGGCTTAAATATTGCAAACAATAGGCTTATTTAAAAAAAAAAAATTAATTGTGAATTCAGTGAATTTTTATGGTACACAAATTGAAAAAAAATATAGCAGCATGCGATGCTTAATTTTATTTGGATTATTTATATTATAATATTCAAGATGGACACTGATTATTAAAATCTATAAAACGAAGATTATGCTGGTCAAAAGTATAACCAGGTAATGTAATCAATTAACTAACCATGTAAATGCAATATTAATAGGTACAACTATTAACATATTCATGCAAACACATTAGGTATTGAAAAACTTCAAAACAAAGTTCTTTCTTTACAGAGCTCTTCTTCTCAAGGAGATTAAAATTGTTTATAAATTGGCCACAACCATCCAGCCCTCTTAATGCTTTTGGAATGACTGTCATGCTCATAAAATGTGTATTTTAACGAGGCCAAGTACAGTTCGAGTACTCACACTTTCGCGCAGCGTTTCATTTGCATTGTGATGTCACTTTTTTGCTTGGTTGACGCCATAAGGTTATGGTTTCAACTGCAGATATTCAGTGAAATTTGTTGATAAAAGCTCGTTTGAGGCAAAAAATTGATATTATATTGTAGAATAAACATTAATTTCTTGAATAATAAGCTATATTTGGGCTCGGGTCGAAAACATGGAGAGGGTTCAGCAATCCTAGCCCTCTGTCAGGTTTTCTTACCCCGCCTAAATATTATTTAATACTTGTATTTCCAAACAGTAACCACGTATTTTATATTTATGACCCTATTAGTATGTGATGTTATATATAATTTTATTACTTAAATATGTCTGAATGTTTTGATAATACTATCAGGATCACCATTTCCACCTTTGTCAAATAAGAAATGACCATTATCTGACAAATCTGGGAAATTGTGCATAAAAAATAAACTTTGATGAGACCCCTGTAACAAGCCAAAAGGTAAAAGAGGTTTTTTTATTTGATCATTTGATGCCTTTTAGCAATAACTTTCATATGTGGAACAGAAAAAAAAATCCCTAGGGCAGAAAGTAAAAAGAACTATATGCGATAAGGTCTAATTTGTGCCCCCGTGTTTTATAAATTTGAAAAAAACATCATATCATAAAGATATTTTGATAAAATATAAAACTGAATATGCTTGTTACAGAAATCTAAAAGTTTTTCAACATCGATTATTCCTCGTGCTTCTATGACGTCACGTAAATGGGCCATTTCCCGCATTTTCTCAAAAGCATGAAAATTTCATCTTTCTTCATATTCAAGAGTAGGATGTATAGAGCGCAATGTTGCTCCAAAACCATTTTAACATATATCATTGTTCATATTATTTTGCATATCATATTAAAAAATGGTGTTGGAGCAAGCATGCGCTCGATGTTTCCTTTTCAAAAAACTGATAGGAAATCCTCCATTTTTGGCTAAAATACGTACTTTTTGTGAAATTAGGTTATTATAAACATATCATATTTCTATGATGACTTCGATTAGACAATTTATCTTTATAACTCTGAACTAGATATATATTAACCTATCTTTTAACAAATTTCTAAAGCTTTATTCATAACTTTGAATTTTGGGGCATAAAAACGCTTTATCCCGCACATAGTTCTTTATGAAAAATATGTGCAAAATTGACACATTTCAGACAAGCAAAATCCCATAGAGTCCTATGTTGAAAATTGACAAACTTTGAGATGAGCCCCTAAAAAAATGATGTGGTAAATGTCTGATTTTTTTTTTATCTTAAAATAATAATTATATTAATAGAAATTTAGGTATAAAATTCATTAAAAAGGCTAGGGCAGAACAAATTAGACCCGGCCTCTTAAAAAGAGCCTGTCTACAAGAAAACCATGCAAAATGTGGTGGGAGCAAGGTTCTCTGATCAACTTTATATTTTTTATGTAACAGTGTGCATCTTTAAAACTATGATAAAATTCTGTTCATTTTTGCCACAGCTTTTTTCCAAATTTGCATGGTTTTCTTGTAGACATGCTCTTAAGCACATGTCCTTCCTATAACTACTCAAATAGCCAGCCAGCCATTTTATTTGTGAAGATGGTCATAATGGTAGTAACGTGCCCACAGGACGTATATGTATAGCTAATAAATAAAACTAAGTGCTTTTAGTTTTATGACCGTTGAACACCGAATACCAGGACTGTGTTATATACACAACATATCAGCATTTTCTTTCAGCCACAATTTAACTCTGTATAAAGTTTCACTTTGATAATGTATAACTATAAATTTATGTAGTACATGTATATACATGTATATGTATATCAGATTGAGGCTTTTACTGTTAACTTAAAATTGCCCATAATGAATTATTCCACTTTACTATATGTATGATGTATCAAACAATGTAATTTTAGATTGAAAAACAACAAGCAAAATGTTCAGTATGGGAAAACAAAACAAGAGAAACTGAGAGAGTTAAATCCATGGGAGAAAATGACCAAGAACAGCCATGCTTTCTTAGGAGGGGACTAGAGGTTTTACTCAGGACAGAAACTTAAACATCTGAGACTGTAGAATTCTACACACTCCATTTATTTTTAGTCATTAATTATGCTTCGACACAAGAAAACCAAAGCCTCAGGGTAAGTGCCAGTTTAATAAAAAAAAAAAAAATCCCATTTTTTAATTTCGGCAAATTTTTTTTTCCCCGTATATTAATTAATTATATTAATTAATGAAGCACTGGTAATTGGCAAATAAGGAAGTAATTAACTGCCAGACAGAAAACCTATATTTATGGTTTGTGCCAGTTATAGGTACATTACAGTACACTTAAAACATTGATATGTCAGGAAAAAAAATTGTTCCTGAGGCCAGCATTTATAATTTAATAATTTATATGTTTGATGTACTCCGACCCAAATATTTCATGGTGGGTAGGTAGGTAGGTATCCCCCCCCCCTTTTTTTTTTTTTAATTTTCTTGCACATTGATAATCTGTTTATCAAAATATTTTTTTTCTCTACTGAGAAAGCTAAAGAATTTCAATATTTTTGAGTTTTTTAATATGACATGGACAATCAAATTAAAAAAAATAAATTCAAATTCAAAATGCTGAAAAAAATTTTTTGGGTAGGGGCAATTTTGATGGGTCAGTCGGAGTACATCAAACAAATAAATTTTTAATTTTGGCCTGATATTGAGTATTTTTGGTATTGTAAATAAGGAAGTTCTTGCCTCATCTGTTCTTGCTTAAAATCAAGTTTGAATGGCTGGGTTTTATCGATGAATGATTTCGAATCATCAAAGCACTTGTACTCGTACCGTTATGCAATGCCTGTGTATTAAATTATTCTCTTTAAGTACGTGTACCAGGATAAGTACATGTGCTGTTTATATAAGTTGTACTGGTACTAATAGCCCTGTTATAAATGTACCTAATTAGCGTAGCTGAATTACACATTCTTACAAGTTATAATTTCCCATTTGGGCCATCCTTAAAAAAATGTTTGTTTGGAATTGCTGCCTTGGGGTTTCTAGACCCAGGAGGGAAGGAGGGAATTCTTTTTTATTTTTTCAAACTGGAGGTTCATCTCATTAAAAATTGGTAAAAAATAAAAATCTGAATGAAATTGTAATTATGTAAACATTGTACAACGAAAAAAAAAAAAAAACAGTAAAAAAAAGTTCTTGATTTTTTGCTAATAAAGTTTTATCAGTGGGGGGTATTTCAATGAGGCGGGTGTCAATTCCAAAAAAACCAATTTTGTTTTGGCCTTGTCAAAGTGAATATTATCATATGAAAAGAGATTTTGTTTTGAAGAAAAAGTTTTGTTTTTTATTGCAAGAAGAAATATTTTGTTTATTACATGGAAACACTTTTTGTTTAATAGAAAAAAAAAAGTTTATGAAAATTATAAAGAAAACATGTTTTACATTTATAAATAAAGAAATATAATATACTGTATGTATATTTATACATAATTTGTATAATAAAAAAGACACAAATTTTGACCACTGTTTTTAGTGTGACCCACTGGCTAAGAAAACGCAGAGAGGACCCCGTGCAGCAATGGCTGATGGACATTCGCTGGTCCATGGAGATGGAGTGTATGAATGTCCTGCAGGGAAAGTCCATTGTACAGAGTGTGGAGAAATCTGCCTTCCACACCTCACATATAAAGGGTAGGTTCTACACCTCACATATAAAGGGTAGGTTCCACACCTCACATGTAAAGGTTAGGTTTCACACCTCGCATATGAAGGGTAGGTTCCACACCTCACATGTAAAGGTTAGGTTCCACACCTCACATATAAAGGATAGGTTCCACACCTCACATATAAAGGGTAGGTTCCACATCTCAGTAAGTGTATATATACATGTAACAAATATAGGGTAGGTTTCATGGGTTTCATATGTCTGCTATATTTGTTACATGTATATATATACACTTCCTCACATAAATGAATGTAATGCACCATTAAAATGAAGTGAGATGGCATGAATGTTTACTTTAAAGTTTTTAACAATGATTTTTTCCTTTTCAAGGTGCTATTGACATTGTGAGGAATGAATCAAATGACATCAGCAGGGAATTCTCAGTTCTTTTCAAGTAAGTTTTAATTCTGAGTCTTATTCAAGTAAGTTAATTCTCAGTTCTTTTTCAAGTAAGTTAATTCTCAGTTCTTTTTCATGTAAGTTAATTCTAAATTCTCGTTAGTTATGCTGATCCACAGTTTTTGTCGAGTCATTTTCAGTAAAATGATTTTCTACTGAGTTCCTTTAAATGAAAGATAATTCCTCTGTTTTTTTTTTTAATTTCATTAATTATCATTTCATTTTAAGAAAGTTTATTTAATTTGTTTTTTCAAACAAGTTACCATGGTAGCAAATATTGGACAGTAAGAGTTGCTCATCCCTTTGTATGATCCAATGAAAAAAGTGATCATGAGGCTCAAAAAATTGTTTGAATGTTGTTTTCAGGCACTGCTGCATTAGCATGAGGTTGAAACCTGACAATCATTAAACTGCAGTTATATTGAAAAGTGAAAAAATATCTTTTTTTTAATATCAAGTTTAGAAAGGTACAAAATTGAGTTAATTCCCTTACACTTCTCAAATCTTGCCATAGAAATGAAATGCCTGCCTGCAGCATAAAAAAATTCTTGGTGGTCATGTTAAGTAAAATGATTTGAAATTTTTGGTCTTCAAAATGATATATTTGTGTGTGCAACTAAATTTTGAATTTTTTTGGCCCATGAAGTGAAATAGTCTGATTAAATTCGTTTTTGGTGGTGTAATGAAATCTAACTAAAATTACTATATTAAGTATAAATCAAAGTACATATTGATATTCCAGACTGGTGGAGGATGAGGAATGGGAGACAGTCCAGACATTTACCATACAGCTAACCTGTCATGTTAGGGGGCTCATACACAACTGTAGCCGGGACATCCCCAACCCTAACCAGTACATCCTGGAGGTAAGGGAAATCCCCAACTCCTAACCAACACATCCTGGAGGTAAGAGAAACCCCCAACTCCTAATTAACACATCCTGGAGGTAAGGGGCATCCCCCACCACAAATAAGCAAATCATGGAGGTAAGTGATATCCCTCACCCCAACCAACACATCTTTGAGGTAAGGGAAATCCCCCCTCCAAACCAACACATCTTTGAGGTAAGGGACATCCCTCACCCCAATTAGCACACCCTGGAGGTCCGGGATATCCCCCACCCAAACCAACACATCCTGGAGGTATGGGACATTCCCCATCCCAACCAATATATCCTGAAGGTAAGTGACATCCTCCATCTCAACAAACACATCCTGAAGGTAAGGGATACCCCCACCCAAACCAATACATACTTGAGGTCTGGGACATCCCCCACCCCAACCAAAACATCCTGGAGGTAAGGGAAATCCCCCCCCCCCCCCCCAAGCAATAGATCCTGGAGGTCTGGGACATCCCCCTCCCAAAGCAACACATCCTGGAGGTCTGGGACATCCCCTACCCAATCAAACACATAATGATGGTAAGGAACATCCTCCACCACAACCAATACATCCTGGAGGCAAGGGACATCCCCTACTCCCAATCAACACATCCTAGATAAAGGGACTTCCTTCACCTCAACCATCACACCTTGAAGTAAGAGACATCCCCCAACCCAACCATCACATCTTTTAGGTAAGGGACACCACCCATCCCAACCATGACATCCTGGAGGTAAGGGACATCCTTCACCCAAACCAACAAATCCTAGAGGTAAGGGACATCCCCCATTCCAACCATGACATCCTAGAGGTAAGGAACATCCCCTCCCCAACCAACACATCCTAGAGGTAAGGACATCCCCTCCCCAATGAACACATCCTAGAGTAAGGACATCCCCTCCCCAACCAACACATCCTAGAGGTAAGGGACATCCCCATTCCAAACCATGACATCCTGGAGGTAAGGAACTTCCTTTAACCCAACACACATCCTGGAGGTAAGGGACATCCCCCACCATAAACAAACACATCATGAAGGTAAGGGACATCCCCCACCACAACCAATACATCCTGGAGGTAAGCGACATCCCATACTCCCAATCAAAACATTGTGGAGGTAAGGGACTTCCTTAATACCAACCATCACATCTTTGAGGTAAAGGACATCCCCTATTCCAACCATCACATCCTTGAGGTAAGGGACATCCCCCATCACAACCATGGCATCCTGGAGGTAAGGGACAACTCCCACCTAAACCAACATCCTAGAGGTAAGGGACATCCCCAACCCCAACCAACATATCCTAGAGGTAAGGGACATCCCCCACCCCAACCATGACATCCTAGAGGTAATAAGGGACATCCCCTCCCTAACCAACACATCTTAGAGGTAAGGGACATCCCCCACCTCAACCAACACATACTGAAAGTAAAGGACATCCCCCACCCCAACCATCACATCATTGAGGTAAGCGACATCCCCCACCTCGACCAATACATCTTAGATGTAAGGGACATCCCCAAACCAACACATTCTGGAGGTTAGGAATTTTAATTAGACGAACCTACTTTAAAATTTGGTCTTGCTGTCACTATTCTATTTGTTAAAGTGAGTCTGAGACCAATGGAGAACTTGTTTAAGTATGATGGCCTTAGGGGCTTGGTTTTTATTGATTTACCCGGTAATGCAAAGGGAGAGAAAATGCAAAAATGAGAAAATGTTTAATGATATTAACACCTGGTGCTTATTCAATCCAATTCAAGGCTACATCTGCTAGAGGATGGCTTTTATTCTAAATCTCCTGTTAATAAACATATTGGCAGGGGAACTGATGTAATTTAATTTTTTTCTCTAGCAACAAGAAGTTGTAATGGGAGAATGTGCTAAGCTTGCTCAGCAAGTAGAAAGGTAAGGCATTATTTTCCTCTTTCATCACATACATGTATGTAATAAGATTGGGGAAAAAAGGAAAAGAGAGTGAGAGGTTAGACAGGGAGAAAACAGAATGAGAGAGAGAATAGGAGAGAGAGAGAGAGAGAGAGAGAGAGAGAGAGAGAGAGAGAGAGAGAGAGAGAGAGAGAGAGAGAGAGAGAGATTGTTACCAAATGAGAAATATCAATGGTACAGGATTGAAGTTTTTTATTTTCTTTTCCAGTGCCTTTATTAACTCTGCGAGCCACCCCTCCAAAATCCCAGTCATTAACCAGCTGACTTTTCTTGGCCAGGCTTTCAGTCGATTCGTAGACCTCTCCTTGGGTTATCTTGTTCAGGTAAGAACACTACAGTATAATACCAAGTACAAGATTACAGTGCAGATGGGATAGTTGTTTAATAGTGCATTTCTATCAAATATATTATTATAATTTTGAAAATCGAAATGGACTTCCACAGTGCTATTCAACAATTTTGTAAAATAATTTTTTTTATTTGGATAATAAATGAGTCAGGTTTCAATATTGCAATTTTTGGCTCTTATGTTTATTATGATCATCATATTTGACAACTTCAACATATTTTTATGATTTTGTAGAAAATAGTAGACATTTTGGATGAGGCTAATGACCCAATGGTGTTGTCTCAAGCTATAGGCTCAGTGGTTTCCTTAGGCCTTGAAGGAGAGCACATGTGTTACATCATAGCAAGGGTAAGTACTTCTTACTAAAGTAGCAAATGGGAGACAACTCTAAACAGGTCAAGAGTTAGAAATTAGGATGACGACTTTAGGGATATGTGTAACTGTAACTTAGGGAAGAGTGAAATTGTTCTTTCCCTTTTACAATGAAGATCTCAGGGAAGAGTGTAATTTTGCTTTCACTATGGATGTATTTGTACTTTTCACTTTTACAATGATGATCTTAGGAAAAAGTATAACTGTGCCTTCGATCATTTTACAACAAGAGAATCTGTACTTTCACTTTTATGATGAAGACCTACTGTACTTTCACTTTTATAATTCTACCACTAAATTATGACCTAATTGTGAACAAGATATACTTCATTTTCTGGAAAATGACACTCCCACTCCTTGCTTATTACAGATACTTCAGCTAGTTTTTCTCTCTGGGAGAAGATTTCATTACTATAAATTTTGCTGATAAATGTCTTATTTAACTGTAGGAAGGGGGAGTTCGAGCCATGCTAGACATCTGTAGGACCGAGAACCTGAGATTCTGCCATGCTCAGTCCCTGAGAGCACTCGCCACCATCAGCTGTGTCACAGAGAGCATATTCGAAATGGAAAAGGTAACAATTTGTTATAGGTCTGGAATGATTTTGATAGCTATACGCAATTTATATTCATAAAGACTGAGAATTTATATAAACTGGGTTTACTTTTGGGGTTTACTTTGGGTTTACTTGGAAATTGCTTTTGAGGTCAACTATACGCACTGAAGTGTGAAGCAGACCCGTCTTTTATCTTACCATTCTACTGCCTGTAATTCCTGCCCCTTGTGTATTCCGAATACACAGTTAGCGTCTGCTTTCAGGGGTATACTTCTGACCGGGTTTACTCTCTGTGTCCACTCTGGGTTTACTTTGGATTTACTCTGGGTCCATTCTAGTAAACCCAGAGTAAACCCAGAAAGTAAACCCAAGGTTTAGTTGGGGTTTACTTTCTGTTAGGTTGGATGTGATCAGTACTGTAGTGTAAGAAACATCAAGCTGTTGATTTTGATTAATTACTTTTTATTCTGACAGGAAGGAGGAATTTGGAGTCTGCTTGACCTTTTATCTGACCCTGAGGTCAGGGAGTCAGTGCGGGGTGAAGTGGCCGGGGTCATTGCTCAGGTTACCTCCCCCTGCCTGGAGAATGTCCACCAGATGTCAGGCTTGATTGACAACATGGAGGATCTTCTGATCCATCTACTTGGTACTGTACATCATTTTTGGCCCCCTAAAATTATTGATTTACTAGTTTCTGAGGTTTATTGTATCAAATGCTGTCACATTGAATTATTTTATTGATATTTTAAAGAGGGGAATCTCTTGAATTTTAATTTTAAGAGAAAAAAGCAAGTTGAAGTTATTTTAAAATATTGGAATAAAAATCATCTCAAATACTTTCCTTCCACATAATTTCTTATTAATAAAAGTTTTTGTCCTGAGAAACTAAAGACTAGTTTTATCACTATTACTTTATGTATTTGAACATTTTTTTTTTATAAAATTGAACATTTTTAGTGGAATTATGGTTACTTTAAAATTCTTACTTTTTGAAAACATTGTTTTGTTTAAGATACCAGTATTAATTTTTGATAATTTTAACTGATAAATAATATATGAAATGGGATAAAAAAAATTTGTTATTTCCTGGTATGAATTTTAGGGCTCTGCAATTCTACAAAGACAGAGGAAATTTTCCTGTTGTCGTCTGCTGCCATTGCCAACATGACATTCATGGATAGCACAACCTGTGAAATCCTGCAGAAGATTCAAGCCCCCAGAATCCTCTGCTCTTCCTGTCATTCCAACATTGCCAAATCTCTTTTTTCTAAGGACCAGGTACAAAAAAAACCCAAAAAAACATAAAAACAAAATAAGAACAAAAACCAAAAGCCAAAACCAAAATTTTACTGGAATATGTAAGTTTGAAGTTAAGTCAGCAGAATTCAATCTGTACAAGCTAGACATTTTCAGCCAAGGTAATAATTTTTTATTAAATGAAACATGTACATCATTCAGGAAATTTTTTGATTGTTATTTACTGTAAATGCAAAAATATTCGATGAGTATTTAATTTCGTTATTTTGATTGGCAGTATTAATCAACAAAATTAAATCCATGATGAATTTTTAACCCAAGTATTGATAAATACAGAGTTGATATGTAATACATTTTAGAGATTAGGATATGACGAAAATTAAATCCCAACGAAATGTTATTTGGTTTAAAAACAACGAAGTTTTCACTCTACGAATATATATGTGCTTCTACGGTATAATTTTTCTTTCTTTACTCCAACTAATTGCATTCCTAAGAGCATATGTATTTTGTGACATATTTATTTCTCAGACTTGATCATATACTGTAAGCAAACTGTTGTTTACATGCTAGAAAATTCTGATAGGTTTCAAACCTCAGAGTGACATAATAATTTTTGCCAGGCTTTTAATGTCAGAATTAATTGAAGACTTTAGGAATAATAGATTTAATGAGATTAATTTAATGCTTAAGGAAAACATGGGTTCCCATAGAAAGTTGTTTTACAATATTGTATAAATTAAAAAAAAAAATTGAACTTTACATGCTAGATTGAAGCCATTTTAGCCAAAATTGTAACTGCATTTATATGTTGATTTTTAAAAGAAATGATAAAAATAACTTAACACCCTACATGTATTTAGCAACAATTCTAGCCATCATGATGGCTGGATTTGTATATTAAAAGAAATGATTAAAATAACTTACACATCCTAGGTGGCAACCATTTTAGCCAATATGGTAGCCGCGGACAGCTGCCGCCATGATGTGGTGGACTGTGGTGGGATAGACATCTGTCTGGAGCTGCTGAATGAGAGTCCTCTGGATTACAAGATGCCGTCAGAAATTGCGGCGTGCGAGCGAGTCCAACAGAAAGCTGCCATCGCTCTGACCAGGATGTGCCGCGATGAGAGTAATGCCGCCACCATTTTGAATTCCGAAGGTATTGGATACTGCATTTAAATTTTTATATCTTCATATTTTTCAAGTTTTTGTAGAACTTGGGTATTAGATGGTTAATTGTACAAAAAATGTACAAAAATGATGTATTGCAAAGAATTTAAAAAGATAATTGAAAGTTTTGTTCAAAAGTTTAACGTGGATCTGTTGGTTAATTTTTTTTACCACTGGCCAGCTTCCTTAAATGATTATATAAACAAACCTTTAAATCACTTTAAGGTGTTCCGCGGTTGATACAGTTGTGTCGTGACAAGCGGGAGAGGAGTAACAGTGATGCTGTGTTAGTAGCCTGTTTGGTAAGTCCTTGATTTGTTCCTGTGTATTTATTGATGTCTTTGTGTACTGTATGAAAATTATTTTACAAAATGATATGATATACCATACTGTAGAAGTGGTTATTTACGCTGGTGATTAAGTACGTATTTTCTATGGCCAAACAATACGTGTGGGTGTTAAATAAGCGGAAACTTGATTTACCAGTCTAAAGTTTTGATTTTTTTTTACCATAAGCGAGGGTGTAATTTACACGGTTTTAAACTTACTGCATAGCTAGTGTAAATCTCCCCCATGCGAAAATAACTTTTTTTTTTTTTTGTTTTGAGCAGAAAAGCTAGGCTTTATTTTTTTTGGTATTTAGCTGCAAGTCTGTAGCTCCTAATCTGGAAAAAAATTCAAATGCTCATTAAAAGGTTGCAATTTACGGTGCATAAAACTTTCAAGTTTTTAACACATAAGGAACCTAACTCCCAGTTGCAGCTAAGCCCTAGTGTACATGCTTTTTTTTCCTTTTTTTTTTAATTTTAGATTTAAATTAATTAGAAATTAATGGTTTTGTTTTTGGTTATTTTCAATTACAGGCTGCATTAAGAAAGATCAACTCCTTGAACAAGCTAGAGGATTTGAGTGTGATTGACAACCAACAGCTGATCCAGCCCAAACTCATGGACTCATTTCTTATCTGCACCAACACAGATGAAAATTTTGTTTGAACCTATAGAGGCATGCTTACTAATGGACTTGTTTCTCATCTGCACCAACACAGATGGATATTTTGTATGAACCTGTAGAGTGGTGTCCAGTCATCTTTGATGTGCAGTATTGTGGCATTCTTTGGGCGAACAAAAAAGAAATTAAAGCAAATAAAAACTAAAAACAAAGTCAACATGAGTTGACCTAACAAATCCATACCAATGAAATGCTCATTATTTTTGCACAAGTACAAACTATATTTTTGTAGAAAACTGTAGAAAAATTTTAACAGTTTATGATATTGGACATGTTACAGTCTGTCAATTTATTTTGTGATTTAAGCGACACAAGATCAAACTGGAATTCACTTGAAGTGTCTTTATGTTGTTGGTCAATGTACATGTTTCTATTTTTCTTCAAAAACAGATTTTTTCTACCTATTCACCCAGAACCTAAATTTCTGTTGGTGCACCTTTGCCTTATAAATGACTGTGTTCATTCAATTCTGTGTTCTTCTTGGAACATCATTTAAATCAAAACAATACTTCAGGGTAGTTATTACACCCCATCCCTGCAGGTCACTGGTTCAGATTTCTATCAAAGCTTTTTAAGATTGCTTGAACCAAAAGAAAAGCCACACAAGATTGTCAGAGTTGATCTATTTTGTTTGATATTTTGTATTGTTATTTATCTCACCATTATTAGTGTTGTCCAACTTGGTTCCTCTTCCAAGGAATGCAGTTTAAAAACTTGAAGAAGAAAAAAAAATGTTCCAAACTATGAGGATTGTGTTTTTCAAGAAATGCACAGTGATTGTGAATTGTTTTGTTTTTTATTATGAAATATGACAAAAGTGTTGTTTCATTTTTCATTCTCAAAGGAATTTTGCAGGTAAAGAATATGCTGAGGTATGTTATCAGTTAGGGTTGTTGTCTAACATAATGGGTTTGATTGGGAAACATAAACACTATAGCTAGGGGTAGGGAGGAGTAGAACAAAATTCCAAGCTGTTTGGATGATATTATTTGAAGAAGTTTTACATTTATCTAAGAAGGTTGTTACAATGTATGTAGCAGACTTGCAAGAGAAATGTTTCTTCTTGTTAAGAGGGCTCAATGGTTTTGACCATTTTTAGACTGTATTGATCTCCTTTAGAAAAAGAGCTCCATATAAAATTATAGAAAAATACCCAAATTTAAAATGTAAAATATATGGATTTTTTTCTTTACTAAATAATAGTTTATAGCTAAACAAATCATATTATAAAATTTAAGGCAGATCTGATGGTTAATTTGTTGACCATCCAGTCTCTATAGACTTCTTAAAAATTTTGAACACATGGCATTGTATGAGGAGTGTTACTATTTTATTGTGACTTTAATTTTTCCTTGTACATGCATTACATTCCTTTAAGCAGTTTTCTTTAGACAGTGAAGATTCTTACAATTTCTAAAGATTAGGTTTGGCCATATATTTTGACCTGTCTTTTTAAACAAGTATATACAAGGTTAAATTTTGGCAACCTCAATTTTGACAGTTATTGTACATCACCAATATAAGCTACAATTAACACCCCATAAAAAATGACCACTGTACTTTATGTAAGAAAAATCTGTTTCCAGAAAACTGTTTGTTTGATTACTAATATAATACCCAATCACACAATGATAATTTATACACGTACACCAAAACACATAATCTAAAATGACTCAGAATTGTATCATAATGCACAATATTACTAACAGTCAAACCCCTGTCGATTGGGCCAAGAAAATAAATCTTAACATATATCAAAGTAAGAAATGTAGAAGAAAAAAAACCATTGATCGGTACAAAGGTAGAAGATGTTTAAATTATTGAAGTTCAACTGTACATTTGTGGGTACAGTGCAGCGTTTCTATGAAAATGATTTACAGTATTCCAATTATACATACCAGGTGTTTATCTTGCCTCAATGTTTTTTTTTTTTTTATGTTTTTTGTTTTCAACTTAATTATATTATTTATTAATACAGATAACCTTTATTTTGAATTATGTATATTTTTTTTACTTATAAAACATTCTGCTGATAAACTGAATTTTTTAAATGAAATAAAGTCTATTATTTTATTTTTTTAAACCAATATTTCTGAATTTTACAAACAAAACATAGATTAAATATGTGTTGGTAGATGTTTAAAAATTGTATTTATTTATACTATATTTTCAATGTCATCAATTTTAAAGCTGATATTTACATGTAATTCTTTTGATGTCTCAATTTAGTTTTTTAACGTATATATGAAATTTAATGTACTTTATGCATTTGATCTCACTTTATTTTATACACGCAAAAACACAAACCAAATTTCTCACGCTCCAATTTATATGTTGTTTTCGATATTCTCATCATATTATGGACTTGTTTCTGTTTAATATGATTTTGTTTAAAAAATATGACTGTGTTTTTTATTATATAGAAACATTGCATTGTAATGGTATTTTTATTGTAGACAAACTTTACTGTGTACAGCTCATAAACGGTATTCCATATGCATGTTTAGATATTGCTTTAAAATCCGGTTCAGCGCCACCTAGTATACAGAGCCAGTTGATTTGTTCCCAGATTATTTTGGTCCTAGTCAATTTGAACCGTTTTACACGGTGGTGACAATTAACCAAATATATTTTATAAAATTACACTTTTTAAATGTGTTTGAATTTAAATACATTAATGCTGTATTATGAAAACTGGTGGAAAACACATTATCTAATATCTGTAAATTCTCAGTAAATTTGTTAACACATGAATTTACTGTTGAGATGTTACTTTAGATATTACACTTATACACAAAGATATTTATGTTAGTTTTACTTACAGTAACAGTAATTTTATATATAGCAGTGGGACTGTTACTGTTGAATTACGAACCATTCCATGTAATGATGTTATTTTTAATATATATAATATACATGTTGCAATGCAAACATATCACTAACAAAGTCACGTTATTTTATTGTAATAAATCAGCAACAGAAGCTATCACAACTTGTTTGGTCTTTTTAAGCTTTGTCAATGCAAACAATATTTCAGAGGATATAGGTTATAAATCTATTAAGTTTGTTTATTAAGGTCTTCCGTTTCCAACGGAAAACCTTACAGTGATTGTTGGGTTTTTTCTCTCTTTCTTTCTTATTTTCCCCCCTTTTTTGTCGGCAGAATTTCTCAGATTTTCCTGAAATTTTCGGGGATGATAGAGAATGATAATACCTCGAGGCATTTTTTCTTCTTCATTTTTCACAGTTTATTTCCGGTGTTATATAGTGCCTTTTCCCCCTAGCCATCTTTCCCCCCGGAAAGATGGCTATATAGCAGGTTTTCCCCCCGGAAAAACGACTATATAGTAGATCTTCCCCCAAGGAAAGCCTGCTATATAGTGGTTTTTCCCCCTTTTTATAGCCAGATTACCTCCACGGAAAACCTACTATATAGCAGATTTTCCCCTTGTTTTACATTCCGGTCATGTTTACGGCGGACCATTCGTGGCAATAGTTTGCGATATCTGAGATGATATTGATTACTCATAATTTAGGGTAATAAATGCATTTATTAACACATAGTATAAAATACATGGGTTTTTTTTATCCCTGATATGAACGAAGGCACGTGTTAATCACATTCCTGTATTATCACCCTTTATTTCACCCTTTGTTACGATTTTTTTTTAACCCTTTTGCTCCTTTTATTCAGAAATACCGCGGATATTTTTGTTTTAATCGATGGGTATTTACGGTGTGGACAATGACGTTATAACATGGACATATTTTAAGAGGACGTCACAATGCGCTTGAGCGTCAAAAATGCGCCGGTTGTGGGATGGGAGAACTAGGATAAAGCTGGATAAAGTTTTTCATATGACGAGTTGTTTATCAAAAGTATAACAACAATACTTGGCTAAATCTGAATCACACTCGAATCAACTATCAACCAATATCAGCCCCATGGCCTTCGTACCTCCGGCTGATATTGGAGTCTCAGATTGATATAGGGTGTGATACATATTTTGCCATGTATTATTTTCAATGTAATAAGCTCCTTTCAAAGAAAATAAATAATAGATCTTGCAGAGTGATTAAGGAGTGAAAATTTATTACCCCCTTTGTCCCAAAGGCTATTGATTTTAAGTAAATACCTTTAGAATTGACGATCTTAAATGTAATCATAAACTAGTATCTTTACTTCTAAATAATTATCTAACGGGAGTCTGTGTGCAATGCTTTGATGAGAAACTGAATTTTTTTTTTACTTCGCTTGATGGGGTTCAAAATTAAATGAAATTTCAGATTGTGAAATGTATTTCAAACTAGACAACTCATTACATTTCATATACTGAGAAAGGTATTTTGTTCTAATTTTTTTCAACAAATAAAATTCTCAGATATATACCATCACTTGAAACTATATGTACATGTATTACAATGTATATAAAGACAAGAATACATACAAGAAAATTCCCTAAGAAACATCTACTATCAAAGGTCCTTTATACGTCGAATTTCATGTTTTATGTTTCGTGGAAAACACAGAATGTCCAACAGTGGTTTAAATCAATTCTTTCCTTTAGAGATAAAGTTTAAATAATGTTTTAAATATAGTATAAAGTTTCTTTAAATTCTATTAAACTATCTCCGAGAAACATTTGAACGTACGCATTAAATTTGTTTGCTTATTTCTTTTTACAAAATTAAAACGTAAAAAAATGCAATTCGTCAATTTAAAGAGAAAGAGACTTTTGTTATTTCGAAGATTGAACCCGGGTCACCTAATGAGAAACAATTAATCAAGTCATATGTGGCTGGGAAGCATATGAGTGTATATCTAGTCAAATCATGTAATTAACAGATATAAGTAAGTTCTATGTATGCCATGATACATATGTTCAATTTTAAGCATTGTCTATAAAAAATAATAAATCGGTAAAACGAAACTTAACCTGTATAGATGAATGCAGGTATATGCAAACTGATGGTTAAAAACATTGCTTTTAAATCCTTGTTGGGTTTCCATAAATATTTTTTATAAGATTTGAACCAAAAACGTGAGGGAGAAACCCTACTATGGGGAAAAAACTACTATATAGTAGCTTTTCCCCCCGGGGGGAAAGGCTACTATATAGCAGGTTTTCCGGGGGGAAAAGTTACTATGGGGGAAAAACTGCTATACAACACCGGTCGTCTTTTTCATGTTCCGAGTCAAAAAACCTTGTC
Source organism: Magallana nippona (assembly GCA_033439105.1). Taxonomy (NCBI): domain Eukaryota; kingdom Metazoa; phylum Mollusca; class Bivalvia; order Ostreida; family Ostreidae; genus Magallana; species Magallana nippona. The sequence continues at coordinate 18,279,512 of CM065924.1, forward strand.
TTTACGAGATCTCAGAAACGGTAAAGACTTTAGTGACCAAACTCTTTTGGGATGTCAGACCTTTAAATGTTGATGTGTTTAAACTATATTATTTGATTCGCCCCAACTTCCGGTCGTCACAGGGAGTACTTCAAATTTTTTTTTCATGTTTGTTATTTTACATGGAACGAATATTTCAGTATAAAACTTTACAAGTGACATCTATGCAATGTAAAATAAATAAACAAATTTTACGTCCGGTGAGATATCTCAAATGTCTTAGGTAGCTTCTTTAATTCAAATTTTGTACTCTCAAGATCCCCGAAATTTGAAGTGATCAAGAAACGAAACTTCTATGGATGATAGACATTTGATTGAAGAGGTGGTTAACGGATTTCATTTTGTAAACAATCACTTCCGATTTCACTTGAAGAGTTCAAACAAATCAAGTGTCTCTTATAAGTTTAACTATTTTTATCTGACTTTTTTTATTAGCCTGATAAACTATGATATACATTAGATAAATGTACAATAATTACAAACTCCAAATTTTTTTTTTCAGTTTTAGCTCAACGAGACGAAGTCGGGGGGAGCTTATGGTCTTTGATGACATATCTTATTTACTACTGGTCCTAACTTCACCAAACTTACATGGATGGTGCGTCTTATGATAGTTATGCACTAGACAGACTTGAATGCTAGATCTGTGGTTATAAAACTGTTTAGAATAACATGTATTTGATGTCCTCTGTCAGAATAGAAAGAATTATTAACTCACCGACTTATGCTATACTCTCGGCGTCCGAGTCTGATTAAAGTTTTTGGATCTGATCTCAGGGCCATAAAACTAAGACAAAGCTCACTTTTGATCGAAGTTTCACTTTTACAAAAGAAAAATATTATAGTGTTAAAGTGAAACTGAGATCAAAAGTGAACTCTTCTAAGATTTTCGACCCTGGGGTCTGATCTTGCATGCACATCAACGAAGAACCGTTCCTACATCTAACTTCACTAAACTTGCTACTGGTGAGACTGATGCTGAATCTTAGCCATGAAATTCACATGCTTGAAAAGGTTAAATGTTTTTGGACTAGATGTCCTGTAGTGATCATATCTAAATGATCATTACTGGCCCCGGGGCCCTAAAACTTAGACGAGCTCACTTTTGATCTCAGTCTCACTTTTACTAAAGAAGCAAATAGAAGAAAAGTAAGACTGAGATCAAAAGTGAGCTCGTCTAAGTTTTATGGCCCCGGGGCCAGATCCTCTTTTCACCAATCTAGGATATTAAATGCATTTTGTGTGTTTATGTTAGGTATAATATGATTTTGACTGGTTTGTATGCTAAATCTGAGTCATAGGTTCGAATGCTGAACTATGTTTAAGTTTCAAGAGCGTGTAAAAGTTTCGAGAACGCCGCATATTTATAAGTACCTACAAGTACTTACCCAAGAAGCTTGCACTGTTTAGGCTACTGTCTAATATATGAAATGGAGTCTAATACTAGTGTTACTTCAGACGCGAAATTTGATCTAACTGCTCTATAGGACTGATAAACATGTGTACAACAACATCTGCTGATAATTGGAGTGCAATATAAAATTATCATGCTAATATAATCTACATATATATTTATTTTCTCTAAAAGAAAAACTGAGGATCATCTTCAAACTTTAACGTTCTGCTGGTGGTCAAGTTTTAATGAAAGTTTAAACAAAGCTGTAAGCTCTTCGTATACCCCCTCCCCCCCCCCCAAAAAAAAAAAAACCAAAAAAAAAAAAAAAAAACCAAACAAACAAACAACCAAAAAAATCACAACCAAAAAAGAAAAAACCCACAAGCAAAAAAACCCAAAAAGAACCAAAAAAAAAAAACCCAACAAAACAAAACTAAGTATAACAAGAGCTGTTTATTTCTAAGAACAAATTTTTATTTAAAAAAATTAAATGATTTCAAAACCTCGCATTGCAATCGAGCACCCCTCCATAATACATGAATAAAAATTGTAGGATAACGTCAAAATTTGGTCACTTGATTTTCATGAACCGAATTCTATAATTATTACAGATGTACGTTACAACACATACGACTGTTATACAGTTGAAGGATATGGCACTGATAAACGGCTGAATATCTCCACTAAATGAGGCCAGTGTAAGACTTTCAATATCACGACAAGATAAGTTGACCAGTCCCAGAAATTGGTTTCTCCTGCTGCTGCCATGTTGTTTGTGGTCCTCTGTTTGCTTAGTATTTCCGGCGCTCAAGGTGGGCTATGATGATTATTTTTTTTAGTGCATGTGTTCTTAGATCTATTCTCAATCGGCGTGAAAAATGCATTTTTTTTTGGCATCAGATTCTTTGGAAAGCATGTAGCTGAAAAATTGCGTCTCTCAATGTAGATCAATATTATGGATAGGCATAAGATATTGTATGTTATAATAATAATCAAACACTTTAGGGTATACATGCATTAATTGCAATGGATTTTTTCGAAAATAAATTAATGCTCCAAAATATAATAAATGAAATTATATGAAAAAAAATAGGATGACAGAAGTGTTAAAAGAATAACAAAAAATGGTATATTGTAGCGCTAAATGTGTGACGAGTTTTGTTTATTCATTAAGCAATCAGAACATGCGCCATTTATTTTGTAACCAAACAGTTTGTTTTGTGTCAATAAGGATATGATAGAATAGTGTTTTGTAATTTTTTTAAAATTCAAAACCAGATCTTTACAAGACGTTACATGTACGCACGTTGATCATATGTACATTTGGAGATCTTAAAAAATATGATAATATTGACAATTATAACCATACCCTTGACGTGCATTTACTTTAAAGTAAGCGTAAGACCAGAAGAAAAAATATATGATTCTAATGTAAAACATATTTTTTTTAAATTTTCACCTTAAATAGATACATTCATTTATAAACATGCGCTATTACATTTTAGATCTTTGCTGCATTTGGAACAAAGTTTCTCAAAGTTTTGGCATCATAATCTCTTTAGATATGAAATATCTGTGTCATTCCACTAATGAACGTTAAACAAACGTTTTTTCCCCAATTGTTCTCGTTAATGTTGAACAAAAAAAAAAATGAAGAGCAACATCATTTCATATCAGGTGTAATTGGATCTCAAGAGACATCATTAAAAGCGAACTCCGAAAATACTGCGATTTCAATTTTTTTGTGAGAATTTCCTCTGCTAGGATAACTGGATTAAATGAGTCTTGTGCCTCTGGGTTTGATCGGTAGAACCAATTATAATCTAAAAAAACCCAACAATTGAATGCCTAGGATATTTCAAATTAATTGTACGTTTCAAACATAGATACATGTACTTGACGTTAAGAGGGCTGGATGGTCGTGGCCATTTTTAGACTGTCTTGATCTTCTTTAATAGAAGAGCTCTATACATTGTATAAAGATGTAGGAAAAAAGTCAAATTTAAAGCTAAATTTTAAGGATTTTTTCTTGACTAAATAATAGTTAACAGCTTAACAAATCATATCTAAAAAATAAAGGTACATCTGATAGTGAATTTTGTTGGCCATCTAGCCTCCTTAAAATACATTCAATTTTTTATAATCCGCGGTCGCTGCAGGTCTGTAGCTTCCAGTCTAAAAATAAAAATCGAACTTACGAACTTGGAGCTACAGTTCTTTACGTAGTAAAAAACTGCAATTGACGGTGCACAAAAACTATTATACTGGTAGACAATTGCCTGTTTTATAATAAAAACTATTTATTTTATTATCATCGTGAAAATAGTAATTTATGGAAATGTTTACAAAGTCCAGTGCTTGGGGTCAACATTAATTATAAAAAAGATAAAAAACCTGTGAGTTAAGGAGAAAAAACATTTACAAACTATAAAATGAGTATTTACTCATTTTATTGATCAAAATAATGCAAGTTTTGGAGTAAAATGCAGTAACTGTAGTATATAGTACTAAATGGTTAAATGTTTTTAAAAACTTTTTTTTACTTAATATACGCAATGCAGTCTTTAAAGTTGCTAAAAATTAAGAACAAATCTAGAAGAAAATATTTTCTTCAAATTCATGGAATTTCAACAGGAAAAATTCTTCTTTTTCTTCGGGCGTGACGTTTTAAGTAGAATTGACTTTGAGCAGCCTTAGAGAAGACGAACGCGGTTAATTGCTCGTTAAAAACTTCACCGGCGTAGATACCTAAAATGCAAGAATAGAAATACACAAAGGGAATTAATATATAGGCTGGGCTTGTTATAATGGTGGTTTTTCCCTCTTTAAATCAATATGGAACACTACAGCAAGGCTCCTCGCTTATACTAGAGTGCTGTATTGTATTGTTTTGATCTGTCATTTAAATGTAATATAATTAATCTATCTTTACGAAAAATGTTAGGATAATTATAACTTTGTGTTCATTGGAGATTCTGGAAACAAGTTAATACATATAAAGTAAATCAAGTTCAAATTTATTCATTAAAAAAAAAAACTATACAATTTTATAGGAGATACAGAATTATGCACCTAAACAAAAGAGAGATCAATAAAATAACATTACAATGACCCCCCTCCCATTATTTGTACATTCTTTGGCAGATATTTTTTGTATAGTTTGGCTCTTTTCATTTATTCAACATTTGTCAAATCTTAATTTCTACGTAAACTCTATAAATGAATTCCTGGTAAATATATTCACTCTTTAGGTAATTTTTCATTGACAAAATTATTTCATTGCAAGTATATATCTTGATTCAAACTCCATCCGCCAAATCGTGTCCACCACCTTACTCTCATTTTTGCTATTTCGGGCTGGTTTATTAAAAGTGTATGTAGTTTTTAATTAGTATCACAATATATACTGATGAGATAAAATTCAATTAAAGTTTACGGACATCATATCACACATGTTGAAATACCAAAGGTGTATAAAGCAGTTACTCTGGTGCATGCACTTCGTAGTTAATTGGCAAAATGACTTCATTCTTAAGTAAAGATGTCTTATAATTACAATGTATGGCGCAGCTATTGTAATATGGCTCAGGTTACCCAAGCTTATCGTAGCGTTTTGATGTTTCATGTCCCATCCAGAATCTTTGCTCTCTTTACTACACGTTTTGTGTGTTGCTTCCTATAGCCACCGGGTGGTACGATAGATATGTGGAATTCTTCAACAACACGCTCCCCAACAACCAAACACTTCTGGACATGTGGAAGAATCACCTAAAACTATGGGAAGAAAACGTGAGTATTTCATCTACTCCGTAGATTTGTACTACATTTGTTATGCTGGCTATTTTGACCCACAAATAACTTCGAGATACATTATCGAGCGTTGGTTCAATCAGTCGTTAAATCCAAGCATTACAGTAACCCAGGTCCCTGGATAGCAAGATGATCATAAATAGCCAAGAAATATCTCATTTACTAAGAAAATTTTAGTGTGAATATTAAACCTATTAAAATGATGTTAATATTTGATTAAAAAGTCTACTAGGATTATAATTATTGGTTAATCATTGGGTATGAAATTGGTGGTTCCGTTAAACTTAAAGTATGCTTTTGGATTTAGTTCTCCAACACACGCACATAAAGAATATGATTTTTATTAAAGCTTATCATACGCATGATGTGGCAATTGTTAATTCAAAATCAAAATGATGTTCTAATTTCAGAGCAGCCGTAGTAAGCGATATCCCATTCCAAACTTTGAGTGTCACAACACCCATGCACACAATGGACATCAAGCTACTAGTGGTAAGTGATAATGGACACAAAATTACTAGTGGTGAGTTACATGTATAATGGACACCAAGTTACTAATGGTAAGAGATAATGGACACCAAGTTATTAGTGGTACGATATAATGGACACCACGTTACTAGTGGTAAGTGATACTAAACACCATTTTACTTGTGGTAAGTGATACTGGACACCAAGTTACTAATGGTAAGTGATAATGGACACCAAGTTACTAGTGATAGGAGATGATGGACACCAAGTTACTAGTGGTAAGTGATAATGGACACCAAGTTACTAGTGGTAAGTGATAATGGACAACAAGGTACTAGTGGTGAGTGATAATGGACACCAAATCACTAGTGGTAAGTGATAATGGACACCAAGTTACTAGTAGTAAGTGATACTGGACACCAAGTTACTAATGGTAAGTGATAATGGACACCAAGTTACTAGTGATAGGAGATGATGGACACCAAGTTACTAGTGGTAAGTGATAATGGACACCAAGTTACTAGTGGTAAGTGATAATGGACAACAAGTTACTAGTGGTGAGTGATAATGGACACCAAATCACTAGTGGTAAGTGATAATGGACACCAAATTACTAGTTGTAAGTTATAATGGACACCAAGTTACTAGTGGTAAATGATAATAGAAATTAAGCTATGATATCGATGGTTAGTGAAAATATATTTAGGCTATATGATCTGGTGGTAAGTGATAATTCATGTTCATTATTAGCTACTGGTGGTAATTGATAATGTACATTAAGTTACTAGTAGTAAGTGATAAAGCGAATCAAACTACATGTACCAAGTAGTCTAAGAATGATGCAAGCTAGTACATACGATAGTGATGATTGTTCCCTCAATTCTTTTGCGAGAGTGTTTAAAGAAATCTTGATTGCCCACCTTTCGTTTCAGTGCACGATCTTCATCCGGGTGATATTCGTATCATTGGTGCCATGGGAGACTCCCTAACGGTAATGGGCATTGCTAAAAAACAGTATCAACATCGTTTTACAGTACATGCAATGCGTGTATTCATATTGAAATTCGAAAAAAAAACCAAAAGAGGTGGCGGAGCATGCTGGTAAAGAAATCTATGCATACGTGCTGTTGGTTTCAATTATTATTAGGCTAAAATATACATCGTGAGTAAGACGAATAATAGCGACGTAGCAATATCAGTTCCGCTCTTCCGCGGTGGCGGTGTCTCTACGTTACTTTCTTGCTTTTGGACAACTCATCCAAGCATATATATTAATATTAATATATTATATTTATATTTTATATTATATTTATATTTTATATAATATATTTATTCTACGTCACCGTATTTTAAAGTTCGCTCAAATGTGTCTATATGTAACAGCAAAGTAGCGAATGATACCACGAACACCTGATATTACATACTGTAAAGGATAATTACTGTATTTTAATAGTTTTTTCTTTTAAATTCAGGCTGGCAATGGAATTCTCGCCTCCAATATTATCGGCGATTTTATCGAATATCGTGGACAAGTATGGAGGTAGGAACTATGAATCACAATAAATATTCCTTTGTTGTTATCATGCTACACTTAACAGATCAAAAATAGTTAAAATTATTATGTTCATTATTATGCGCTGTATACATTGTAGAATTATGAACGTTTGTTTTCATTCATTTTTTAACCTTTATGATGATTTTTGGGGGGTAATTTTATAGATTTATCATTAACTCCAAATTTCAAAAGAAATGACATATAGTTTGTGTTATTTAATATTTTACATCTTCAGCATTGGAGGAGATGGAGATTTGTCAAACACCATAACTTTACCAAGTAAGATTATTTTTTTAAAGGTCCTTTCGTCTTAAGTGAGTGTCTTGGGTTTTTGTTTTTGCATAAATCAGGTTTCTCTATCATTTTAAATGTCACTGTTACGTATGACACTTTCAAAGACTATTTTATAATAATTTTATTCTGGTTCTAACGCGCTTTCTGATTGGCTAAAAATTATTTTACATCGTGTAAAGAATGTTGCCTACGTCATGGTAAGACTAACGTCAAAAACGTATCAATCTGCCAGACGTTACCTTTAAATTTTGTACGATTTGATGTCATTTTAAAGTTCAAATGACTGTTTTTATCTACAATTAATAGCAAAAAATTAAATTATAAGCAATGAATTCAAAATTTAGAATTCATTCCTTAATTAAAACATCTAGAAATGATGGTCTTTGTAGGAAAGGTTTAAATACTTGAATGTTGATAATCAATACATTATTTTGGTCTTTTTCTTTACTCAAATATGTTATTGCCAAAAAAAATCGTATATTTTAAAATTTCAAGCATAAATCCAAAACGGTATATTAAGAGGGCTGTGTGGTCAACAAATCAAACACCAGAACTTCTGTGAAATTTTAGATAATTATGTTTTTTAAGCCCTAAACTACTGTTTAGTGGAGAAATACCCATATTTTTAAAGGTTTAAATTCCGAGTATTTTCTTATATCTCTATAACTATCAGATCTTCTTCTAAAGGAGATAAATATATTTTAAAAATTGTCACGGAACCAAGAATTCTTAATATTTTGACCACCCAGACTCCAAAACTGTGGCATACACTTCATACCTTTATGTGTATTTTCAGATATCCTGAAGAAGTTTGGTCAGTTCCTGTGGGGTCAGTCCTATGGCACCGGGTCGGTAGGGACAACCAACTCTATGCTGAACTATGCCCACCCAGGGGACGTAGCATCGTATGTCATTAACACCATATATTGAGGAGATGGTTGGGGGGGGGGGGGGGGCAGCATGAACAAGAATGGGGGAGAGGGTTGCAATTAAAAGGCATAGAAAATGCAACAGTGTTTTCCCCATTTTATCAGAAACATGCCAGGACAGGCCAACGCCATCGTACAGAGGTTGCAAACTGATACCCACGTGCGTTACCATGACGACTGGAAAGTCATCACCTTTTTCATTGGTGGAAACGATTTGTGTGATTATTGTCACGACCAGGTAACAAATGAATTCATTTAAGAAAAAACGCGATTTCACATTTATCATGACTTTAAATACAGAAATCGCTCAAAAAAAAGGAAAAAAGTGTGTTGATTTTTCAATAATATTTACAACTAATTGACTTAACGACTACGACAGAATGGCTACTCGGCCGCTAACTACATTCGTCACGTGAGGGATGCCCTTGACATCTTGCATAACAATGTTCCTAAACTGTTTGTCAACTTGGTGGAGATATTCGATATCGCCCCTATCGCTGCTATGGATGGTGGATTTATGTGCAATCTTGTACACAAGTAAGATACCATTCAGTTTAAGGTACATTGTTTATAAAGTAAGAGAGACAACTTTCATTTTATTTCCCATTTTCTTTTTCATGCACCTTAGACGGGTGTAAAAAAACCCATCGTGGCACAGGCACAATTATCCGGCACAGTGTTATAAAGGAAAAAAATCTTTTCTGACGTTTATCCTATAGGATTCATCTGAAGACTGGGATATCAAAGCTAGAAATGTTCTAGAAATGTTAAGATAATGGCTATAGCAATTATAAATTAATAATAGACTTACTCACGTAAAAGGATTTTAAAAATTACCTTTCCGCCATTTCTTTCATTAGCATCGTCTGCGATTGTGGACACAACAAAGCCAACTCTGAGATGTTGAAGAATGCCGCTATGGCGTACCAGCGAGAGCTCCGTGCCCTGGTCAACTCCGGCCGATACGACACCAGGGACGACTTCACAGTGGTTTTACAGCCATTCTTCAAAAACACAGAACCTCCAACCTTGGTACGACTCGGGAATTGTTGGGTTTTATTTCGTATTATAGTGTTTAAGAGTTTTGATGAATAATCTAAATTTGGTGATCATTTTTTTTTGGATTTACTATAATATAGTAGATACAATGCGTTAAATGTTTAAGGTCATGACACCACCGATGTTGGTACAACTGTAGTTTTGAAACACTACGACTTAATATACGCAGCCTGGTGGGAATGTGATAACTCGAGGCCATAAGAGTCTACTAGTATTTGATGGAGACTAGTAGGATAGAAAAGATTGAATTTTAACCAGCCTATCAAACTACACATGTACAGGGATTAGCTATTTAACTTCTTGACATTTGAATTTGCATTTGTTTTGTATACATGTATATGCATGTATTTATAAATTAAGATTAAGCTTAATAAACCGGAGGGAATGCTATGCTGTCATATAATGAGTTAGGAAAATTAAATAGTTGCTAATTCTATTTTCTTTTGTAATGTAGTTTTCTTTTTTCCAGGGTGGGTCTATTGATCTGAGTTTCTTTTCCCCGGATTGCTTCCATTTCAGCAAGAAAGGACAAAGCGCTGCAGGTCTTTCCTTGTGGAACAACATGGTAACATATTTCATAAGCTGAACTATTCATTTTAGTTTTTTTTTTAATTCATAATCTTGAGAGGGGGGGGGGGGGGTGAGGTTGGATGTATAATCCTTATTTCAGTGAACAAAAGTAATAAATGTTCTTCAGTCCTTGATTGTAATTATTGCCTTTTGGCATTATCATGGAGAAAAATACATATCATGAAAATGAAATTAATTAGATAAATCCAAGTAAGTGAATCCAAATGCGATGTAACTTTGTAATATCCCTTAAGTCAATTCAGGACTTTGATTTTCCTAGTAATCGATATGTATGCATAATTATGATATTCTAAAATTAGATAAACATTGATCAATGCTTCATAAGGAATATTTCTAATATACATATTTTTTTATATTTTCTTGAACTATGAACTACTTAATGGTTTGTATAATTTGAAAGTAAGCTACTTGAATAATGTAAGTTGTCTTATTTCAGTTGGAGGCACCTCAATATAAAGAAGAGCAGTGGCATCTGTACGGCGACTTCCATTGCCCAGGAACACACGTAAGCGAGCGTATTTCTTTATCTTATACCATGATGATGATGATGATGATGATGATGATGATGATGTTAATTATTTTGATGATTTTATTATTTATTATGATTTTTATTAAATTAATGATGATACTGATGATGATCTTTCAATGATTATGATGATGATGATGATGATGAGGTATATTTGATTAACGATGACTATGACAATGATATTTTGATGCTGGTTTTTAAATATTATTTGGACATTGATGATTTAATGAAAAGAGTGATTATTCTTTCTTTTAGGCCGGACATGACCATTCCTTCTTTACTACATACAAGAATTAAGCTGGGACATTTGGTTATCGGAATGCATTAAAGTACAGGATATTGAGTGGTGTTTTAAATCACAGGAACTCTTTGCAGTATATTCTATCGGTTTATTAAAATTTTGTTCCATTGATGAACTAAATAAATGACATAAATAATATAAGGGCCGTTTCGCTTGTTCAGTCAAAATCAGAGAGAGAGAGAGAGAGAGAGAGAGAGAGAGAGAGAGAGAGAGAGAGAGAGAGAGAGAGAGAGAGAGAGAGAAATATGAGAGTCAGAGAGAACAAAGTATACTAATGCGTTCAACCCTATAGCTGTTGTATGCAATTTGTCCTTCTTTGGATGATTTCTTATTTCTAGGATACATTTCCCCATAATGTAGCGGTCAATAGTTTGATACACTCATTTCTATTCTGCTCGTGTGTGGGAAAAGGTTCGAGCTAAGTCGTCGTTGTTCTTAATGAAGCTTACTTAAAGCTCTATTGGGGATAAGGCATTTAACAAAGTGTCATAGACATCCTGAAAATAAATAGATGCAAATTATGAAAGCAATCGCTAATATGGGTCAATTAACCGTCATCTATTCTCTGCGGTATATCTTACGAGTTTTCTTAATTACAACATTTTCACGACCTTACATTACATTGCAAGTTTTATTCGTATTTCTCTCTTCCTCTGTCGATTGGTTCTTTGAGGCCTCTCCTAATATTGGACTTCCTTATACTGCGTAGAAATGATTATTTAACACTGAAGCTATAAATTCTCTAAATTAAAAAAAATGAGTTGATAATGATTTTGATGCCATTGATGAAGATATTGTCATAATTAATTAAATTTTAAAAGCTTTTTATGAAGATTTTAAAATTGAAAAAAATAATATAATCATATGACTTGCAGACAACAATGGTCAGAAGCAAGGAGAAATTTACTTCAAAGCAATATCTTGCCATCAACCTTTACCACATCTTTGTATATATTATTATGATGTTTACAAGAACAACATGAATTTTCAAATTCATTATTGCAGTTGATATATAATGAAATCAATTCTGTGTCCGCGATAGATAAAATTACCAAAAATATGGATTGCATACCAGCTAGCAAACTTAAATATACCTCGAACCCCCTGGAAAAAAATCTAGATCAGCACATGTGAATTTTAATTAGTAGCATTAAACTATCGTTGCCAGACAAGACGATTATATTTCATTTTTGAACCATTAAATGCTTAATTCTGTTTATTTATGTCTGAATTTCAAATGCTCAATCATGTTTATTCTGAAAACCATGATGGTGGTGAAACCAAAATGTTCAATCTTTGGAGATGAATTGTAGCGTAAGTTACTTCCTTAAGCAATTGATGTATTTATGCAAGAAATTCCTTGAAATGTACATTTGGTGTTTAGTTTACAGAGAGAATGCAAAAGAAGAGAAAAAAAATGTTAAAACAGAAAAAAAGCAAAAGAATAGAGGGAATTTCTTTTATTAATGCATCGATAATCAAATCGTCAATCAATTTCTATTCTATTTTACGAACTTCATGCATTGTCTCTTGACACGAGTTAGAAATTCTAGCAATTGTATTGTGCAGCTCTTGGGGCTAATGTTTGATTTTATTATCACTTGAAAACTAGATTTTCTGAGATTGATAAATGGAAGGAGGAATGTCGATCGATAAATTGCTGTAGATTTGTTGACTAATTCAATTGGCCCTCTCTGTAAATCTTATTAGTTTACCTCGATTGTTGCAGTGATGAATGTAACTGACAATTCAAAGTCGGAGATTCATGCATTGAATTTCAACCATCATCAGTGTCTAGACGAGGCATGTCATCATAAAATAATATATACAGCCTTATTTTAAACTGTTTAAGTTACATTTGTAAGAAAATAGAAAATTAAAATCGATTGTTAGTTTCGTACTTTTTTAAGTACAAGTAGTACAACGGTACTGCTAAAGAATTGAGAATAATTGTTTGAAAGCCATAGTAAACGATGAGAAAAAAATGTATACTCTATCTCAGATCTTAATCTTTTCACTAAACTTCTATCCGTGGATCAGTATTTTAGTTTCGTATTTAATCATAGATCGTTCTTAATTATAAAAAAGTTTGAGGAATGCGGCTAATCAAAAAGGCTGCATATTAACCAAATAAAAAAGAAAAAGAAAAAATAGCGTGACGTGTAAGATATCATTATTAGAGAAAACGAATGTTGCGATATGTCCCTTGGGTTTTTTAAAACTCAATAAACAGAATTATAATTCGTCATGTAAATCTCGCGAGAGAATCATTGCGTGTTCTTCTAAAAACAGCTTCCGATGTAACAGAATCACGTCGTAGTGCACTGGGAATACACTAAAAGAGAAAACCCATCTGGATGTTACGTAAGAGGAATGAAGAATCATCTTAAGATTCTTTATAGGAGTGTACATGTATCTTTGAAGACAGAATCTGTCAACAGGGGGAGCGCCACGCAAGCAATGGCAACATCTCAGGATTTTTTTCAGGAGCGGAAAAAACCCATCTCTTATGCAATTTGTTTCCAGATGTTAGAATTTGAAAAAAAAAAAATAGAGTCGCTTCCAATATAAGAAGTTTGAAGAATATGCTGTGCAGAGTTAAATGTCTGTTTAGTCGTTCATTTTAGGTAACAAATATTGTGATGTAATTGCATTCAATAAAGATTAGTTTCAAACTCAAGAGATTTACTCATTTATAAAACAATGGATAACGTAGCTTGTTGAATACGATTATCATACGAAATTGTATTGATTTCTTCATAGTTTGTTCCTCAAAATTCTTTGCTTATTGAAACAGGATTGCATATAGATAGCCATATTGTTCGGCGCAGAGATAGTGGACTGTCTATATCCATAATATTCCTCTGCATTTAGCATTCGTAAAGAGATAAACCCGTCTAACATTTCCCAGGAGTCCCTGACAATAATGGAGGAAATTGGCTCAAACCCGATAATCTCCGGACATCCGGGCACAAAAACCTTCTAAAAGAGAAATCTCATCGCACGGCGGCACAAGACGGAAACACTTCCGAATCGTTGCAGCCCTGTCACGCCAATATTGGTTGTATCTGCATTGTAACTTGTATATTAATTTTTTTTTAACTGGTTAAGGAGGCTAGGTGGTCAACAATTAACCCATTGATCTACCTTAATTTTTTAGATATCATTGCTTTTAATTACGTCGTAGTGCACTGGGAATACACTAAAAGAGAAAACCAGTCTGGATGTTAGGTAAAAGGAATCAAGTATAAACAAATAACCCATCGATCTACCTTAAATTTTAAGATATGCTATTATGAATTATTACTTAATGAAGAATATTCCATCTACATGTATTTCAGCTTAGAAATTTGAATATTTTTTTTATATCTTAGTATATAAAGCTCTTCTTTATAAGGATATCAATATTATTATGATAGTATGAAATGGCCGAGACCATCCAGCTCTCTAACGTTAATATATGAGCTCTAAAATCGCTTACTTAATTAACTTGGGGAACAGACCTTTTTTTTCTATTTTCTTCAACAATACTGTATACAGGGTTATTTTCGCCCCGTGTCATTTTCGCCCTTCTACATTTGCAAACAGTTTCGCCCCATTTTGAATTCGTCCAGACAAAGTTGTGTTTAAAGAAAGATATTATGGACATTGGAGTTCGCACAGTCTTATATATTCGCCCGCTGACAATGAGGGCGAAAGGGACGAACATAAAACGCGGGCTAATATTTCCCTATATACATAAATTATAAGTTCAGATCCACTCCATACAGTTGTTACCTTTGTACTTTCAAACTTCGAATCGCCCAATTTATCTGCAAGATATGCAACTCATGAAATATAAGGATTACTGAGTTAGTAATAATTAATTGATCAAGCGTAATGAATGAACATATTTTATAGCCATTTAGATTTCAAAGTATTTGCATAGAATTCTTTACTTTATGAATATTGTATACATTGATTATACAACGGAGATTCTATGATGTCATCGATATTTGTTAAAATCAATCTTTATGTATTTCGTTGTTGAGTCAACCAAAGAAATCAAGTTTTCATCGACATAGGTTAAGTTCATTTAAATTTATTTATATCACTATTATTCTCGAGTCTACATATTCTAGAGACTGTACGATTTTGTAGATCCACAAAAATAGTTGGCCACCAATATTAATCAAAGTGCGTTCTTACAGAGGAAAAACATATATTTTTAGCTGTATTGTAGAGGTGATTTCATTAAAAAAGCATAGAAAACAACCATGGCGATTCTGATGCCAATCACAAGCCACTAGTCACTAGTCTTTGGGAGTTTTCTGAGAAGTCTAAGGTGGCCGAACGTCAATAACACTGTGAAGTTTCATATGACATTGATTATTATTATGACGTCCCCCTATGAGATTTATGTTTCCTCAAGCCGCATAAACTTACCGCTGTTAGGTTTTTGCTTTTTGCTACGTAGAAATCAAAAACACCCACGTAGAGATGAAATCTGTCATTTATTGAAAATTACAACAAAAATAATGAAAAAAAAAAACTATACAAAATGATAGGGGATCAGATTCCAAGCTATTCTCACAAAACAAAAGCTTGATGTCCATAGGCTGATCCCCTAGATTTACAGAATAAAAATATTTGTTAAAATTTAAACAATACATTAAAAAAAATGACACCTTAAAAACAATAATGCCACCAAAAGTGAATTGCTAAACGTGAACTGGCTATTGCATCGTGCATCGTGCCATTGGCGTAGTTCCATTTACGTGCTAATAAATTAGTACATGTATAGTATGTATGAGATTTTCAAGAGACTTGTATCAAGTTATATAATTAAAAGGGGAATGGTTGGTTGGTGATAGATTGGACTGTATGATGAAGATAGATTGACATCAAAACTTACGTTACCGCTTATTATACATGCATACTGCCGACATTTTTATTATCAACGTCAAAAATGAAAAAAAAATTAACATACGTAAAACAAGCATAATTTTCATATTGCACAAAATGTGATCGAGTAAAAGAAATAATAATCATAATTTGACAGTGAAAATATCTGAATTCAGAATAATTGATGACACGGTGATGCAAATCGAAAGTTTAAATTTCAAAAAAGCTGGTGTTTGTCTATTGTAACCGAAACACTGCCAATTCTGTTTGCTGTGACCTTCTACAGAAATCGATTAGCGTGGTATTTAGCGAGAGCTGCACACAGTTCCCCTTAAGCTGCTTTAATATGAGGACGATATTCTCTCTGTTGTCACTGAGTCATTAAGAAACCGATCACTTCAGGATATTATTACACGGATCATTTGTCAAGGTATGTGGATAAAAAAAAATGGATCCATGATTTTTTCACTTCATCAATTTCTTGTTTAAAGCTATTGATTCATAGACATTGGAGATTTATTCTGTAACTGATTTTTTTTTCATCATTATCTCATACAAATGATGTCCAATCATGATAATCCAATTTAATCGAGAGAAAAAAAAACCCCAACGTGACCGCATTTGGTGTAATATTTATTTCAATCATTGTAAGTTTTGATAGGCAAATATGACAATTCGTTACAAGGTTTAATGCTTGCCAATAAAAATCAAAATAATTTCAATTAAGGAGGATGTGCGGATCTCTTTGAGATTTAATGAACGCTAGTCATACTTTACACCTTTACACCTTGATTGAGTCAAAACAAATGTCAGCCATAACGTATAACTAACTGCAAACGATATGTATATATAGGCATACTGAAAAGCTAAATTACAGTACAAAAAAGAAGCCCCTATTCGACATATGCATTTTCTTAAGTAGGCTGCATCTTGTAATCAAAAGTCTTTACTTTTTTTTCCTAACTTAATATTTAATATTTTTGAAATATCTTCACAAAAAATTTGTATATTACTCAAATCAGGACAAAAATGCTTTTTTTTTTGTGATGCTATGCTTACTGAAACTGTTTTGTACTTGGAATGAAAAATTTGTCGACTAGAATTGAACACAAAATTAATACCTGTTCGAAACAAAAGAACTAATCTCTTTAAGAGATGAATTTATCATCTACATCATTTATACGAAAATAAACTTGGTTAGGGCAGTTTATATACTTTTAATCATAAACTACAAAGAAGTTATTAAAAATGCGTTATTGTAACTGATGGTCAGGAAATATAGAATGAGATTGAAACAAACATACGCAAATATCGAAATAATGGTTGATAGCAGGTAATCGTCCTCTATATTACATTTACCTACGATTACTTCGGAGACAACTCCTGTTTTCGTATCTGGGTAAAAGAGCTATATTGATAACAGGTAATGTTCACCCCGGAGCTATTTCACACAAGTGCGAGCAAATGCATAACCGTCCCAATCAATACAAGACTTTTGATCTTTAGATGAAGTGACTTTCGTATTCATTAGTACCGGGTATATATTTTTATGTCTTATCATCCTTACAAAATACACTCAATCGATTTTAGTTTGTTATATGAACAGGCTAAATAGTTTAGTTTATATCCTTTGGAATGAAAGTATGAGTATGCAACTCAATTTCAAGATTTATGTATAGTTACGAAAAGGATTTAACCAACCCCCATCCCAAATTAGAAAGGAAAAAAATTACAGAGAGAGAGAGAGAGAGAGAGAAAGAGAAAGAGAGAGAGAAAGTGTGTGTGAGAGAGAGAGAGAGAGAGAGAGAGAGAGAGAGAGAGAGAGAGAGAGAGAGAACAACTGTGTATCCAATATACCTTTTTAAGAATTCGTTTGTATCTTTATGAAAAATTACAAACTTTCCACAACTACGAATAGCACACCAGTAGTCTCTTTATGAGTATATGATAATGCCAAACCCCTTGTAAAGAATAGGGTTTCTTATAAAAATATAAACAACTTATAAGGGGATATTTTCGAAAAGACTGAACTTGCGTTTGACGTCACAGGTTTTGGTTGTGTGCGAGAAATATCCCAAATGCAAAGGGGTCTGAGGAAACTGATAACGCAAAAGCCCGGACAGGACCCATTTTATACTGTAAATGCCTTTTAGAAGCATCGACAAGCTTATTGACTCGTTGATTATATAAATGGGTATGACCCTAAATGGTTGAATTCTAATGAATTATTAGAATTCTGTAGAATCATTAGAATTCATGGTGGCTCAATTTTCGTGGTATTCGTGGGTAGCCCTCCCCCACGAATTTTCATCCTCGACGAAAACAATTGGAAACGGTTATTTTTTTCTGATACTGAAATCCATGAATAAGCATAAAACCCACAATCAACGAAAATTGGCCCCCACGAATTTAAATGATTCCACAGTATTCTACATGTAGCTATCGGTTAGATCTAACACTTTTCCCCCATTTAATTAAAGGCTTAAGATAAATCTCATTGAATTTCATTATTTGTTTTTAATTTTAGTAGGTAAAAATAACTGAAAGAAGGCCGGATGGTCAGCAAATTAGCCATCAGATCTACCCTTAAAGTTTAGATACGATTTCTTTAGCCATTAACTATCTTTCAATAAAGAAAAAAAAATCTTACTATTTTAGAATATTTTTCAATATCTTTATACAAAGCAGAATGACGTCATAACATCCCTATTCCACAGCTATTATGTTACACAACAGACCATTATATATTATCCGTTCGGTGTCTTCTTTCCGATACTCTTGTGAGAACTTGCTCCCACTCTTCCTTGCTTTGCCTTAGTTGCGAATACATGTAATAGTCACGAAATTTGAAAAAAAAAAGAATCTTTGCAATAATTAAATCCAGTATCCTCTTTGCTATACGTTGATTTTTTTAATGAAAGATAAAAACTTTGATTAGGCGAAATTATCATTGGAAAAGGATCGATTCTTTTTTTTTCCTCTTGGTTAAGTAAAAGTACGATATCTAGCATTGGTTATATGCCAAATAAAGTTCTGTATAAAATATTTCAGAGTTTGAGGCCTGCTGGGACGAAAACTGGCTGATCTATATACATATATACTAGTACTCTCTGTCTTATAGAAAGTCCTACAGAAATGTATTTGGCATATATCGTACTTTACTTACTGCCTTTCATCAGTTTATTTAATTTAAAACTTACACGAGACAGACCAATTCTGAAGGATACATGGGTATCAGTACCGTTTCAGTATTTATATATAAACTGTGATATCAAACGGATGCTAAGATCTCTTTTATCGAACTGCAAAAGGTAAATTTTTGAACTGCAAAAGCGAAATAAACTACAATTACTTCGTTTTAACTGAATTTAGTCAAATTATCCGTTTTGTCGCTGTGCCTTGGACAAAACACTCACGTTTGTATAGAGAAAGTTACTAAATAAGCAAACTAATTCTGGAACAAAAAAAAATGGATCACCAAAACTCTAATACATCAAGGTTTCATTTGTTCAAAATCTATAGTAATGCATACTAAAAGGCATATAGTACGCAGGAAGCTTTAGTCATCATAGTGCAATTTCGAAACGTCAAATATTGAGTAAATATTCATTTATTCAAACAGAATAAGATAGAGTCAAGTAGTCAAACTCTTGGTTTATATATTGATACTGCTGCGCTGTATGCAATAAATACCCTCAACATTGTTTTGATTTGATGCATGAAGCCAATATGTTAGTGCATCTAATCTCTGTTTTGCTTCATAAAAGGAAATAATCAAGTTAATATTTCATAGGAAGATCTATCATAATTCCCTTAGGGCAGGGAAGTCAATTTTCATATTAAACGAAATCGTTTCGTTTCGGTTAAAGATATGGCTCTAAAAACCCCCCAGACCCACCCATGTGTATTTGACCATATTGCTTTAAAATCGTTTACTTTGTCCAGATGATTGAACTTTTTTTCTTTTTTATCAAATAGCACAGTGTATGACGACTATGACGACTTAACAGCCCATTGATGGCCGATAACTTAAGAGAAATCATTGTCTGTTTCAAAGCTGACCTTATAGCACCAATGCAGACGTCGTAGTGACGTTTACGATATCGATTTCTGTCTAATATTGTGTTTACACGGTTAAAAAAAACCACAAGCCAGTAACCAGGTGTTTTAGAGGGCTCGGTGGTCGTGGCCATTTTTATACGGTATTGATCTTCTTTAGAGGAAGAGCTCTATATCAAATATAGGAAAATATCTAAATTTCAAAGTCAAAATGTATGGGTTTGTTCTTTAGTTAATAATAGAGTGTAAGTAAACAAATCATATCTTAAAATTTTAGGTAGATCTGACGGTTAATTTGTTGACCATTGAGCCTCCTTAAAGCACAATAAATATTTCATATAATTAAGCGAGATAATTCTGTCCGTGAAATTGATAATAATTGTTACATTACTTTCCGCACGGTGCTAAACGTGGCAAATAATCTTCGCTGCATCTTCTCTAACGTCTGTATGAGTCTTATGAACCAATTCTAATCAGTGTGACTCATGTGACATGCGAAATATTTATTTCTAGAAATAAATATCCCATTAATCCTTTTAATTCCTACGCACAATTTTAATTAGATATTGGAAAAATATTGTATCATCTATTAAAACATTCTTCAGAGGGAATAAATTATCCTACATACTTAGGACAAATAGTGTTAAACTACATTTAGAAAAAAAAATTCTACCGGATATATATAACCCGTTTCATTCCAATTCCAGTTTTATCAGATTTAAATTACTTGCAATATTGAAAAAAAAAATCACATGTCTAAAATGTGCGTGGCAAGAAAAGAAAAATACGTTCAGATGTAACTGACAAAGATTTATAATATACTCTGATGAAGTGATTTCTTATGCATCTTTTTTTTGCTTCATTTATTTTCATATACATGAATAACTATATGAAAACATAGCCTCATCCTCTTGAATGAAATTAATACCCATACTATATTCCAATCGAAATTCTAATTATAATTGAAAAATGTTTGTACTATGTTCCGAAAAGTTCCGAATGAATAAAAGAAGTAGGAATGTTCCATTAAAAAACAATTAAGATGATCCGCCGAAAAGTTTCCAATGGATGAACGATATTTAATTGCATTTTTCTATTGAATACAATGGATTAAAGATATTAATAAGCTGCTGTTTTATTTTTATGTTCTTGTAGGCATTCAGGCGTACTAATGGACCCAGAAAGGCGAAACGTCACCAACGAAGCCAGTGTCCAGGACATAGGAGGGACATTCACTATATTCGTTGAGGTAGCCACAACCTTAGTCAACATCATGGCTTTAACAGTTGTAATCAGAGGAAAAACATATCGAACACGATCAACGACAGAAGACATTATTCTGGTGCTAAGTGTGTTGTATATATTTTCCGCTGTGGTCCCTTCGCCGATTGCACACTTGAGCTACTTCAGCAGCAAGTGGATTGGAGGTGAGCCGACGTGTAAGATCTACCAATTCCTGACCCACTCTTCACGCCTGTCCGCTTTATGTACTGTGGCGGTGTTAGCCATTAATCAGACTTTGTGTACTTTCCATTTCCTGAATATGAGGGAATACACGTACCAAGCTGCGGCAAAGACCAAAGTGATTTGCATTATCATGTTAAATATCCTAGCCTGTGTCATTATATCATCCATGCCCATGGTTGGACTTGGACCAGAGGCCTTTCAGTCAACACACTGCCAGTTTTGGCTCAGTTTTAGACTAAAATCTGTGAACGAGTTTGCGTTTTTGATTTTGTTTCTGTGTTTTGGATTCTGCAACATTTTGCTGATTGCTAGTTCGGTTATTATCAATTTGTGTTGTAAGAGTCTGATCAAGAAGAGGATTTGTACCACATCCGCTGATGACCGCAACGCCGATGTACGGTGGCATGCGACTGGATCGAAGGTTCTTAGCGGAAACATCTTGGTGCTTGCCGTTTCTGTGCCAGTTTTAATCACATGGGTGCCGACAATGGTATGAAAAGCAAGATATTGTAATGTAAATTTGCTATATACAAAACATTGTTAACGAGTCGTTCATGTTCTTTTATGTATCTCAATTACAAGTATTTCAATTAAAACAAAAGCGCTGCTACATTGTATTATTAAGAGAACTTTTTAATAAATGAAGACAAATTTTAATTTATGAATTCTTAGGTTCTGTTAAATCTAAATCAAAGGAGACATCTTCAGTGAAACATCTTTCGGTTCAGCCATGAAGGTCTTACTAAGGAGTTTAGGAAAAAATCATTAAATTTGCTACGAAAAACCCCCCGAGATTTTGCAACATTATAGCTATATTTGTTGTGAACATTTAATGTCGCCATTAAGCATCACAATGTTAAAAATGGAAATCTGTCTTTGTACGATAATCAAAAATTTTAGGTCTAGTTCAGAAAAAAGATTATAATGCAGGCTAGGCTAATTTCCTCATGTCTACGATGCAAGCAATGTTTGGAAATAATGCGTGGTTCATTAGCATTTCTTATGACCAGAAACAGGCACGTAGCATAAGGGAAGGGGAAGGGAGGGGGAAGGGGGGGAGGGGGGAAGGGGGGAGCTGGCCCCTCATCTTATTTTCCAAAGGACACTTTTTAAAAATTTTCAGAAAGTTACAGAGTGATGGAACTCCCCCCCCCCCCCCCCCCCCCACACACACACATTTTAGGGAAAATATTATAATACAAAGAGAAGAATTATTGAATGTATTTTGTATACTACAGGGAGTATATTATTCAAAATACAAAGAGAAACATTAAAATGAATGTTTTCGGTACATCATTGGCCCTCAACCCTCGAATATGATTATGAAGATTTATGAATTTGCTTTTCATAAAATGTTTTTTGCTTGTCAAAACTAGAGTTTGGGTAAGTCTCTCTCTCTCCCCCCCCCCCCCCCCCCCCCCCTACGTTCCTGTATAATAAATGTGAGTAATATGTTATTAAACAAATCGTTATTCTTTTTATTTGCCATATGTATTAATTTAAACAAACTACCTTGCATTAATTGTATTAGCTCAATGAGATGGGGCAAGGAATATAAATTTTATTTGTTAAGCCTATCATTATATAATAAAATTATTCTGTGTTAGTCAAACCTGATCCTTTTAGCTCTAATGATCATATTCTAGTATCTCGTCGCTTCCTTGTAGATCCTGGCTTTATTGCGCCAAGTTAATGAGAATATCAGTGACGTATCGATCCTGTATGCCTTACTTAGCACTTCCGTTTCTGGAATGGTGAACCCGATCATATATGGACTTTGTGACGCCAGCTTCCGGCGAGGCTATCGGCGTTTGTTTCATGTTCTCTGCAACATCAAACAAATGGCCCCGGTCACTGGTATGATTCATTCATATTTGTCTTTCATCTGTTTCATAAAAAATGAGATTATCTTTTTGATAAATGGAATTTGAAGATTAATGTAGATGTTTTTGCAAATGAATGCAATTGATCTTTTGCTAAAAAAGAAAATAAAAAGTTTGAAAGGTAAAGAAAAGTAAAGCAAAATAATAGAAATAGTTTTTCATTGCAAAACGTATTCGTAATTTTTTTTTCAGACCAAGTTGTAACCAGATCGACATCGGGGGTTGAAGCTTTAGCTACAGATGCACAGAGATCGTTTCCACCCTCCTCCTCCTCTTACGGATTTTTGAATTCCGCTTTCGAAAGTCAGGCAATATCTGACTATGATTCCGGTTTGTTGTCGCATGATGAATTGGATCTGGAAAAATCCAACAAAAAATACCACAATCATCCGTTTGAGAAAACGCAACTTTTGGTGGGAAAATGTAATAAATACACAGCGAAGAAGACTGAGGACAGCTCTGCGGGATCCCACGAGAATATGTCATCTGTGTCAGAGGATTTGGATTTATATGAAGATTTATCATCCAACAGATCAAGCGACGATGACGACAGTCTCGATAAAAAGGAGAAAGAAACTTTCATCTAATTGAACATTTTCAATATTCTCATGTTTATTTAATATATTCTTCATAATAAAGTGGTCTTGAAATCCTGATAAAGAGAGATAAAAAGATTTGATGGTGCATATATGTCATTTTCCTTGTTAATAAGGTTAGAAACAAATTGTTACACACTGAATTTACTTAAACCTCTGTCTAGTACCTTTGATAACATTGACCCTTTGAAAAGAAAACTACTCCCCTCAGTAAATAGGGACTGTCAAGAAATCATCGAGGATATCTTTTGTATCTGCATTGACCTCAGTTGACTGTAGATCAGTCTTAAGTAAGGTTCTTCTTTTATTTACATTTTGCCCATTAACCACCCAAACATATCCCTAATATTCATTTCAGAATGTAAATCTCAAATATCAAAATTTTGGCTTATATTTTGAGATTTAGGTTTTAGTGTTGGTATGTGTTGTTTTATTTTGATACCTGTTGCGCCATTATTATTCACAAGAACTCACTATAGAGGAAAACGATTTTAAATTCTATGCAAATCTGTTTCTTTAGTGTATATCGTAATGCTTATCATTGAATTAGAAACAACTACTTTTATGATAAAAACAACCCAGGTGAATAATTTACGTGAAGAAAGAACAATATATATATAAATGTTATGATAAAAAATATTTATTTGAATGTATCTACAGAAATAGAAGAATAAAGCAAATATTTCTATGTAATCAATAATCATATTTTAAAAATATAACCAAATAAATATATACACAATTGTTTCTAAAAATATTTGGGCTGTAATTTATTCATACAAGTAGCAAGAACTACAAAATATAGATTTGAAAAATCAAAGTAAGTAATGCTAGTATATGATAAATAGTAACGGACATCTATCACAAACTTAGCAACAACATTATCTATTAAATTAGAATAGTTCTTACTTGTTTAAACATTATCACATTATCACATTTAATCTATATTCCACATGAACGTGAGAAAACCAGATTTCATAATTTTTCCTGTTCATCTTTACAGTGTTTCTAAAGATAGTGGACACATATCGAATCAATTAGTGGTGTATGCAACTAATAACTTGTACTTCGCTCAAAAGTTTCTCAAAAGAGACAACAATGCTACTGAAGAAAACTCATCCTTTCAAATGTGAGAAGCCGCCAAAGCCACCACCGATCAAACTACAACTGCCGCTATCCGTAAAGTTTATACTGGATATGATAAGATGGTAAAGAATACAAGATAGATAAAAGTCTTATCCTAACCATCTAATCCTGCATTTATCAATCAATCAAAATTGAGCTGTTTTTTTTTTTCATTTTTAAGATAAAGATTAAAAACTTCATCAAATTTATCTTTTGTAAGTCATTTTCAAATACATGTTTATTAAAATAAAGTTATGCAAAATTATTTGGCACTAAAAGTATTAAAAGGAGTTAAAATGAAAGTATCACAAAGTTACTTTTGTCTCACAAAAATCAATTCTTAATTTTTTATTTGAGAGGATAGAATGAATAAGATTGGAAATGATAGATTGATGAATGTGGAGTCGACAGATTATTTCAATGTCATAGGTGCAAAAAATCATTGTTTAAAGTTTGGAATATCATAAGGTATGAACATGTGTTTTATCAACATGATTACATGTATTTTATACTATACCATTTTTCGTCAGATATTACATCTAATTATTATTTCTTTGAGGTTCTAGGAATAAAGTCCGTGTATATCTTATGAAGAGGACCATTTTATAACAATAGGCGTAGACAACGTAATTAACTTTTTAATGTTTTTATTTTCTATCGATTTTCTCAAGATCTATTTTCCTTTTGTTTCATATATGCGGTGAGGTACATTTTATAATCATACACCTAGACATACCTGTATCATCTTAAAGTAACCTCAAACCTTTACCATTGATCAATTGATAATTTTTGACATACCCGTATTGACAATGATTCTAAATTGAAAATTAATTTGAGTCGATAATAAAGCAGAATTTTAAAAAATACATTAATAATACACTAATAATTCGGTACATGTGCATTACAAGGTCCAAAACCTACCCAGCAAATGGCTACTAAAGAATTTTATTTGATATTAAAAGCTGCATTTCAACTTGAATTTATAAGTGATCCCCAACAAGTTGGCTGTATCCGAAAATAAACAATGTTGGAATTAAAATGTGAAAGATTTTTGCATGACACCAAAACTTCTGTCTAGAAAAATTTAATACAGTTGGTTGTGGCTATATTTAGATTACATGAAACTCTTTCAGAAGAAGAGCTTTGCACAAAGATGTAAAAATATTCAAATTATTAGGAATTGTACTTTACTTAAAGATACTTCATGGCTTTAAAATCATATCTAAAATTTTAAGCACGATAGGGTGGTTAATTCAATTTGTTGACCATCTAAGCTCCTTAAGGAATAAAAAACTATAATGTACAAGTAAATCATAAATAATCTTAAGATATGCTCTTTACAACATAACATGGTTTAACATATAACACTTGACATTATAATTAGGTAGTACCTTCATCATCTGTTTGTTAATTTAAACCGAGACTTGATCTCATTTTTCAGCTCTTCAATTTGAGTGCAGTAAATGATAGGATTGATAACAGCATTAAAAGTAACACCAAATGAAAGCAATAGAATTTCCATTTGAGAAAAAGACGCCATTATTCCAAGAAATGCCATTGGCCTTGAGCGACGATACTGATACTGCCAAGTTTCATTGACCTGACGACCCGTCTTCTGTTTTATTCGGTTCATCTGCTCTCGTCCATTATTCGAAGAAGATGGCATATTCTGATTTGTGGCTCCGATCTCAGGATGAGTTCTTTTATATCTTTGTAGAACAGATTTCATTGCCAGAATATAGAAGATAATAGTTAAACAGAGGAAAAACGAATTCATTGAGAAATACAGTGGCTGAAAGAAGTTGTCTCCATATAAGGAAATTAGATGACACCTCTTATTGGTCGGCGATAAAAGTGATAATGACGATTATTCCTGACCAAGATAAAAGGTAAACTATGTATTTACGATTTCCATT
Organism: Magallana nippona; assembly: GCA_033439105.1. NCBI lineage: Eukaryota > Metazoa > Mollusca > Bivalvia > Ostreida > Ostreidae > Magallana > Magallana nippona. Next base: position 18,306,407 of record CM065924.1, read on the forward strand.
TCAAAGGGTTGTATTTAATCTTTTCTCCGAAATAACCAAGAAACGATTAAAGCTGATGAAAAAAAGTTTGTAACAAAGACATTTGTATGGTGGAGCACCAGAGACAAAGGTTGATAATGCAAGCAAGTTTCTGGTTTCCTCTGTCATGTTGCTGTCCAAGTAGATAATGGCGTAGAGAAGAATATTTGCTCCGAGTAAAAAGTCGTTGACTGATAAAGACAGTACAAGGTTGTAATGAATGTTATCACGCAACTTCCAGTTGCGCAAAGACGCAACAAGAACAAGAAAGTTTTCCAACAAAATTAGAATACCAAAACCCGCTATAACAATGATAACAATCTGAGCCACAGAAGAATTGGAACTTGGTTTTTTGCCGAATTCTGTTGCGTTATGTGCTTTTGATATTGTACTGTTGATCCTTTGTAATGATTGAGACATGACAGGCACCAGCCTTTATATCCGAGAACAGTCACTGAGAAAAATATTAAGAAACGTTTTAAACACAAGACCGAATAATGCAAAATAATTTTCTTTTAAGCGAACACAATATGTAGCAATAGTTTTCCTAAAGTTGGTTTCGAAACTTTTGCGTATACATATTATGGATTTGAAAAATGGAATTGATTATTTCTTTTATGATAACGATTTAATGATAAGATAAATGTAGATGTCCTTCTTGCCACTCGCAATTATCATTATCATGGTTGATCATAAACTATGCATTAACAATGCAATGCTGAGTACATGTACATTAAGGCTCCTCACACTTTTTCAAAAGATATTTGTACACATAAGTAAGAAAATATTTACTTTATACAAGGAAATATGCGCCCCGTTGTATTTTCACCCATTTTGCCATCGTTGTCAGCCCTCTAATTTAAGACTGAACGAATTCCACAATTAACACAACTGAATCACGGAGGATTCAAGTCGTATTCAAGACTGAGTGTAGAGAGGGCAAAAGTATCACGGAGCCAAAATAACCCTGTATGCAGTATATTAGATTCGATTTAGATTCGATTCGAGTACTAGTTACTGTGGAATCATTTAATTTCGTGGGGGCCAATTTTAGTGGATTGTTGGTTTTTTGCTTATTCGAGGAGATGTAATTTCGTCGATGCGTCGGTTTTCACTTTCAGTAGGAAAACTAAATATGTTTTAATTAGTTTTCGTCGAATATGTAAATTCGTGGGGGGAGGGCTACTCACGAATGCCACGAAGATTGAGCCCCCACGAATTCTAATGATTCCACAGTAATTTTATTTTACTTGATACTAGCTTTTTGGCAAGAAAAGTCATTATTAGCATGTGAAAGAGAAAGAGTTTTTAACTTATTAACCACCAACCTTTTTAAACTGTCTTCAGTGTTTACTTGTTGTAACGTGGTTGAGCCAGGCGATCTCCAAATAACACTCAAAATAGTTTCAATTAATGAATTTATTTACAAGAAAATAAATAAATAGAAAATATTTACAAATAATTCTCACTCACTTTCACCCTCACTTACACACTCACTCTCGTTCAAAAAAAAAAAAAAACCTAATTGCTTAAATCTAAACCCCAAAAATTAAATTCCCTTCTTGACAATTACTAGCTATATATATAGAGAGACAGCTAAATGATCTTACTATTAATGTTCAGTTTTCAAACACACTTATACAGTAAACGTTTATATTATCTATGTTGCCAAACGTTCACAAGAAAACTTCTTGTCCACTAGTCCTATCACTATAGGTTCCACTTAGCTCAACCATCGACATCTAGATACGGACGCCTGCGCTGATGGTTCAATAATGACATTCACAAGTCCACCCTCATCACTATTTCTGGGGCTGTAGTCCTAGAACTGATTGTGGTGTGGCGTGGTAGTGAAACAAAGTCCTATCGGATCCAATCGTGTGCTACCTCATGCTCATCGACCACTGTCACAACGCTACAAAGTCAACACTAATAAATCAACTGTATCAATACGCACCGTATATAAATCTATGTAGGCAACAACCATAGGCAACATTATCATATTAATATAGTAAATGATATCTTATAGCTGTCTATATTGATTAAATTACATATGCATGGTAACATATAAACAAAGTTTAAACCAATATGGCTTCCACTTCCGGAAACTCACTTCCGCCCAAACCATTTAATTCACTTTACCAAAAAATATCTCTACAGTAGAAAAATACGTTTAAAAGGAGAAGAAAAATACAAATACAAAAGGCGTTCAAAGCTATCGATAGAAATAAGAATAGGGTATTTAAACTTTCTCTCCACTGTCACACCTGAGTGAATAACACAGGTAAGGTTTTGTGAATGCTAGCCAAGCTATATTTAGAAATACGTTAAACTACAAAGTTTTACTTTACATGCAAAAATAACAAGAATACATATCGAATACACTGTACATTACTCACCACGGTCTGTTTTCCGTGCCCGTGTTATGAAGTAAGCCAAGCAGCTATATGCATACACATGCTGGTAGATAAATCGTGCACCCCTCTTGCAACACGACCGCACACCCGGGAAAATGGCTAGATTCTACTACGTCACACACGATCACGTGTTAAATAACAGACTTGTGGGTAATACCCAGCCGGGTTTAAAATACAGGGCCGTAAAGCTAACCTGATATTTGTGATTGTTACACTTGTTTATAGTATGATACTAGTAAGCTTACCTTAAGTTTAGAAGCCTTCCCAAGAAATCCAAATCAAAGGCCCTGCATCGTTCAAGATAGTTTTATACAATTTAAGCATCTGTTTCCCGGATATGATTTATGTTTTTGATCAATAAAACTAAAAAAAAATATTTTTGCAAAAAAAGTGGAGTTTAATCCAGCTTAATGACAGGCTTGTGGATTTATTGTCTGTTTTTAATCTTCTTAGATAAAAACCTTACGGATTTAATTCAATGATTAACAAGGAGAGGACTTTTTTTTTTTAGAAAGAATACATACGTTGTTCGCCCGTTGACTATTATTTTTCGATCTGTACTCAGATAAAAACCCAACTTCAACTGATGCAGTAGCAATTCTCAAATACCTATTTAGGGTGTTGTTTTTGCTCTTTCTTAGTATGGAGACTAAACACTGCAAATTATATGCTTCATGTTATTTCTTTTTTTCTTTCTTAAACGGTTACATTGATAAGTACTTTAAACAGAAATAAGTGTTTATTTCCCTGTCAAGGCTGTAGTAAACTTGTAAGGTTTGTCCCTTTAGCAGCTGCCATTAAGAATGTCTCTGGAATCCTAGGGATATATTTGTTTCGGATATTTCAAAATCAGTCCAAAAAGGCATTATTGATCGACCTTTGATTGAATGCATGATGAGTGTAAAAAAAAGCCTTTCTTCATTTTGCATTAGAAAAGTGTATTTGACGAATTTCAGTCCACAATCATCATAAGATGAAGTTTAAGTTCTTACATCTATACAAGTATGGTTCTGTCGTTTTAAAAAACCTCAGTTTTACAATTTTATTTTGAAATAATAAATGGAAATCAAATTTTTAATTAAAAAGGAAATATTCAAAAATAGATCAAATAATTGTTTCTAGATTCAATAATAATAGTCAGTCATTTTACATAGAAATATAAAGATAAGCCCTTGAAACATCCTTTCTAATATTGTTAAGAGATATGCAAGCATATAAACGCTCCATTGTCTAAGACATAAATACATAGTATGTACAATTAGATTCATCAAATTTTGATTCATTTAGACATATACATGTATTCTTATCAATTACATTAATCGTCAATTCATTAAGTGAATTAATCAAAGATTGGTAGAATCATTTCAAGATTGGTTCAACATTTCAAGTGTACTATGTAAATCCGGCACTTCATACATTCTATATATGTAACATCTTTTTTTTTTTTTTTTTTTAAAGTAAATAGATTACATCGAACAAGCTTTTCATGCATTATTACGTCATACTAGTATACTTTATCTTTTTCTCATATCCTAAGTATCAACATATATTTTATTATCATTCATTATTTTTTTAACGTTCCGATTATTTTTAATTTTTAGGTCAAATAGCTACCACAAAAAGTTTAATTGAATTTTTTTTATATACACGTTATGCATTTTTTAAAATCAAAAATACAAATGATGTATATTTAAAGAAGGATGGATGATGATGAAGGAGTCCTCTACATTCAATTTAATTCATATTGGTAATTGGAATGAATTTGAAATAATTAGCTTAATTTTTGGTGATAAAGTTCTATACATTTTCCTCTAAACTGTGCACAGGTCTGGAGAGGTCCAGACCGCCTGGTAAACGTGATATTTATTAATTCACATATAGTGATTTTTTAAATAGGCTTTGAACCCCCGGCAAACAAAGCTATTACTCAGGCCTTCTGTAAAGAATTTCTGTATCCGTGCATGTTCACATATTGAATACATAAAACATAATAGGTTTGATGCATTGTTGTTGTTCTCGGGTACATTATTATTACTTTCTTAAAAAAAAAAGAACATGATTTATTTACTTTTACCAAAAGGGTTTTAAGTACTAGAAATAAGGATTTTAGTGACCGATCAGATACTCTACCTATCATAGTTAGGACCTGTTTCATTTAGAGAGCTTTTGTTCATCAAAAATTGTTTTGATCGAAAAAGCGCGCATGTGCACTTCTCTGAAAAGTTTTTATCCATATCGCCATATCATTGAGACACAGGAAAACCAATTATAATTCCCATCCATTGATGGTCCTACCTGCACACACTTTCACTAGATGGCGCTCTGCCATTTAATCAACTGAATATTAAATGAAAAGTGACTGAATGGCAGAGCTTTAGGATGAATAGAATGAGGCGACTGTTAGACTGCGGTGATAGCTTTACAAAGTATATTACTTGCAATAAAGTTACAGACGGAATGTAAAATTGCAAGAAATTCGGTGGATGGTAGATAATAGACAAAGACCGGGAAGTTATGCATGTAGAGCTGCAATATGCTATTGGTACAGATTGTCAACTCTCTATCTGCAGGAAAATAAATTGATTTTAGAAAGCATAAAATATTTCATGTAGCAAACGACTTTGGGATCTAAGTCTCAGAATAACAAAATGTCAGAAGTATAATTCATACTTCCATTAACTTTCCGTTGATATAGGTACATGTAACTAGGAATGAACTAGAGATATTTGAGTTAAATAAGAGCGATTAACGTTCTATAAATAGTTGCAAAATCAACAAGGATGTTCTCATTATCACCTTTCAAGACCAACAATTCTTACAATTAAAAACGAATACATACTATTCATTTATTTTGTAATCGACATTCTTGAACAGCTTGTTGATAAGACTGCAAAACTTGGTGTCAGTCTTAACGTTAAAAGACCTTCAAAGTTGATTGTTTGAGAGAAAACCTAATTTTGTATTGCGAAAATGAGGATGTTTTTTTTCTGAAGCGTATTAGATTTTGTCTTAAATCAGGAACCTGATCCACAAAAACAGATTATCATCGAGCGATATAAACTCTTATCATCAAATCGATTTAATACTCTGAGGACAACAAGAAAGTGTAAAATAATGTCCAAAAGAGTATATGACAAATTGACATCGATGACGTGAAGATTGGCAATTTTCGTATCATTTCAAGATAGAAAGGAGACATTTGGATTTCGTTTTGATATGACCCAGTTATTGATCAACTTTTGACACAAGAAATAGGTTAAAGCCAAGGGGAAAATATTCTAATTTTAAAAGCCGTCGACTTCGCAAAACATCTCATGATGCGGAGGTCGCGCCGGTGTTGTGAGCAGTTTTCCCACATAGTAACATTTCCTCCCATAGTAGTTTTCCCTCCGGAAAACCTACTATATAGTAGCCTTTCCCCCGGGGGGAAAGCTACTATATAGTAGTTTTACCCCCATAGTAGGGTTTCTCCCTCACGTTTTTGGTTCAAATTTTATAAAAAATATTTATGAAAACATAGTAAGTATTTAAAATCAATGTTTTTAACCATCAGTTTGCATATACATGCATTCATCTATGCCGGTTAAGTTTCGTTTTGCCTATTTATCATATTTTATAGACAACGCTGAAAATTGAAGATATGTATCATGACATACATAGAAATTATTTAGGTAATTATCTGCTAAATTACATGATTTGACTAGATATACACTCTTCCCAGCGACGGTCCCGATGACTTGATTAATTGTTTCTCATTAGGTGACCCGGGTTCAATCGTCGAAATAACTGAAGTCTCTTTCTCTTTACATTTATCTTAAAATTGACGAATTGCAATTTGTTACGTTTCAATTTTGTAAAAAGAAATAAGTAAACAAATATAATGCGTACGTTCAAATCTTTCTCGGAGATAGTTCAATAAAATTTAAAGAAACTTTATACTCTATTAAAACATTATTTAAACTTTATCTCTAAATGAAAGAATTGATTTAAACCAATGTTGGACATTCTGTGTTTTCCACGAAACTTAAAACTAAAACTTTCACGTATAACGGGCCTTTTATAGTAGATGTTTCTTAGGGAATTTTCTTATATGTAGTAGTAACCCCATATAATATTGTTGGTTATGTGCAGATACCCGATGGGCGTGGTCATAATGACACGAGGGAGCGTAGCTCCCGAGTGTCATTATGGCCACGCCCATCGGGTATCTGCACATAATCAACAATATTATATGGGGTAAGTTACTTGTACCATAGTTTACAATTATTACAGTTTTCAAGCGTGCACTTGCCTCTAATCAATACGGCGCCAATGTGTTGGTCTTATATACTGTATGTATATTGTACTCCGTGAATTTCTAAAATGAATTTCTATCGGCGATGAACATTAATTATCTGTAATTGTTTAAAAATTCATAGCTTAGGAATAAATCGACAGTTCAATGTCATATTTTTATTTCATATTTATTCATTTTCCGACTTCTAGTATCGATACCTGCTTCAAATAATTAAACTTAGTAAAACAATTTTGAGTTTACAAAGCGTAAGTTGTGCAATGCTCCTGTTGAAATTAGATTAAATTGATGATGATATAATTACTCTTTTTGAAATCGTACTTGATACTCTGTATCAATAATATACATGTATGATTTTAAAAAATGGCTGAATAAACATACACATATATATACTTAAAAAAATTAATCAATAAGCAAAAAACAAAAAAATTGAGAAATGTATGTCGCAAAACCGTGAATGATAAATGTCAAATCCGATTGGTCGCCGCTATTCACTCTGTCCACAAAACAAGTTTACTATTCAAACACATTCCTATCAATGATTGTGTGATTGACTTTCTATAAAACCTTTCTACAGGATACCCTTATTTCATCTAACATGCGTTACTTGTTCGCACACATGGAGGAGAATATTAAAATGGAGTCATTCTGACAGAGCCATTGCCGATATGGTTTTGTCTCAAGCAACAAATGAGATTTATTCGACGAACATAGTTTGAATCAGTTATCCATGTTGAGTTATTAGCAATTTTGATCTGGAGGAATCTTTTACTGTGGACATTATCATGGACATGTTAAAACACAACTTTGTTGACGTTGTGTTTACCTGAGATAGTGGGCGGAGTTTTAAAAAAAAGTGTGGGGTATGTACAGATAACCCACACTTTTAACAATAGAAAACACGCCAAGCTATGGTACAAGTATTCTTGTCTTTATATACATTGTAATACATGTACATATAGTTTCAAGTGATGGTATATATCTGAGAATTTTATTTGTTGAAATCATTGCACACAGTCTTCCGTTAAATAATTATATAGAAGTAAAGATACTAGTATATGATTACATTTAAGATCGTCAATTCTAAAGGTATTAACTTAAAATCAATAGGCTTTGGGGACAAAGGGGATAATAAATTTTCACTCCTTAACCCCTCTGCAATATTTAGTCAAGATTTATCAGTTATTTTCTTTGAAAGGAGCTTATTACATAGAAAATAATATATGGCAAAATCTGTATCACACCCTATATAAACCCGAGACTCCAATATCAGCCGGAGGAACGAAGGCCATGGGGATGAAATTGGTTGAGAGTTGATTCGAGTGTGATCTAGATTTTGCCAAGTATTGTTGTTTGTATCATATTTTGGATAAACAACTCGTTTATATTTTCATATGAAAAACTTTATCCAGCTTTATCCTAGTTCTCCCATCTCAAAACCGGCGCATTTTTGACGCTCAAACGCATTGTGACGTCCTCTAAAAATTGTCCATGTTACATGTACATGTATAACGTCATAGTCCACACCGTAAATATTCATCGATTAAAACAAAAACATCCGCGGTATTTTGAAATCTGAATAAAAGGAGCAAAAGTGTTCAAAAAAAAAAATCGTAACAAAGGGTGAAATAAAGGGTGATGATATGTGAATGTGATAAACGCGTTTCTGCGTTCATATCAGGGATGAAAAAACTCCTGTATTTTATACTAGTAAATGTATTATTAAATGCATTAATTACCCTAAATTATGAGTAATCAATGTCATCTTAGATAGTGCAAACTATTGCTACGAATGGTCCGCCCTAAACATGACAGGTGTTGTATAGCAGCTTTTCCCCCATAGTAGCTTTTCCCCCCAGAAAACCTACTATATAGTAGCCTTTCCCCCGGAGGGGGGAGGGAGCTACTATATAATAGCTTTTCCCCATAGTAGGGTTTCTCCCTCATATTTTGGTTCATATTTTATAAAAAAATATTTATGAAAACCCAGTAAGGATTAAAATCAATGTTTATACACACTCAGGTTGCATATATCTGCATTCATCTGTAAAGGTTAAGTTTCGTTTGGCCGATTTATTTTTTTTTTATAGACAATGCTGAAAATTAAACGTGTGTAATGGAATTATACAGAGAACTTAATTTAGGTAATTAATTGAAAAAGTACTTGGTTTTACAAGATATACACTTATATGCATAATTCTGTGTTCTGAATTTGTAAGTGAAAAATGTTTTGAGAATTTTTTAATAAATCTATCAGTCCGTCTGACTGTTTGTGCAAATTTTATCCAGGCTAAACCTCTGTTTTAGAGAAATTTTGTTTCCGATGTTTCAGAGCCCGATGTTCAAAAACCTATTATAATGAATATAGTGCATATTCGTTATGGTCCCATATCTCATAAACAAGAGATGACCACATCACCATATTTTCACAGTGGCAGTGGTTTACCACTTGTAGTTGACTCTGAAAATTTCAGCCCTGATGGTAGGGACCCTCGGCGTTTCAGGGCCCGATGTTAAAACCCCATTATAATGATTGAATAGTGTTATATAAGTGGGGGCCCGAATATCAAATTCTAGAGATGACCACTTAACCATATTTTTATATTGGTAGTGGTATACCACTAGTAGATGACCCTGAAAAATTTAGCCCACATTGTAGGGGCCCTTGATGTTTCCGAGCCCGATGTTTGAAATCCAATTATAATGAATAGTGTATTTTTTAGGGCCCCATATCTCAAAAACTAGAGATGACCACATCACCATATTTTTACGGTCATTTAAAAGTAAAAACATCATTTAAAAATACACACTCACTCATATATTTCTTTATCAAAATGGTTGAAAATTACGTTTAATTCTGCTTTTCTTTTTAAATTTACAAACAAAAACTTTAAAAAAGGTACGCGGGTAAATTCATTATTCTTCAAAACATTTAATCAATTCATAAGATGACTAATGATATACTAAATAACTAGATAAAAAAATCAATAAGTTTTTATTCATAAAAGTAGCAACCGAAAAACAAAAATAAATAACCAACAATAGCGCACTTGATATACGACTTTATTTTACTTGCCAATTGATTAGAAGATCAAGCTTATATCTAAAAACAAATAAGTCAGCTCATCACAAAAAATGTGTTAGTTTTTATTTCTAATTACCCTTGTTTCATTGTTCGAAGAAATAATATGGTACACAAGTAAATCTTTATTGCAAAAATATGAAATAAAAAGAATGGTGAGATTTTTAGGTAAGTGAATCGTATATCTTGTTTTATATGGCATCGTCTTCAAAATTGTATATTTATAAATCACGTTGCAAAATAAAAAGCGGAAAAATTAGCACGCAGTGAATGATAAAATATACATAAGGTTAGTTCAAGCTCCATTTCACATTTTCCAAAGTAACCAGCAAAGATACTGACTTTGTTCTGGTTGTGAAGCCATTTCATTTTTTAAAAAAATGTTTACATCATAAAACCTCGCGTTTTGTAAAAATTGTGCTTAAAAACATGAATATGAATATGCATGACTTTAAAACAAAATTGTAAATACTAATTTTACACTTGCCTTTAATACATAATCAATTATAATACCCCTTACCCATGATTCAGAACCCCATTAATCGAAGTAAAACATTTCAGTTTCTCATCATATCATTGCACCCTGTCTCTCGTTTGATATTTAGAAGTAGAAATATATGATTATATTTAAGATCGTCAATTCTAACGGTATTAAATTAAAATTAATAGCCTTTTGGACGAAGGGAGTAATACATTTCCACTTCTTATTCCCTTCTTCTACAAAATTAAGTCAAGATTAGATATGCACTGCATAAAAGTTATGATTTATCTACAATTGTGTTCAATCTTACATCTTTTATTTTCTTTTTACAATATAACATAAATTGGTTTATATTTCATTAATTAATTTTACAATCAGTCGTAACTTTAATGCTTCATAAAAAGTTTTGATAAGTACTGCCAATTACAAGATGGTATAACATATTGTCATTTAATCAACTTGTCCAGCTTATATACAATTTCACATCATTTTTGTTTTCTTCACAGAATCCGTAGAGGAAAATACTTATTCTAAAAAAAAAGGAAAATTGATCTTTATTTAAATCCAGGAATGGCTGATATAAAAAAATATATAACTGAGAAGTAATCATGACTAAAACATTGGTGGACTTGTAAAAACTAATATCTTGTGTGTTTATCAGCAGAATCATAAAGATAATCTAATAATATCCTTTATAAAGCAAAATTAGTTATGCTGAAATATCTTATTGTGACAAAAACCTTTTCAACTTGGAAATATGATAATGTTAAAAAAATATATTTTTTATCTAAAGATAAAACAAAGTATGAAATTGAACATATCTATGTATGAGGAGCGTTCAAAATATAATGTCATCGTTGTTTCAAATATAACACAATAAGATATTTTTTGTTATTTTTTAATGGTTACCTTCAAAATACTCTCCTTTAACAGACACACATAATTTCAACCGATTTATTCAAGCTATTTTTGGGAATTGTATTCATGTACTGGTGAATGGCAGGGTCCAAAGCATTCCTTGAAGCATATCTTCTTCCTGTCAAGAGCTTTTTAATTTAGGAAAAAGAAAAAAGTCACAGGGTGACAAGTCGGGTGAATAGGGAGGTTGGGACAAAACATGAACCTTTTCTTTTTCCAAAAATGATCTCACAATCTGCAATGTATGTGCTGGGGCGTTGTCATGAAGAAGTCGAATGTTGCGAATTCCAGACTTTGGTCTCTTCCTTTCGTAATGTTTCTTAACTTTCTTCAGCACATGATTTTGTATACATGTCCGATGATTGATCGGCATTTTGTAAAAGCAACTTGAACTACAGGACCTTCACTATTTAAGAACATTGCGTATAAAACTTTCTTTGTACTTTGGCATCGTTTTGCTATAAAAAGGCTTTTGCCTTTTTAGTCAATCACATCTTGTTATCAATTTTCCTCTGAGGTTCAAAATAATGTATCCATGTTTCATCTAACAATTTCCGATGAACATCGTACATTGCAATTTTTGTAGATTTTAGGTTGTTTTCTACACATTTTAACCCGCAATCGATTTTGTTTTTCTGTTAATAGATGAGGTATCCATTTTGCACTAACCTTTAGGAGGCCAAGGTGTTTCTGTTATAGCCAATTCAACATTATACAACATTTTTCCGGATTGAGTTTGAATATTAGAAAATTCCGGATTTTCGGGTTCGGTTTTGTTATTAGAATTTTTCACGGGTGCACGATCTGTTTACAGTTTAGATTTTCCCTACTAACTGTGCTGAATACCATTTGCCACGTTTACTATGTTTGTTTCTACGAGAGAAAACTTCTAGGTTGGTAAATTTAGCATAAAATCTTTTTGTGTATTGTTTTTTGTGCAGAAAGTTATGTATAAACGAAAGGCATAAATGTGTAAACAAAAAGTGTTCAACTATGAAGATGTATTTTTATTAACATGTTAGAATGTTGGAACGAGTGATATATCTAGGAATGTTTACATAAATTTAAAGATGCATGTATCGTAGTAGCATGTTTTTATTTATGGTAATATCGGAAGTTAAGGTTTCATTGTTTTCTTGCGATATTTTGTGCACTATACCATAGGCTTACATATATGGTCATTTAGAATTGTGTGATTTGCTAGTTGTATGAGTTTCGTTATATTTGCTAATTTACTAGAGCATAAGTGAAAATATTGTTTACAAGAATTTACACAGAGTGATATTTATTTGTTTATTTATAGGATCAGAATTTATGTATTTTTCTTTGTATTTTCAGTTAATCGCACATCAGATTACATTACATCATATATCAGCATATTCGCACTTTAAAAGATTGCGTTACTTCGATAAAGATGTGCATCAACAACAAGTTGCCTCTTCAATTGATGGTAGTCGGTACAGTTTCTTTAAAATTGTAACTACTGTCCCCGTTGAAATGCTAAGGAAATTTACTATTTGTTCAATGGTTAATCGACCATCATTAGTACTGATATCGGTTATTTTAGCAGATATTGCATTCTTTGAAGCCGTACGATGTGCTCCAGGACGATGCTTATCCTTAAGCTCTTTTTGGCCATTTTTGAATTTGCTAACCCACCTGTAAACTTGTCTCAATGACATATACTTGTTTCCATACACATCACAGTTTGTTAAAAATAAACAACATCAATCAACCAGATTCGGTATTGAGATATTAGGACCCGACACTCTAAACCACACCTGATAGTTGCATCATAATATTGAAGAGATATATGTAGTTATAATGGTAGTTGTAGAGTGTTTCGGCGGTAAAGTAAGCCTCATCAGGGGTCCAAAATTAGTGTACCTGTTGTAAGCGAGATTTTATCAAAAGATCTCCTATATTTTTGTGTTTGCTGTATGCGATGATAGGTTCCGTGTCAAATAGCTTTTTGCAGGTTGAATCCGTCTTCAAGATGTTCCAGTACTTCAGTATACGTTTTTTTAATCCTTTGACGCGGGGGTTGAATTGTGTAACCATGACGTGTGGATGTTTGAGTTTTGTTTTTTCTTCTGTTTTACTCAATAAGACTTTTCTTTCTTTTCCTGAGATTTCGTCAATGATCGGATTTATTTCCTTTTCAGAGTAACCTCTCTTTGATAAGTGTCCTTTGAAGTCCTGTAAAATTATTTTGAGGGTGGATGAATCGTTTGTGTTTCTTGAATGCCTGATACATTCTCCTTTGACGAAACCTTTAAATACTGATGCGTTGTGTACGCTGTTTCTATGAAGGTATTGAAAATTATTAATTGGTTTGATAAAGGATTTGATTTCCAGTTTTTGAGAATTGCTAAATCTCAGGCCCTTGTAGACCGTTGTATCCAGAAAATTGTTAATTTTTGACAATTGTTACTGTTTCTTACAAGTCATATTTTCATACAGTGTCTCGAGTAAGGTTATATATCATCTTTTCAGAGGAGTATTCGATGATGAAACGTGGTCAGATAAACGGCCATAAAAGGAATATGAACCAAATCATGCGTGAAAAGAAATTCAAAGGTCCATTGAACCCTGTATTTTATGGAATCTGATTTTTGACATTATTTATTGAACGCCCCTCGTTTAACTACTATATGTACGGTATATAATTCATGTTTTCTTCTTCAGAGCATATAACTTTTCAGACAAATATATTTAAAGAGACGTTTACAAAAGATAATCATCTTTATCATTTAAATAATATAATTCTTTTAAATAGTGACTATCCAAAACTAATATTGCCTCAAAACAAAATAATTGTTAATTTAAGGAGAAGTGAGCAACAGAAAAAACCCTCAAAGTTACATGTATCTTGTATTATTTGTTTTAGTCTTCTACTTACTACATATAACGCCAACGTCCTCACTATGACTACAGTCATGTTGTCCTATCTCCAAGTGAGAACAACTAAAGATAGTTGCTTCATTTCCATTGCAGTTTACATTATCCAACAAAATCATCTGGCTTTTGTCACCATCAGGAAATTTGGATGTATGTTGTGCGTTTTGCCTATATAAAGTATGCATATTCTCTAACCATAACATTATTCTACCGTAATCAAAGTTAAAAAATTCAAAAATTCTCAGATATATCTTATGTTCGCTAAAGAAATAGTATATTTGGGTTTGTAAATAGCAAAATATGTGAAAATACCACAGTTTTCCTAATGAACGACAAACAACTTTCGCAGCATTGTTGTTTCCATCAAAGGTGTCATCACATACAGTACCCCAAACATTATTCACACGGATCTCGACACGCCCAGAAGTTGAATTGCCTCCCGTTAGTCTAGTGGCTATATATATATATATATATATATATATATATATATATATATATATATATATATATATATAAAGCACAAAAAATGATTAATGACACGAACAATAACATAAAATAAAAACAAGGGAAACAAAATATAGCACTGCAACTAACACTACAAACTATAGAAATTATATATATATATATAAGACACAAAACAAAATCAGCAATACAAGGCATCTTAAAAGTGTCGGATCTAATATATAGACACTAAGCCAGTAAACTGAATATATAAAACATATATATAACGATCGACCGCACGGCCTACACCATACCAAACACTGAAACACAAAACTGTACAAAATGTAGTTCCTATTTCTTTTATATATACCATTATATATATATACATGTACATGTTACCATTATATAGCTTCTGAAGATTTTAAAATGAAAGCGCTTAAGCTATATTGAATGTTTTTGTATTTCCGTTATCTATCTATCTATCTATCTATCTATCTATCTATCTATCTATCTATCTATCTATCTATCTATCTATCTATCTATCTATCTAAATAATTTTTCTTATAACTCTCTATCTTTCGGCTAAATTTTTTTCTTCAAAATCTTATCAGAGAATTCAACAAACGCGAAAAAGACGGTTGAGAAATGGATGTTGACACAGCCGCTGCTCTGTATTTTCATATGGGGTTTACCGCAAAGATATTTTATGTACACGCCACAAAACAAACATATCGAAAGCTATAAAGATTACGTGCAAGGTTGTTTTCATTCAAAGAATGGAATAAAAATGCAACCTGCCCCGTATTTTGTTATGTTATATATAAATTGTAGTCTACATATTTTAGTAACTTTTGGGAAAGTATTAAGCAATTCCAGTGTTTCTGGGTTTTTTTTTAGCTATTGTGTTCTCACGCTTGAAATTGGTATGCTGACCAGACATCATGTCTGCTGTTTACGAAACATTCGTAATTTTGCTGCGTATACAAATTCATTCATATAAAAGTCTCTTAGTTGTCCAGACATTATTCTCCTGCCTTTCATGTGTTGTGGTATAAGAGTTTAACAACACAAATTTAATACAGTCAATTAGATAAGTTCATTTATATGGCCACGAAAGCTAGTACACACTTATCCTAGTTTATCTTTATAAAGTCATAGCAGGATCTGCTCTTGTGAAATTGCCTTTATTAGCTGACGTGGTCAATAAAACTGACTATAATCTTTGTTGTTAAATTCTTATACCAAAATTAAAACATATAGAAGGCAGTGCATTCCTTTTACTTATACATCTTTACATAACAATTCTAACAAGTTAAGGTTTTTTATTGTTCAGATTTCCTATGCAGTTTCAAAAGTTTAGAAAAAACTCTGAAATACAATGCTTTACAACAATAATACAATAATACAACGCACAAAACAACATCTTAGTTATTCTAGATTTTAAGAAAGTCTCATCTACATTCCACTCCACCAATGTTTCAAAACTTAAGCTCTGCAATTGATATTTGGAGTCAACTTTTCAGAAATAATTAATAACTAATAAATCAGAGTGTATCCACTACTTCCTTAAAGCTCCCATTAAAACATGCGCACGCATCAGGAAGCCAGGATTTATCTGGCGGCCGCCAGAAAATTATGTGTCGGCAGCCAGATAGATATTTGGCGGCCGCCAGAAAATTATGTGGCGGCCGTTATAAAATAAGTGGTGGCCGCCAAATAGTTATCTGGCGGCCGTAAGATAAAATATTTTTTAGGTGGCACCAACGGGCTTCCTTAAATATCACTACTGAGTATTTTTCAATTATTTTTGCTATTACATCTTCGTTTAGTACTTTGTTTTTCATTTGTTTAATTAAACACGACTTTATGTAATAAATAACAAATGCTGCATGTTGTTTGTAATCGTCACACTCATGACACTTTGATCCAAAAAGGATAATAACTTTTATTGATCACCTTTTAGTTGAACTGCAGCAGTTAAATTATTTCACAACTGTTTGTAATACTTGTTCGTTGTTTCAAAATTTTTCTTGAATAACTAATATGATAATTCTTTTTATGTAATATTCTAATTAACACATGAAAAGAGTAACTATTCCTTTTGCCCATTTTTAGGTATTAATAACAGTTAATAAAAAAGAATAGCATGTACCAGTTGTGTATTTTGATATCGTTAACGACCCTTTTAAACTCCTTACCTTGATATGAAAATGCTGAGTTCAAATGACTTTTCATGTACCCTTCGAATACAAAGTGTCGAAAATAGTCATACAAGGTGCCCGTCAATGAATTAATATTTGATGAAAGTTGGGATGATTTGCTTTGTAAGGAACTTGATATATACTCCAGGCTTGTTACGTGCCTCTCCACAGATAACAAGCTCGTTTTAAGTCTAGTTACCGATGAATTAACTGCCGTGAGTTGGGATTGGAAATGAGAAATGTCCGATTTCTCTGTGGAATTTAAGGAAGCAACACCCATAGAAAGAACCCCAAGCTCTATCTTCAATTGATCAAGTTCTTGGTGTAGCGAGCGGTTGTTTGCCTCAATTGTAGTTTCCTGGTCATGTAGTGATAAAGTCAAATATCGTACAGATTGAGCTATGTTGTTCACTTTTTCAAGAATGATCTGGGTTCCAGAAGAATGATTTATCAAATCAAGGTCATTTTTTAAAGAGGTTACTGTCGAGTTCAGAGTGTTAAGTTCGTTGAGTAAATGGTGAATGGTCGAGGTTGTTGTTGTATTGCTAACACCTAGCATCATCTTCAAATCTGTGATCTCCTTTTCTTGATCCCTCAACTTAGTTTCCTGGGTTTTCATATCGGCATTCATTCTATTGATTTCTTGCACAAGCAGAGAGACTGTTGCTTCCAATCCCAATGGGCCAACGGGAGTAGGTGTGGTTGGGTAACCATCGTTATGGAAAAGTAGACTCTTTCCATCGCCGAAGAACATTACTATAAGCACAAATGCTTGTAACCTTACACAAATCATTGTTTCTTTTTTTGTTTATAATTTTCCTATCCACAAATATGCTTCCTTTCAGAAAGTTTTCGCAGATGGTAACAACTAATAAATCACACTTAACGTATTTGCTTATGGATTGATAGTGTATAAAAATTGAGAACATCTATAGCATATGATAAAATTTATTTGCTCGCCTGACAATCATAAGTGTTTGATAAAGCAGTGTTCACTATCTGCAAAATATTTACGATTGGTCTAGCAAAAGAATAAAAAGATTATGTTTAATTAAAAGGAAACAATATGATATTTTGATTTATGCAACTATACACTTGATACAGAAGCTTAATGACCACATATTATATACTACTTTCCAAATAATCCAGAATGAGTTCTTTTTTATTTAAGAAATGTATCGGCATTCTTTCAGTTAAAGATCATGTTTAAAAGATCTTATATTTGTAAATGCCAAATGTTCATTGTTTTAAAAACAATCTTCTTATTTCAAACAATTAATAAGGCCAATTTAACATAATTTGAGACAGTTTACGCTTCCTTATCATACACGTCCCATTTTGATATAACCTTTTGCAGTTTTTTAAAGTGTTAACTTCCAAGGATAAAAAAAAATAATAAATTGTCGTATAACACAGGTAATGAATATTTTCTTCTCTAAAAATGCACTGAATTTTACGTCATATTGTTAGCAAACTGTGTGTTTTGAGTTTAATATTGAATTGAATGTATATACATACAGGTACATGCACAATAACGTCATAATGGTAAAGTAATGTACAACGTCTAAAGAAATGAAATGAAAGCACTTACGTTTTACAATTAGTGTTGCCTTTTATTATTTATTTTCATTCATTCACATGTATATGTAGCATTATTAAACATGTTGTTTTTCATTTATTACGATTGTTATATCTTTTTTACACAGTGGAGAATTAAGAAGTGTATTTACCATTCTACCAGGACTATATTAAGGTAGTAGTTCCCTAAGGACATATCTATTTTTTAGTTTATTTGCATCACGCAGGTACAAGTTGTATTTGCATAACCTATTTCAGACAGGCCTGGATTTCAATAACACACTCCATATGTACTGATAATGCTTATCATATCAAGAATTGTCAACATTTGTAAAGGGAATATATTGATGAAAGATAACAGTATCTTATTTCAATTATAGACTTAACTATTAAAGGTCATCTGGGTAAAACGTTTTATCATGCAACTACCCTTTGCATTGACCGAATAAAGATAACCCCAAAAAACAAAGCTATATTCGGTCAATGCCAAAATACAGCCTCGTACATTTAGCTGACATTGTTACATCATCTTTTGTGCTTCGTTTACGCCATGACGTCATGGTTTTAACTGCAAAGGACTGTGTTTGGTATGCTTAAATATCTGCCCCCAATTTTAACCAATTTTTAAATAGTGTCGTATAAAAATCAAATCTCCATAAAGCATTGTACAGAGGATGCGTATCACTTTAATCTTGATTTTAGTCTTCTTTACTCATTCGCTGCATATCTATGACGTCACCTAAATGATCCAATTCCCGCAATTTTGCAAAGCAATGAACATTATGTCATTCTTTCTTTATCTTTTGCATTCGGAAGTATAGAGCACAGGTCTGCTCAAGTACGATTTTACGTATGTTTTTCATCCTATAATTATACGCACCATACTAAAAATGGTTCTTGAGCAAGCCTGCGCTCGATATTTCCCGGTCGAAAAACCATCGAAAAACACCCATATTTTGCTACAAAACATCAATTTATCAAATCAAGACAATTTTCATGATGTCATTTCTACATTATGACGTCAGTGTGGTGATAACCTTTTACACGCTTATTTGCAATATGATTTCAACTATCTGCCACCTTATTTTTAAAAGTTATATCTAATTCATCCTTTGTTGACAACCTATCTTCCTTTAACTATAAATTTAAAAAAATCCTGTATGCTAATTGATCGCAATGTAACAACTCAACATTTTATTTGAATCAAAAATAAAAAGTAGTCACCGTATATGTTACATCATTGTTTCTCATCTTTTAATATTAAGCACAGTGATGCCATTTTCATAACTAAAAAAGTGTGCATAAAAGTACCGTTATACTTAATGTGTGTTTATTCTAGGTTGTTACTGTGGAATCATTAGATTTCGTGTTGTCTCCACGAATTAATAAATTAGGGCTATAAAGTCATATTTCCCAGTGTAGGTATACGATAATACACGAAATTACACCCCCACAAACATGTCAAATTTAAGGAATCGACGAAAAGTGGCTCCCACGAATTTTAATGATTCCACAGTATCTAGTAATTCATTTCTAAAAAAAAATAAACTTTTAGCAATCCATTGTAATACTAGTTTATGTAGAAATGAAGACAAAATCAACATTAAATGTTATTACTGTTTTATTTCCAAACATATACAAATGTATAAACACATCTGTGAAACTAAAACACTGAAGAAACAGATGGTAGACACGTATTACATGTACAACGAACTGATAACTTTAAATGAAAAATAAACGACAACAAAAAAAAATAACAGTTTATGTATATCTTCTATCTACGGATTTAGGACATATGAAACAATGTCAATAATTTTTGGTATTATTCGCAGTTTTATGTCTTTGCTAACAACGTTCTTCAGATCCCAAGCTTTCTGCGATCTAAGCACAAGATGAGCTGTATCCCTCGTTTTGGTTTTGAGACTTGAATATTTATATCACTCTCTGTCCAGATAAACTTTCTTATGAACAGATCATTGCACCACAAGCTGTGTAAATACAACTCAACTTCCGTACGTCATGCATCCTTTTCATTAGACATTTAGCTGTCTACTTTCGGCATTCTTTGTATTCTACGTTTCTATTTTTTTTCTCGAAAATTTTCTTTATTTTCGTCCTTTATAAATCGGTTCTGGTTCCGAGCTACTTGAGTTACTGTCTGCTGAGGAACTTCTGTTTTCACTTGATTTTTTTCCATCATTTAAATGATCCGAGCTGCTTGGGTTACTGTCTGCTGATGAACTTTTGCTTTCACTTGATTTTTCTTTATCATTTGAATGTTGACTTTCTGCACTCGAACTTTCACTACTTAAACTTTCACTATTTAAACCATCGTAAAGCCGTTCAGGTTCTGGTTCTATGGTGCTTGATAAAAGGTCAGCAGATGAACTTCCACTTTCATTGGAAATATCTTTATTGGCTAGTTTTTCATAAATTGGTTCAGGTTCTGAATTGGCTGAAGAATCTTCGTTAGATGAACTTTGGATTTCCTTTGATGAGTATTTGTAATCATCTTTTTGATTCACCCTGAGTAAACTCTCGCTACTTCCACTTTCAGTTTTGGAACGCTGATATGCCCTTTTGTTATAAGACGGTTCGGGATGTGTACCACTTAAAATATCGCCACCGTATTTTTTATCTGTAAATTGACTTTCCATGCTAGAACTTCCGCTGCCTTTACTTTCATCTTTAGTGGTCTTGTAAGCCAACTCATCGTAAAACGGTTCGGGATATGGGTTGCTTGAAAAATCGTCTTCATACTTTTCATCTGTATTCTGACTGTCCATGCTGGAAGTTCTGCTGCTTTTGCTGTCAACCTCACTGCTTTCGTAATCCACATCATCGGAAAATGGTTCTGACTCCAAGCTGCTTGAACTCTCCCCACTTCTTTCGTCACTAGATACTGATTCAAATGATGCATCAGATTTACTTTCACTATCACTGCTTTCTTTCTGAACTGTTACAGCTTTCCTTTTTTCACAATTACAACATTCTTTTCCAATAGATGACATCTCTTTAAGTTGTTCCCATATCCTTATAAAAGCAATCATGGCCGTGATTTTCTTTCGATATTCAGAAGATTGGCAGAAGAGGTTGAAATATTTCAAAATATTACCTTTCTTGATCTTGTATAGCATTTTTACTGGACCTTCGCATTGAATGACAGATTCATATATTATGTCAGGAATGACGTCGATGTTTGAGTGTTTCATTTTAAGTAAATTGATAAATCTTTCAAAAGAAATGATGGTAGGTTTTTCAATAAGTTTTAACATCCAATACTTTACTTTTTCCGAAAATGATGCGTCTGCTCTTGTCCATACTTTACGTTTTCCTTCATTTAGTTGATTTTTAAGTATATTGGATAAACCTTTTACCAGAGTTTCGTCCAAATATGGTTTTTCATGATGGTCATTTGTGGATGCTTTACCTCTGAGTGATTTTAAATTGATAAACATCTTAGACGTGATCTTGCTAGTTTCTTCTTGTTTTAAGTAGTTTGTTTGCTTATAGCTTGATTTCGCTGATCCGGTTATTTGTTGGTCGTTCTCATAACCATATAGCAATGGCGTTGTAGGTTTGTACTCGTATTTCGGAGCATCAGTTGATGTTTGATATTTCTTGTAACCATATTGTTCTGGTGTAGTAGTTGTTTTGGTGTCATATTTCGGGTCTCTAGTTGTTGTTTGATACTTCTTGAATTCGTATTGCGTAGGTGTTGTTGATTTGTAGTCATATTTTGATGACTCAGTTGTAGTTGAATATTCCATATAATTGGACTGTTGTGGCGTTGTAGTTTTGTATTTGTATCTTTGAGTCTCTGTCGTTGATTTATACATCTTAAAATCATATGACGATGTTGTAGGTTTATAGTCATATTTTGGAGGTTTCGTTGTTGGTTGATATTTTTTGTAATCAGAATGCGGTGTTGTAGTTCTGTAGTCATAGGCCGAAGTTCCCGTTGTTGTGTGATATCCGGTGTAATCATAGGACGCACTTGTTGATCTTATGTGATATTTTGGAGCTCCAGTCGTTGTTTGATATTTCTTGTAATCATTTGGTAGTGGTGTTGTAGGTTTGTAGTCGTATTTTGGAAGTTCGGATGTTGTTTGATATTTCTTGTACTTATACGACTGTGTTGTGGACTTATATCCATATTTTGGAGTTGTTGGTTGATATTTTTTGTAGTTATATGACTGTGTTGTAGGCGTATTGTCATATTTCGGAGCTCCAGTTGTTGTATGGTATTTCTTGAAATCATATTGCTGAGATGTTGTTGTTTTGGAGTCATATTTTGGGGAAGCAGTTGTCGATTTCTCTTTATAGTAATGCCACGGTGTTGTAGCTATGTCGCCATATTGCTGTGGTGTTGTTATTTTGTAGTAATATTTTGGCGCTTCAGTTGTTGTTTGTTTGTAACCATATGGTTTTGGTGTTGTTGTTTTATAATCATATTTTATAATTCCTTTTGATTGATATGTCATGTAATCAATCGGCCGTGGTGTAGTAGGGTCATAAACATAACTTGAAGCTTTGGTTGTTGTCTGGTATTTCTTTTTATCATAAGGTTGCGGTGTTGTACTTTTGTATTCATATTTAACAGTCCTTTGTGGTTGATATCCTTTATAATCCATCGGCATTGTAGTAGTGGGGTCATAAACATAACTTGGAGCTTTAGTTGTTGTCTGGTATTTCTTGTTACCATATGATTGCGTTGTTGCTTTTGTTGTTGGTTGATACTTCCTGTAATCGAAAGGCCATGGCGTAGTCGCGTCATAAACATAAGTTGGAGCTTCGGTTGTTGGTTGATATTTGATATAATCAAATGGTTGTGGTGTGGTACGCTTAAGGATAAATTGAAGAGCCTCGATAGCAGGATATTTCTTCTTATCATACTTCTGTGGAGTTTTTGTTGTCGGTTGATATTTGTTGTAATCATAAGGCTGTTTTGTTGTAGTTTTGTATAAATATGTAGAAGCTGTAGTTGTTGGATACTTCTTGTCATTATACTGTTGCGGAGTCGCAGGGTTGTACAAATATTTTGGAGTTTCTGTTGTTGGTTGATATTTCTCATAAAAATAATGCCATGGTGTTGTGGCTTTGTAGACGTGGTTTGGAATGCTAGTTGTTGTTTGGTACTTTACGTATTCTTTTGGAGGTAGCGTAGTAGCTTTGTGGTAATTGCTTTGAGATTCAGCTGTATGGTAGTCATATTTGTTAGGTTTAATCGCAGGGTGATGTTTCCTATAGTCATTTGGCTGTGAAGAAGTAGGCTTGGATCCATAGTTTGGTCCTTTATAATCTGGATTAATTTTCTCGTAGTTTTTCTGTTGTACTGTCTTCAGAATATATTCTGAATTCGCTTCTTCAGGTGTTTGCAGGTAATCTTTTGGATTGTATTGAGAACTTGGATTGAGTCCTTTATAATTATGTAACGACTGCTTGATTGATTGTCCAGCTGGATATTTAAAACTGTCACCTTTTTCATTCCGCATTCCGTTATAGTGCAAACTGTTGTGCATGTTCATTGTTGATATTTTCCTACTGTTTTTCGAGCCCCCTTTTGATGTATGCCGTACAGAAGATTCATAAACGCCGTTATTTAAAATTTGTGATCCGAAGTTTGTTTTCAAATTTCTATGTCCCATGGCATGGATCTCTTTGTATGGGCCAACTACTACGTTACCCAGACGGTGAGTAGTTGCAACATTATCTCTTACCTGGCCAGAAATTCCTCCAGGGTAGTTCACATAATCCAAATTCTTTCGAACATCTGAGAGTGTGTTCTCAAACGTTGACAATAACTGGTCATAATCCAAATGAGGAGAATTCAGATCGTTCACAAACTGTTCATTATGCAGATTTCTAGGATCTACATGGGCAGGATATGCGTGCTCTTTCCAAACGATGTCTGGATCGTGCATCATTTGAATCTTTGGCGGGTTTAAGGCATCGTGTCCTGGTGGGTATTGGACTGGATGGACAATCACTCGAGAAAAAGCGACGCTTTTGCAGAACGCTAGCTGAAAAAAAAATATTGAATGATTAAGTATAATCTTTTACGCGTACATTATCATATTTAAGTTGCCAAATAATATTGTCATGTAGATTTAAGTTTATAATAATTAAGGTATTTTTCAACATTTTATACTCAGGCCCCATCTTGTGGCAATACAAAGAACAGCTTAGAAAAAAATGGATAAATGACATTGTGTTAAAATTTATATGTTTAACTAAGAAAACACTTATGTTAAGAAAATTATTTACACTTATCACATATTGAATTTGTTATCATTAATTTTATATATCAAATCTCTATCATTTTCTTTCATCCATTTTTGTTAAATAATATCAAAACATCCTCCTGTAGATTTATTTAGGATCCGGGCATAATTCGAAATAATTATTTAAACGTTCTTGCTAAATGTTCTTGTTAGACTTTTGGAATTCAATAACGATCCTATCAATTTTTAAAAAAAAATATACTTACTAGTACAACGATTGATAATAAAGTCTTCAGCATTGTGTTATTACTGTGGTTTTCATTCTCTTTTTTTCGGTGTAGTTATATATACATGCAGAGATAATGCATTCGCATGTCACTTCCTATAATATTTAGCATAAATATTTTAATAAGATAATTAATATGCAATTTATTGTTGTGCTAACGATAGACAAGGATGTGACCTAATCCCGATGATGAATCGAACTATTATTGGGACATTTAAGATCAATTTACTCTGGTGAGGAAAACTATAAATTATCTTACAGTGTCGGAAATGATGATGGTATTCAAAGTTCAAAGTAAGCTGCTAAACAGATTGATAAGTATGTTCATTCTTGAGTGATAATCGTAAATATTTTATTTTATGTAAAGGTATGAGGTAAAAACATGCTGAAATTGGTCATTTTTGTTTGCAAATAGAACGCGGACTGATTTATTATTGCAGCCTTAGTTTCATTAATATGACATGAAGATAATTAATCATCTTTAATTTCCCCGGTGCATGCAATTTTGAACTGTACAGCAGTAAATTGTTTTATCACAACGAATAGAGCAGAAACTATAAATCAAGTTTATGTGAATATATCTTTAATTTAAGCAAGCAATTACCTTGATAAAACAAAATCAATTTGACAATAATTGGCGATGTTATTTGAAACAAAACAATTTAAAAAGAATTAAAATAAGTATAAAATAAAAATACATGACTGTATTATTTTCGTATCTCTGGTGCCTTATTAAAAAAATATTTTTTTTCTGCAGAAACACGTCTATTGGACTTAAATTTTTGGTAAGAATTTCGGTTTGATAAACTTTGAATTTCCATTGTTTTGTAATAAAATGTGGGGGATTAATTAATCCATGTATTGAAATAGAGCAATGAATACCAATAACTCACGCGTTAAGTGCTCACCTTGAAACGAAATTTTCCTTATTGATATTATTGGTTTTATGATTGATTATTGATTCCGCACATCAAAAGATTTATTTATAAATGACGACAGACCGGAAGGTATCGTTCATTGTCGTAACAACATTTTTGATAAATATTTTTAATGTATGAGCATTTTAAAATAACTGTTTACAAACAATCTCTGAAAGGTATACGAGTTGCTGTACTATATATGTATATCCCAAGTTTCTGCTTCCATCATTTTTTGCTTACTATTTCGATAATTATAAATATCCTAGCGCAAGCTTCCTTCATTATATATAAAAATATTAACTGAAAAAAAGAATATTTTCAACATTTGAAACGCCCCCTCTACCGCTTAAGATTTCGATACACAACCAAAAATAAAAATAAAATTACAGGATTATGCATTACAAACGATATGAAAAGTTCCCAGATGATAATGTTGCAAATTTGTGCGAGGGTTCCGAATATATAAAAGATAAGATATTTCCCCATTATAAATCCGCGTAAGAAATGCATTTTCGTTCCCTTTAATTTCTTACCAGGATGTATAAAGTAACGTGTGAAAGAAAAAACCTTGAAATGTTTGCCTCATATTGATTGTTTTTCACTGACAAGTATGTGTATTTCAGAGGGCTCGATGATCGAGGCCAGTTTTAGACTATTATGATCTCCCTTAAAAGAAGAACTCTATATAGAAATATAAAAAAATACACAAGTTTAAAAGGTAAAACGTATAGTTTTTTTTCTTTACTAAATTAAAGTTTCATTGTGCTACGAGAGTGTCAAACAAAACAATGAAGTTGTTTACCTTAAGTCTGATTATAGTTGATATTTTAGTTTAGTATCTTTAAAAGGTAAAATATGTTTCCGAAATATATTATCATAATAAAGGTTTTTCAGGCCAATTTGCATCTTTTGTTTTCATTTAATAAAAAATGACATGATATTAATAATCTTAAATGTAATTTTGATACCTATGAAGCTAATATATGTAGTTTTGAACTGTGATTAAAAAACCACAATGATTAAAGCCAAACAATAATATAGATTTGTATTAAATATTATAGTATTAAATACGTCATTCCCAGATATAGCACACGAAACTTGCTTTGAAAACAAGTTTTGGAAAATCCCTTTTTTTTCCTGGCTTTTACGTTATCTAATATAAATAGTAGGGGTCTTCTACTGCATACGCTTAAAATTTCATTTCCCTGTGATAAAAGAATGTAGGGAATGTAATAATTTATTATTTAACAAAACTGACAAATGACGACAAACAAGTGTTCACCTTTTACCATGAAGTGTTAACCTTGAAATAAAATTATCATTATTAATTTCATTGCTTCTATGATCGATCATCGATTCCGCAGATCAAAAGATTTATTTATAGACAACGACAAACAGGAAGATATCGTTCATTGTAAAAAAATATTGTTTTGAAAACAAATTCAATGTATAATTAATTCAGACTATTGTAAATAACACTATCTGAAATATATTTAATCACGGTTACCAGTCCTCAGTATCTTCAGGAAATTGCTCAGAACAGTTCAAAATATTTATTAAAAAATCTGGTATTAGTCTGATTTGTAGAAAAAAATATATTAACAGTATATTTTGCAACTCCATGTACCATATCTGATATTGGACGTTTTGGGAAAAATGTGGGGGGGGGGGGGGGGAGGGGGAGGGGGGAATGGGAAGCTTAAAGAAGAAGAAGAAGGGAAATGCGGCGAGGTATGTACTGTACAAGCATTTATTTTTGAGTGGTGAAAAGACCCTCTAATAGGAAAGATAACTTCTGTAGAAAATTTTATTCAGAAGTTAAATATTTTTCATTACAGGCACGAAGGTAAAAGGGGGAGTTGGGTTGGGCCCCAACTAATTCTGGAAACCGACATTTTTTAAAAACATATAGAAAAGTAAATTTTGAACGAACTGCTACCCCTCTTTTAACACAGTGCAATAAATTATAGGGAACTTTGAAAATTACAAGAAACTGAGCACAAAGATCAATGCATATGTTTTTTTTTTTAAATAAAGCAATTACTACATGTACATGCATATCCCCCTCCACACGGGTTTTGCCCCCTGTCGCTCCTCTGCTGTTGTAGCTTCTAAAAATATTTGGATCGACCAGCCCTCCCCTTTCCCACTTTCAAAAACATAAAGCTATGTGCCTGTATTAACAAATGTTGATGTGTGTATTAAAGAAAGAAATTGTTGATATGTTACATTCATTTGTATCATGAATGAGAATCACAAGTTTTCTTTCGAAGACTATATATTTTTACAGAAACTGAAATTTGTTTTATTCAAATACCAACATTCAATGTACAGTACATGAATAATACGTTTTCCATATTTTAGGCCAAAGATAATTTTTGAAATGAATTTTTTAAATTTCTCCTTTTATAGCTGTTCACAGAGGTAAATGTTGTTGTAATTGAAAAAAATAGTGACTGAGACAATTGCAAACTCTAGACGTTGTCTGCATCGCGCTTGAAACAAATTGCATTTCAAAGAAATGTCTAAAATGGAATAAGGATTTTCTATTATAAGAGAGCAGATGGGACATGAAAATAATAACACCCCCTCCCGATATCTCATTCCATCAAGACCATCATTAATGTATGCAGTGTATTACATGATGAATATACCAATTACGATAAATTTCAAATTTCACAAGAATTTTTATTATTCCATTTATGTTTTATAATAATATTTTCTGGTTTGCATGATTAGAATTTCTAAAACATGAATCAATTTTATAATTATCTTAACCAATCAAATTTAAAACAATAACTGTTTCTACTTATGTACTGTATGTGAAACCTTTACTATTTCAAGATAAAGAAATATAACTCTTGCTGATTGCAGCAGTTTTCATTACAAAACAATAACAAAGTGATATTCTAATTTAAAAAGCACCGCTTTATTTTGACAATTTATATAACTTCATATTAATTTCATACACATTTCATATTTTTAATTATATGCTGTGATATTATATTATCATTTTTTTTTATTCACCGTGTCAAATTTTCTTCATATCTTAATAAGATAAAATATCAATTTAAAAAAAAATATATAGTACCGCTCAATTATCTTTTTTTCATTTGAATCTAGATATACTTAGTAATACGTTGTTGAAAGTACGTATAACGAATTTTAAAAAAAATATATGATACAATTAATAGCCGAGAGAAATTGTCCCTATTAATGAAATATGTCAGCATGAACTATACACAGGAGACGTTTTAAAACATAGTTTAATATCTTCTAATGTTGATGAACCAAATTTTAATCCTATATGTTAAAACTCTAAAGTAACATTAAACAAACTGATTCGTATTATTTCTTTCATCTGAAAAAATGGTATACGTGGTGATAAAAATAGGCAATGCCAGCATACTTTAAATTTTCCATTTCTTACCGTAACCTCTATCCAAATAAGTTTGTTTTCCTCCGTGCAGAGCGAAAACCTGTGAAGTCTACAAGTGAAATTCAAGAATCATTGGTATCCAAGCAATATAGATAATTATAACACGATGTATGCCAATTACGTTATCTCGAAAATATTTATTTTTGAAAACACTGATGGTTGTTTTTATAAGAGTGGTGGCTACAAATGATATATTTACTGCTGATTTGGAAAATACCAGTCTTTAATGTTGATAACAGAAAACATATACCTGTAATAAGAAAAACCTAATATGATATTCTTAATTTACAAAATAAACATTCATTTGTACATACAATTAAATGCAGATGGGAACCTCAATGTTACAACGACATAATGAATCAAAATTAATTTATCCAATTTTTTTTCTCGAAATTTTGACCTTCTATTTCGAACATATTTTTAACTTTCTACAGCTTTGGGAATTTTCTCTCTAGAAGTAACATCATGCAATAAGCGCCGAACGACTCTAATCCCCTGTGCAATTATTCGCTCATTACAAGGAAGAAACAATATTCCAAATTACACAAAAACAAAATTCCCACTACTAAGATTGAATAGTAAAATAAAAGAATAATTACAGAATATACAGATGTGCGTTTTGCTAAAAAATCATTAACTTATAATTAAATAAAATGATGCATGAATCAATATTTCATAAAATAACTGGCCGATTGATAGCCAATGCAAATTTTGGCGCTTTCATATTTCCAGCATTTAACACGACGTCTAGTGGAGAATTATCATGCAGTTTCCCGCTTCCAGCCATGTCGTTGGGTTCGAAGCACCAACTAATTATAAGTGGACACGTTTTACATTCCCCATAGAGTGAGTCGATCTTTGGATATTCGACGCATTGAGGCTGTACTCTACTAACATCTGAGCATTTAGAGGGATCTATCCATGAACAGAATGGAATTGCGTAAATTGGTGTTTGTGTTCCAATAGGTTCCAATCCTAGAGTAAAAACTGTGTTTGGAGTTGTCAAATCAATATCTGTTTGAGGTGTAATGGGTTGTGGAGTAGATGTTGAAGAATAATCAAGTACATGGAGATGATTATTACGTGCCTCTTTTGTAGATGTAAAAAGTTTCAGGTCTGATGCACCAATTTTCTCCTGAAACATTCCCTGCTTCTCTGTATCATGATTTTGGCCAATGTCTAAGAAAGACGTCCTCAGTTGAATGACTTTTTGAGAAACTTTGGTCGAAGAACCTTGATCTGTTTGCGATTTGACTTCAGAATTTGGTATTTGCATGTTTTTATTTTCTCCGCCTTTTGGTATGGTTAACCGGATCGAATCAAGTTTTGCCAGGTTTCCTATTGTTTCCGGTTTCGCTAATTCTTGTTTTCTTACCGACTTCACTAGTTCAGGTTTATCAGTTGATTTCAGATGAAACTGTAACATCTTGGGTATTTTTATTTCATGAACACTTGTAGCTCCATTGTTGTTTGATTGCGACTGTTTTGGAAGCTTTTTAGCTGAAAATGTACTTGGTCTTCCTACGGTGTGTAAAGGTTTCTTGAAACTGAAGTCCGTTAACAGCGTCTGTCTTCCCCCAACTGAAAAAAAATCAATTGAGGTTCATGTATCATCTCTCGTTTTCGTTTATAGAAGTTCACTCTTGTTATTCTAATTATCACAGGAAATCTAAATTATCATTAAAATGCGTACTTGGTAACCTTTCTTGATAGTATTAGTAGTCCTTTTTACCCTTATGAAGGTGATCTCCCTTTTATGGATCTTTTTTACAAAAATTATATTGCAATGTTTTTCTTAAATTAAAAAATAACATAATTTTCGAATTGAATAACGTTCCTAAAATTCTAAATTTTGAATTCATACAATGTGCATAGATTTAAAAGGTGTGTGCTATCATCTTTATTGTATTGTAAAACCAATGAAAAATAATTCAATGCAGGGTTGCACATATCCAGTACACTATTAGGTGACTAATAAGAAAATTATATTTCGACTTAAAGAAAAAAAAACCTGGGCGAATGCTTTCTCAAACATTTAATAAATAGTTTTAAAAATTCTTTTTGTTCCAGTTTTGCGACATATTGCCCAATTATTTTAAAAACAATTTTGTTATGCGATCTGTTAAACTACGATCCCAGTAAGAATAAATTAATCTCTTCGCTTGCTTTCGATAAGTGATGTTCGAAAGAAAATATTTGTGATGCATTCACAAAACGATACATGAAAATTTTTTGTAAATAAATCGGTATATACTCACACACAGCATTCCACAATTGACAAAGGTCAAAGTACATGTAAGATGTTCAACTAAGTAATAAAAAAAATATAATATATGATATTTTGATACCATTTTTGAGCTGATAGCGTACTAGATAAGAAAAAAATATTTCTAAAATAATGCCAGGTATTTTCACTTTTATCGGCATAAATGAAGATCTGCTGATCTTTCATTTTTGATTTTTTCCCCCGTGTTTTCTGATGGTGGGCTACCACCACCGTATGGTAATAATAATTATTAAAAGACATTTCAATTAACGATATAATGATTATATTTCATTTTCCTATTCTTAATCAATACATTTATGTCAACATACACCATATTTATGTTAATATATCATATAATTAAATTAGGATCCAAAGTTAGTATGATATTTTTTCAAATGATACAATCATCAAGATATTAACATTTTCCAGTGTCTTTGTCTGTTATAACGCGTCGAATCTAATTTATAACGTATAGTTCAATACAGTTCATCAACGACGCAAATGACGTACTGTTGGCCGCAAACGAGGTTCTTACAATACGAAATAAAAATAACGTACAAATTACTAATCTAGTATTTAATCGTTTAGTTGCCGAAAATTGTATACATTTAGTAATAAGGAATCGTTTTTTTTTTTAATAATATGAGGTGATGATTATGATCAAGGGGTGGTCCAATATATCATAAAGCCCCTCGCACTTTATTGATTTGATTACCCCCCCCCCCCCCCCCAATAAATATTATATCATTATATGATATCATATTCTTTATTATATAGTATATTTCATATTTATTATATTGTAGTTATTATCACCTCATAATACTCAAAGAAAAATTCCTTATTCCTTATTTATTGATCACATGCCATGACAAGCTCTCAAGCAGTAATTATTACTTCCTGTTGGCATTGAAAATATATATGTAGAAATGATACATGTAATCATATTGCTAATGAGTTGTTATCTAATGGTTATTAATTCACTGTTCTCTGATTTAATTAGAATACAACATAATTGTATTTCAATCTAACATAAATTCATTGTATTTTGATATACTTTGTATTGTATTTTGTAATACTTTGTAAGTACATGTATCATTCCTTTTACTTTACATTTCACATTCAACAAAATGTGAAATCTTTAAATGGAAAAAATGAATGATGACAATTTTTTAAAGACTTACCAGCAGAACAGAAATACCAGACCATCAAAGACGCGAGGATGCCTGTTTTCATTTTCAGAGTGCAAGTACCACTCTCATTAACTCCACTTTATAAGTATGCTAGTTGGATATGTTTATATGTGAACGGCAGCCTTGAAACAAAAGAAAGTGAAAGAATGTTCCAGGTAATTTATTCAAGAAACTAAAATACCGCTTTTATAATGAAGACGTGTCCAGGTCATGATCGTCAAAACAATAAAATGTGCCACAGGAGCGTAATAAAGACACTGCTATTGATTGAAATGTAAAAAATAGTTCGCCTATTATGAATATTGCAGGTAAGTTGTAAGTAGGTTTTCCTAACTAAAATCTTAACGAGATTATATCCAGTTTTGTCAACGAGGTCATTTATATAACAAAAAAAATATGCATATACACATAGATATTCAGGTGTCTGCAACAAGATGATGAAATTTAAAGGGAGAGAATTCAAAATTTTGAATAGGTTTTTCAAATGTTTTTATAATCATGATTTTTTGCATGTTGTCCAAATAAAGATTGCATAGGTATTGTACGGGCATTTGTTAAAGTACATACGATATATAAATAGCGTGTGATTGTTTATGTTCAATACGAAATGTGTAATGAAGTTCAGTGATGAGCCTGTCTGTGCTGGGTCATACAAATATAAATTAAGATCTAACGTTGGCCCTCAAAAACAGCTCTCCAGTAGTCAAGCGGAATCTGTTTTTCTGCCTTTCTTTTTCATACATGTAATATCATATTATAAGACATTTGCATGCATTCTCAATTTAAAGTTAATAGATTCAGGGGTTCAACTAAAACTTATTATTAATTATATTTCATAAATTTAAATAATGATATCAATGTTAAAGTTTGTCAAAGTTGATTGTAATTTATATTAAGAGGGTTCGATAATCGTGGCCATTTTCAATGATAAAGAAGAGTTCTATACAAAGATATAGGAACCATTCCTTTTTTAAGTTAAAGATATGGATTTTTTCTTTACTTAATAATAGTTTATAGCCAAATAAATTATTTTAAAATATTTAAGGTAGGTTTGATGTTATGATACAGCCCCCTTAAATGTTTTAATTTCACATTATTTTTGGTTACCGAGTTATAAAAATAAATCAACTGGAAACTAGCTGTTCCTCCTCCTCCTCCTCCTCCGGAAACAGACTACAGAGCTTCCGTGGCGAGGAGGAGATATTCCGGTATAAAACGCTGGTAAAGTCAACGCCATGTTACGTTTACAGTTCAGAAACAAAATTCTGAGGTAACATATAAATATACATTTATTGCATGATGGTGAAGGAGATATGAAGATTTATTCCCCCAAGAAAAATCATATTTCCCGAGGGTGACGCCCGAGGGTGACGCCCGAGGGGAATATGTATTTTTTTTGGAGGGGGTACGTCTTCATATCTTCCTCACAATCATGCATTTAATTGTTAACTATGTGGAGCGACAGGTCATAATATGGAATACATTGGGATTTTATTGTTTTTAAATAGAATACATCGGGCTTTAATCGTTTTTCAGCTCTTGTAAAACAAAAACGTCGTCTTTTTTTTCAAAAAGCTGGTGTCTTTCAATCTTAATTTCTTATTCTTCAATAATTCTAAACAATTAGTTTTCTGATTCAAAAGGATTAAAAATGTTGAGAAACGGTAATCGATCAAATTATAGAACATCGTATGCTCATCCGCGGATTTTTTTTCATACTCATGGAATGAAAATTAATGTGTCTTCCGAAAGGGTTTGGTAAGATAAAAAAATATGACGATGACAGGGAAATATGAAGATAGCGCGTTAGATAGAATTATTATGATGAGGGATAATAATATACAAAGTCGGTATGATACGTTAATCAGAGGAGGGGGGGGGGGGGTCTCCAGGTATACTACGTAGACAGTCAACTGAACAATTTACATGTAACTTTATTTTAAATTTGTTACCAATAATGAAACTGAAGTGGCAGATCAAAGATGTTATTTATTTAAAAAAATACACCTAGGCCTACTCCTGCATCCCCTGACTATTCAATGTAGAGGGTCAAAAGTCGTCATTTTATATCACTTATATAATATAAAACGTTCCATTAATGTATACAAGCCCAAGGATAGATGGGTGGCCTTGCATATTTAAGAAATAAACAGCCATTAAGTTAAAACGTTCAAAGGAATATGAACTTGGTTGGTTACGTGATCAAATCCTGTGAAGCCCGAAGGGCTTGTCAGAAGAATTGATCACGTACCAACCAAGTTCATATCCCTGTGAACTTTTTAACAGTGTTGTTTTTTACTTATATTTACGTTTGAAACAGGAAAATCGTTGTGAATCATTAACATAACCGTGTTTTTATGTTTACAATAATGCAACCGTCAAACGATAAGCACATGCGATTATCACGAAAAATTTCACACAGAATTGAACATTTTAGCTATTCTATAGGTTCATATAAGGAAGCATATTTGTAAATACAAATATGTGCATGTACATACCGATCCTCACATACACGATGTATAATAGCATAATTCCACTTGTTTCTATTAGTGGCTTTAAAATGTCATTCTATAGATCGTTTGCTATTAGATTTAACATATTGACATGGTGCCAATTTGAACTGCAGCATGCATAATTATACTTTAATGAGCAGAATAATCGTATGTTTACAATCTAAACGGTGCACGACTTATAATTTATCGCGTAAAAGCTATCAACTATCTAACATCTAATTTCAAAATAGTATTAAACAATCAAAATACATAAACATTAGACGTATATCCTTTCAAGGCTAATCGATCAACATATTAAATTTGTTATAATAAGCAAACACGTTGAAAAAATCCGTTAATAGACCTTATGTATGATGTTAATTCTACATAATATATAAACAGGTCTGCCATACAAAAAAATATCAAAACTATAAACTTCCTTTTATAGTATTTAAGCTTAGATTTATACAGTACTGCGAAATGCCTGTTCTTAACATTAGAATTCTGACAATTTTTGTCCAAAACAAAGTTGATAAAATTCCTGTATCATGACATTTTTGGCATTGGAACTTTAGTAAGCCTGCACAAAAGTCAAAACATTTCACATCCTGATGAACGTCAATACCTATTCCATTTTAACGCAGATAATAATTCCTTAAAGCGTTTGTGTCAGTTTGGCCATTTTAGAGGGCAGACGAGGTTTTTGAATTGGCTTCTTATTGAATAGTTTCCATATAAGATAGTGTGCTCTGTTACTTAAGAATAGATGTCCGAAATGTATAAGACGTAAACAACTGACAACATTTCTTTTACATTTCTGGTTGCGTGTAGTAAATGATGATTTGATGCATTGGCTATTCGAACACGTAAAAGGAAGCCTAATGACAGTCATCATTTGTCCACCAGTCGCATATCAGTCAGAATTAGCTTTAAAAGGCTGTCAGTAAACAAAGCCAGTACAGTGTAGCAGTGAGCTGCATCTCATGAACAGCGCACTGATAGACATTCCCTTGAAAAATCACAATGAACAACTCTTTTCTAAGAAATGGATCCGATAACCTCGCACCAAAACCCTTATCCTACAGCGTTAACCTAGCTCTAGGAATATCATCTCTTGGAATAATACCCGTAATTTTGGTGGGAAATTTAATGGTCATTTTTGCGATGATTTTATACCGTCGTCGGCTTAGTACACCAACCAATGTTTACATTGTGAGCCTTTCCTTTGCTGATTTGTCCGTAGGTCTTGCAACGCTTCCAATGTACGCCTTTCACTACTTTTCAGCGGCTACATTCATTCGTTACAAGTATCTCTGTATTCTGAAGTATTCCTCCATTTTGTTCTCTCTGAGCTCTTCTATGTACAACCTTACGGCAATCGCAATTGATCGCTATATAGCTATCATTCATCCACTGAAGTACCCGATATGGATGACATCATCTAAAGCTCGGAAAATCGCCATTGGTATATACGTCTACAACATTCTGGTCATGTGTATTCCTTATTTCTGGCACAACGATGCCGTTCTTTCCAAAAGATGCGACTTCTACCAAGGACTTCCGCTGGTGTATACTGTAAGTTTTTCATTTGGATCAATTTTCGTTCTCTTGAGTTTCTGTTTAGTCATTTACGTTAGAGTATTTCGAGTTGCTTTGAACAACAGAAAAAGAACAATTGAGAGAAATGCGCACAGAGACTACGCCAGGAGACAGCAGCTAAGAAAAGAAACCAAGTCTGCATCCACCATGGGTGTCATTTTGTTTCTGTTTGTGGCATTCTGGTTTCCGTTTTTGATATGTGGTCCGTTAAAGTACACACCTCTGAGTCCAGAGATCGTTGATCTGATCAAGAATATAAGTCTCCTCATCGCCCAAAGTAACTCAGCTGTCAACCCTATCCTCTACTGCTGGCTGAAGTCAGATTTTGCCTGGGCTTTTAATAAAATGGTGCCCATCTGCAAGCCGCGTGCCTTCTCGAGGGGCTTAGACAGTAAAAGTGTACCAAAAATCAACGTTATTCGAATGAATGACTCGATGACAGGACAAGTTTAAAGCTTTCATAAAAAGAGCAGTTTGACAGAATCCAAAAAATGTTGCAAGGAACATATAAGCGATTGTATGGCTACGCATCGGCGAAGATATTGTTCTTCATTTCTTGTGTGTAATGTTTTAATTGTCCTTAATTAAGGTCAATTTAAACAAGATGATTGAGCGTGTTCTTCATTTATCATTGCATTCTGAACTTGTGAGGACACGTTAACATAATCAAATAATATTGCCAAGAACTTGTTTGTGATTGTATGGTTACTTAACAACCAAGTTATTGTTGTTTATTTGTTGTTTTTAATTTTTGATTTTTTTTTTGTCTTTTTTTTTAAAGTCAAATTCCAACAAACGTCTGCTTACAGTCGGAGAAAAAGAACGTGAACAATCAGCAACAGTAAAATGATAAATGGATCTATGTAGAGTTTGCTGTTTACATGTATTTATGCATTGCTGTATCCTATTTTTGAACACATTAATAAAGTAAAAGTCAAATTTATACCAAAAGCATAACATCTTACAGCTTCCGAATCTAAACAAGGTAAAAGCTCATTGAACCTGCTTTATTTTTGTTCTATCTGTGAACCTCTGCCCTAGAATTTGAATGACAAATCCCTCATTTATAAGTGGAACTAATTTCTACGTAAATCCATTAGAAAAAAAAATATTGATAGAAATATAGAAATAATATTTGATTAATATGTTTTCTAAATCGTTATTGGATAATCAAAGGTTGTTTTTTTATTCATTGTTTGATTTCATCGCAAAGCAATATTTAGTTTAATCTTATGAATGCCTGTTTATTACATACACTACCTAAGATTTCCCTAATATTTCTATCAATTTGGGAATACAATGTAAGGAATTATATCTAAACTGAATCCGCTCACACGAGGATCGGGCATTAACTACAACAACGGGCAAAACAAATCATCAGTCTTCTCATAAACATATAATTATATTTAATGCGATGATTAATTACAGATGAACACGGAAAAGAAATATCTAGTTTGGAAAATTTCTCTCCTTGTGATAGTAAGGTTTTAGCAAGAAATTTGTGTCTAATTAGAGTGTATTCACACATGCAATATGGACATCAAATTATAGTGTTATTTTGGCGTAGACTTTAAATTATAAAAAAATGTTTCCTTTACATGATATAGTTTTTTTTTTTTAATTTCATTTAGAGAATAATTATACAAACAGCTCATTATCTAAATAAATAAGAGGCCCAGGGGCCACATCGCCCACCTGAGCAACAATAATAGATCATAACTCAGATCAAATCAGCATTGCAGAATCAAATTCAGAATTTGACAACATAGATTTTCAAAGATTGTTCTTCATTCCTATGTAAACCACACACCCTACTCCCTATGTGGTTCCATCAAACTTACGGAGATCATGATTTAAACACACTTGAATATGCACAATCTGAGATGCCGTCACACAAGTTCAGATTTTCTTGCTCAGTAGTTTTCAGTTACACATTTTTAAATGCTTTCTTTATTTATTACTATGTAAATATTCAACCCTATTGTGGCCCCTCCTCTCTGGGAAAGTGGTTTGAACAAACTTGAATGTAAACTACCTGAATATGTTTCCATACAAGTTACAGCTTTCCTAGGCAAATGTTTTTTTTAGCAGATTTTCCTCTGTATGTTACATGTAGTATGTAAACATTCGACACTACACCTGACCCCACCCTACCCCAGGGTATCAAGATTTAAACAATCTTGAATGTGTACTACCTGAGGATGCTTCCACCCAAGTAAAATTTTTTCTAGCCGATTGGGTTTTGAGAAGAAGATTTTAAAAAGACTTTTCTCTATATATTCCTTAATAATGATTCGACCCCCCCCCCCCCCCCCGATATTGTTGCCCAACTCTACTCCTGAGAATCATGATTTGAACAATATTAAATCTTAAATCTTCAAAACCTGAGGATGCTTCCAAACAAGTTACATCTTTACTTGCCAATTAATTGGTTTTTGAGAAGATTTTTAAAGATTTTCCTTAATGTACTCCTATCAAATATTTAACCCCCATTGTGGCCCCATCCTACTTTCCAATTTAATGAATATAAAAGTATTTCATGGCTTTTGTGTTTCGTGATGAATCACAATTAAAGATTTAAGAAATTATTGAAAGCATTAATGTTCATATTGTATTCTGATTCCTTTAAATCTGGAATTGATGACATTTGTCATGACCTAATGTCAAGTTCAAGTTCAGTTTATTCACTCACCCCCCCCCCCCCCCCCAAAAAAAAAACAAAAAAAAACGAAACAAAACAAAACAAAACAAAACAAATGGTACAAGAGGAACATATACAGAATAAACAAAAATTAAAGTCGTCAGAGGTGTACATGTACTTACATTGTCAGACAAGAAAAAGATAGAATCAAAGGCCGGAACGGCCACAAAGGCGTCGAGCTGACATTTTTTTTCTTTTATATAGAATGATACCAATAATTTGAATTTCTGTACTAATAGTCAGATCAAATGATATTAGACTTAGAATAGAAAGTATATGAATTATGTTTTCTGCTGCTTTAAAAACAAAAATCAGTATATTTTCTTATAAAATAGGTAGTGGTGCTTTTTTAATACAATAACGCATCATAATTGCAAAAATCGAAGAAATTCCAAAGTTCAAAAATAATTTGTTTCTTTCTGCTTCAAACAGTCTTTGAACAACTTTCACAGGTTCATAATTTGAATATATTAACAGTGTGTCCCTAATTATAATAATAAAACATACATTTATTTATTTCAATTCCCGTTTGAAACAAGATTTCCTATGGTATGGTTGTTTACAAACAAATCCACAACACGTGCTATCTAAAATGCTCGACCAAACTAACTGCATTATCGAGTTTATTTTTAGCAACGAAATTACTAGATACGTTTATCGCTTACATTTATTTTGGAGACCGTGCCCGATAACAAATAAATTTACATCTAAAATGTTATTTCTATCGGGCACTGTCTCCAATTAAAATGTAAGCGATAAACTAAAATAATATCTAGTGAATCTTTACACTTAGGCCTGATTGTATTCATCCGCCATTTCTTGATTAAGCAAATTTATTCTTATGCAATGAGTTGTCAATCACCAGGGAGGCAAAGTTGGGTTTTTTGTACACAATTTAGTTGAATAAATGGAAAAAAAATCTTGTAATACGTTTAATACTTTTAGGAACTTATTTCTTAATAATGCGCATTTAAAAGGCGGTGCAGCGCGTGAATTTTGGACGATTGCCAATCCAGACGATCGCTAGAAGGCTGCCGAGCATTAGCTCGACGCCTTAAAAATGGATGTACATGAATATGTAACGGAATCAATATTTATGTAAGACTTTGGCAGAAAGGATCAGATCAGGAAAACAATAAAAGGGAACAGACAGCATCGGAAATATTTGAAATAAATACACACTATTTTCTCAGAGATTTTGAAATATGATTTGGCATGAGTTGACCTTAGTACGATAAAATGTTGACGTGAGTACAATAAAATGTTGATGTGAGTACAATAAGATGTGAGTACAATAAAATGTTGACGTGAGTACAATAAAATGTTGACATGAGTACAATAAAATGTTGACAGGAGTACAAGAAAATGTTGACGTGAGTACAAAAATATGTTGACATGAGAAAAGTCAAACAAACCCTGCTCGTTCTGTTCGTTAGTATTTTATACTATAATCTATATCAATAATTTCCTATATGATTTAGGTTATATATTTTCAGAATAACTGTTTAGATTTTAAGGTGAATAATTAAAAATTTGCATTTTGAGGTGTATATATATGTTGACTGTTTATAAATACATCATTTTGATGGTCGAAGAAAATAATATGTTGATTATAGATTCTGTGAAACGCTAAAACGGTTTGTAAATGGACAACGCATATACAAATAATGAAGAGGGCTGTATGTTCAAGGCCATTTTTAGAGTATATTTGTCTATTTTAAAAGAAGAGATCTATAGCAGAATGTCCAAATCAAAAAAGCTAAATTGTATAATTTTTAATTACTAAATGATAGTTTATAGCTAAATATATCATATCTAAAGAAAATGGAAATGATCTGATTGTGAATTTGTTGACATCCTAGCATCCTTAACTCATCATATAAACTCTATCTATACACCTTAAACGATTTTTTATGCATAAGTTGAGGTTTTGAGAGGCCCGAACGCAGTTTTCATTTTTGACGGTATTGGTGCTGAGTGAGTTTATACCTTATTGCGGTGTTATATACGCCCACAACAAAACTTTGGTTGCTCTTTTAATGCCCAGGAGTACGAGGCGAAACTTTAAGGAGGCTGCTTTGTTTCTCGTGGGTGAAGTTTGGGGGTGGGGCTTTAAAGAACAGTACACTAATGATGTGATTATACAAATCAAAGTCATGTAGGTACGCTACATTGGTAATCTACGTTTTGTTAGATACAACAATACACGTCATTTAGAAAATAATAAGTTTTGAACCCCTCGTTCCGACTATATAAAAATAATGCTACCATAATTAATGTTCCCATTGTTTTTGAAACAGACGTTTTCAAACTAACCCGCTTAAAAAACCAAAAAAAAAAAAAAAAACAACAACAAACCCTCACTCTTTCTGTCTCTCTTTCTCATTTTATGAGAGTAGACATTTTGATAAAATATAGGACAATAGTTTATTAATTTTCTATCGATAATGAATGCAAAATGGTTCAATAAACATAAATAAATTGTTTGCGATGAAAGAGAAAATAAGTAATAAAATGTTACGATGAATATCCAATAAATGCTTTACAAAAATATGATCATTTATGCATGATAAACTTTTAATTATGAGTAGAAATGCTGTTAAAATGAAAGCCCCACAGTTGGCTTTGATAATTTAAATATATATATATATATGTATATTTTTCTTTACATCATTTAGTTTGAGTTTGCTTGGTTAACAACGACAACGCCACATTAGCGCTTAAGCTTAAACAAAAGTACTTGAATAACAACATGGCATATTCCATTGGGGACCAAGAAATTGTACAGTGTACTAGAGAAGGCTTAGATCAAGAACTAAAGATGATCACCGAGTGTACTCCGAATGGAAGTTGGCACTTCGATCGTGCATGGTGTAGTCAGAGTGAGTACATGTACAGTTCAGGCTCATTAATCACATGATGGATATATGAACCATACAGAATCTGAATGAAAACGCATTTTACCACTCAGTCCATCTACTACTAAAAGTGGAACTCATTGTCAATAATCACTAGAAGAAACTATGTAATTCTGTCAAATAATGATTCGTTGATAATTACAAACTGCTCTGTAGAGGGAAAAAAAGTGATCACGTTAAAAAGAATAGTTTTGAAAGGGCCGGAAGTTTGCAGCCATTTTGGGACTACATGACTGTAATTTCCTCGTTTTCATTAATCACATGGTGAATATACATGTATTATATATCCACATCTTAAAGAAAATCATGCTTTATGACTTGCCTTTTCTACTAGTACTACTACAAAGTTGGTATAAACATTTGTGCATGTATGAAGTCGATCTATATCATGCATGTATGAAGTCGATTTATAGCAATGCATGTATGAAGTCGATCTATAGTCAGGCATGTATGAAGTCGATCTATAGTCATCTCATATACAACATGAAAAAATAAAAATACATATCATGTCAATCTGACATATTGTTGTAAGGACTATATGATATATTAAAATGATATAGGTTTATTCAATATTTGAAAATCTTTACTAATATATAAATACAATATTGCTATCATATGCAATATCGCAATCAATGCATATTTGTTTCTGTTGAGAATGTAATATCCTTGCAACAGTTAGAATATTCTGTCAACAGCTCAATTTATGAGGAAAGTCTAAAAGAAGATATATGGAACATACAACAACCTCTAAAAATAAAGGAAAACCTTACCACATCATATGTAAGAAGTAGCATCACGCCCGACTGCAATCGGAATGGGCGTGGTTCTAGGGGGAACCATATTATTCGTTATATTTGGTGGACTTCGTTTTGTGATCTGTATAGTTTTATCAGTATATGCAAAACAAACGTTCACCATGGAAACCAACTGAAATTTGAACATTAAACCGATAAATATTGTTTTGCATTATATGCTATTTTGACCAGTTTTAAATTATATGTTGATATATAACATTTGTTTCAGCACTTTTGAACTTTGATGCCAACAATGACCAATTATGATATAATTGATTTTAGATACAATTACATGACTACTTAACTATGGATATTGGACTATGTCTTTACCAAGTCAGTATCAGCAACTTAATTATTCATTTGTAAAACTTGCACTAACGTACTTAACTTAAGGGTGACTTGATGAGGAGTTTTGGCCTCGATATCATGAAGCATATCTAAACTTAAGTCCAAATCTCAATAATTCATAAAATTAGGCATAAAATTTGTAACTATCAACGTTATATAGAGACACGTATCAAAATCATTTCATTTTTTATTTTTCGATGCTTTCAATCACAAGACTAAGTACAAATTTTGACATGTCTAAAACTGCTTCATGATCCTATGCCCTGCTATTTAGTACTTATTCCAGACCTATCACTCACATTTCAGTTGACTGAATTGCGTGGTTTATCTTATCTAAATTCAAAGTTTCGTGAGGTATTTGGCATGAAAGTGTTAACATTTTCTAAAAATGACAGTAAGCCTGACTACATGTATGCTTAAATAACTAGATTACATGTCAAACGGTACTACAGTTACTCAAGATTTATTAATGTATGTAAATTATGTTGAACTGATTTTTTTTCACCATCGTTGGTACATTGTAAGTGTACATTAAGTAGACCCATCAAATGGCAAGGATTATTGGCCCAGCGACAATAACACTCACTTCACCCTATCACGTTTTCTTCCCCATGGGATCTAGAAAGATTTGAGACGAGTACATGTACTAATAACAAAATTTCAATATTCAATACAAATAAACAGAAGAATTCCAAAACGAGGCATTAAAACAATTTGATTAGATTTTGACCAATCTATAGATTATTTCAATAAGTTTGAAAATCACAAATGTAGCGTAAGAGGACGACTTACTCCTTTTCACAAATAAAATTAACTTTTTTTGAACATGGTAAATCATTCCACTGAAATGATTCACCGGTGTCTATAGCTGCACAGTCTTCAGAATTAATGTTGTTTGGTTCTCCAGGGAACCAGTTAGTGTAATGAGTTGTTGTTTGTGTTGACATCCACACCCATTCTCCCTCTACCAGGATGTCGGTCATTCCAATCCAAAATATTCCTGCAACAGGTTACCTTATATCTGTGTGATTTGATGGCTGTGTGTGTTTTTCTATAGTGATATTTTGTATATGTTTTCTATATACATGTCTGTGTTATTTGATGATTGTGTGTGCTGTCTTTTGTGAAATCTTGTATGTGTATTCCAGATGCATATCTGTGTTATTTGATCGTTGTGTGTTCTTTCTTAAGTGAAATCTTGTATGTGT
This sequence comes from Magallana nippona, assembly GCA_033439105.1. NCBI lineage: Eukaryota > Metazoa > Mollusca > Bivalvia > Ostreida > Ostreidae > Magallana > Magallana nippona. Next base: position 18,351,123 of record CM065924.1, read on the forward strand.
ATTCTATATACATATATATCTGTGATAAACGATGCTTGTTTGTGCTGTGTTTTGTGAAATCTTGATTGTGTATTCTATATTCTATATCTTATTTTTGGTTTATTGTATTGTTATTCAACCTATGAAAATTATTTAATACACCAATATATATATTAATCATTTAAAGCGATTTAAATGTACTTATCCATTACCTGTTAATTTGCTGTCTATCAGATGCAATCGTAGAAATTCATCCTCAACAACTGTCTCGATTTCAACCAATTGCGAATGCATTAAATTACAGTAAAACTATGAAATAGAAAGTAGCATAAAAGTTAAATGAATTACATTATAGTTCATATTTTGGTAGAATCGTAGTAAGCAATCGAAAATTTATATAGTATCTTGACTTGTGCTTCTGTCCATCCGTCTGGGGCGTCTGTTATAAAGGCGTAGCATGACGGCCCACGATTCACCCATCCATGAGGACACGGGGCGGGCTGTGATATTACTGAAATATATAAGACATATTGCAAGCAAAACAAACCAACCAAGGAAACCTGAACATTAAATTCTAACGTCATTTAAACATGAAGAATCATGGAACATAAAAAAACTCAATTACTGTGTAAACATTAGTATGAGGATGGTACATGTTGTACAAATCCGTTTCAAAAACACAAGGGAGAGCTTTGACAAATTAACCAATAAAATGTTATAAGTTGCCAGAAAGACATTAATCGTTTTATATTGTTACCATATTTATTAATAGGGCAGTATATCGACAAATATATTCAAAAAATGTGTGACTTGTTTCATCGTAATTTATTTTTAGGGATATGGTTATTTATAACTAAAAATATGATAGGAGTGACTATTTGTAACAAAGTATAAACATTTGCAAAAGATGAACTATTATCATGTTTATTTCTAAAAAGCGCTTTATTGCATCTTGGATGATATTCATGCGTCAATTTTAAAAAGCACATGTAGCTGGAAAGGAAGAATGAACATATAAATTCAATAAAAATATATGGCTGGACCGGGAATCGACCTCAGGACCCTGCAACTCTAGTCAAGAGTGCTACCACTAAGCTACGAAGGCCGATAGCCACGATCCATATAACCCCAACTGCATGCGCTAAACATCGCTAGTCAAAATTATAATTTGAGTAAAATAATGATATTAGTTCAAACCTGTGCCAAGGATGCAGCAAACAGTTAGCACAAGTCTCATAGTGTTGATCAAGATAACAGTAATCTAACAGGCCTTATCTAGATACTGACCCCTTTTCAGGCGAAAATAGAATATGGAGGTCATTGGTTATACAACTTACAAACGTCAACAATTCTTTTTAGCTACATGTATATATATTGCAAACCAAAAAAACCTAACAATTTACTGTTAACGCTGACTACCTTTAAAATAGCACTTGAGACTGCTTGAAAATTGCTTGAACTTGCTATTTGTACAATTTAAAAGAAATTTATGCCATCTACCCTTTCTTATTTTATTTTTATGTAGAGAATAGTGATATTATTACTTATTAGGCGAAGCCGAGCCATCTATGAGGTTGATCAACCCAATATATTTCTGTAGTCAGTCAGTAACAAACCTAATAAGTGTTTTGTTTTCCCGAGCACTATCAAGTGACACATATATTCACAAAAAGCGATGATCTACGCAAACCAATACAAGTTGCCTAACATCTCGTCCAATTTAACTAATTTAAACTCTTCAAAATTATCAATCTCACCTTTCAAATACTCTTTGAAATTCTTCGCTTCACCTATGTTTACTTACAATATTTTGTTGCTATTCAATTTCAAGTTTTCCCCCTTCCCTCTGCAGAGATCGACGCTGCCATTTTGTTTTACTCCAGACACAACAACGTGACGTCAATTCAAAGGTCAACAACTCTAATTTTAAATGGATAAATTGATAATTTTATCATGAATTGAGGTACTACTCTATATTAATCATTTTATTTCTGTTGGTAACAAACATACTGTACTCAATCAAGTTTCATAAATTATTGGCCAACGACCATTATATCCACTTCACCCAATCACATTTACTTGTCGGTGAGACCTAAAAAGATGTAAGACAAGTATTAGAAACATGTCATGAGGTTTTATACCAGTTTATATATTTGAATTTGCGAAGTTTGTAAATTGTTATGCTTACTCCATTTCACAAATAAAGTTATTTCTAACTGAACATGATTCGTCATTCCAATGAAACGAATAGCCTTGTGTTATGGTCGCACAGTCTTCATTGTCTGAGTTGTTTGGTTCATTCGGAAACCAGTCAGTATAATGAGCAGTTGCTTGGGTGGACGTCCATACCCACTCCCCCTCTACCGAGATGTCGGTAAATCCCATCCAAAAACTTCCTGAAAAAAAAAATAATATAATTTCACCGTAAAATGATGATTGGTAGAGGTTTTTAATAGTGTATCGAATATTTCCCTCAGTAAAGATACTTCTAAATTATTGACAACTACTGAAAAGTATTACCTTTACCTTTGACGTTGATGCTATGAACTAAAGCTCAAGATCTAGTAAATGATTCAGGGTGTCGTTTGATGCTACAGCTATCATGACGTCATAATTGATTTGATGAATATATTCTCAACGGTTTTAAATGGATTATGTACAAAATGAAGCAGTTTTTTGACACATCAAATCATGGGAAATTAATCCCATTACCTTTCTTCACTTTGACATCATATTAAAGAGGAGGTCAAGAGCTTGTTTTGTTCCTATTTTAGAGAGACTATAGACATTCTACATGTATTTACTAGTCAAAATGGAGAAAGCTCCAAAATGTTCTACTTATTCCCTTCATAGTTTAAAAAACAGACAGTTTAAAACATGAATTTTCATTGTGTATACCAAACATTTAAGCCCCGGTTCACCCTGTCAAACAAAACTTTTGTTATGAAGCATCATTGAACTGTATTGTATTGTCATAAACCTGTAGAAGCCGTTCATTTACTAGATCTTGACTTTGAAAAACCTAATTAGGGCATCGTCGCTTATCATAATCACAACGTACATATGACCAGTCTCCTAAATGCTTAAATAGATTAGAAATTCGTTACTCTCTTTCTATGACATGTAGAGCCCATGACCATGTGACCATGATTTTCACAATATTTTAATGGTGTCCTTGCTCTTCCGAACATTGTGCTTTTTTGCCTGCTAGATATCCAATATTTGAAAAGATAAATTTTGTAAAACGAACGCATATTCAATCTATGACTAATAAAACTTCATCTTAACACCAGCACCAGGACTAATATCCTTGGTTAGGAATAAATGTTTTTGGTAGAATCATTCTTGCTAATCGTAATCATGTCCTTAGTTGATTAATTTATTGGCAAGTGAAACTGATAAGATCTTTTAACAAAGTATCGACTTATAACCAAAATTTATGTTCTTTGGAAGTCGGGATATTAACTTCATAACTGAATGTTCCCCATGCTAAACATTATACTTGGTCATAATAGATCTCGTAGTCAAGATGCTGAAAATGGTCGGTTATTTAAACATGAAGAATGACACAAGAAGAGACGAGACTGATGAAATCGGATAGCAATAGGTCACTTATACATGTAGGTCAATAGGTCACCAATAGGTGACTTAGACATTCACACTGTCCTTACCTGTTAGTTTGTTGTCCGTTAGATACAATCGCAGAAAGTCTTCCTCAACAACGGTCTCAATTTCAACCAGTCGCGAATGCATTAAACCACAGCTAAACTGTAAAATATTTATTAGAAATACATTACAGATTAAATGAGATAGAGTTGAACCAAGTTAATGAAATTGTTTTAAGAAAAATACAACTTAAAAGATATTAACCTCTGCTTCTCTCCACTCTTTTGGGGTGTCTGTAACGAAGTGGTAGCATGACTGCACCAGGTTTACCCAGCCCTGGGGACACGGATCATGTTGAGATAATACTATATAAATACAAGGCAAACTTCAACGTCAAATACAGCAAGGAAATAAATCTTGTAAAACTAATAATATAATGATATATGAAGATTGTAAATTCGCCTTTAAAACCCTAATTAAATCAAAAATATGAATTCAAGACCATGTGGAAACATTTGCGAGAGTAATACATTACAGCCACATCGGCGCATTATCACGTGATAGCTATTAATAAATAGTTTACGTATATTTCTGAATAAAAAATGAAAAGATCATTACTACTCCGAAATGCTAAAAAAAACAATACACATTTAAGGTAAAACATCTCAGTTTCTCAAAAAAAATAAAAAATAAATGATAAATAAATAAAATACTATTAGAACCTTCCTATATTCTTCCTTATTAGATAACCTTTTTACCAGTTATCAAATCTTCCAAACCTTTATGCAGTTTGCACGGAAAACGGTATGAAGCAATACATGACACAGGTTTCTAGCAGCACTTTTCAAGTGAAGAATAAATCAGACTATATATAGATACATGTAGGTGTTAAAGGTGAAAATCAGAATATAAGAGGCTACATATAGTATTGTTCTAGTCGGATTTTTATATCTTAAACAAGGAGAAAATAAAGCTTGACCGAGGAATAAACGCATTATTACATATTTGATAAAGTTCATAAATGTGTTTAAGTACTTTCTTGTTCAATTCTTAACAAATCACATCAAATACTCTTACTATAAGGGTTCTTTGGTTTCTTGTTTTCTGAATCTGTTTTGAAAGCTTTCTTTTAATAATGATGTCAGCAATGTGTAAATCTACATAATACATTCTAATTATCGAGAAAAGTTGTCGCTTATTTTTGATTTGTTTTTTGACAAGGTTTTGTTGTTTTGATCCTGCATCCATGGGCGTCAAACAAACTGCTAAAATGACGAAACTGGTCATGTCCGTATACAGGCTGTAACAACTTGTATACGAGCATAGACATTTGCAAACGAACAGCTGTTTTTTATATGATAAATTATGGATTTAAAAGGCGCTATAATGCAACCCTCAACGAGAAGTTATCAATTAATTTGTTTTATTCAAGTGTTACATTCTAAAACTATTTGAAGTTAAGATAATATTACATGTAAATTATAGTTCAAACCTGAGCCAATAATATAGGAAAGACACAGCAGTATTCTCATAGTGTTGATCGAGAAAAGAAAAACAATATAGTTTATCAAGCCTTATCTATCTACTGATCCCTTTTCATGTGCTAAAATCGAATAAAGAAGGTCGTGACACAGTACGTATATCAAGCATCATAGATTGTTTATTGTTTGCATGAAAAGTAAATTAGAAACAGTATAAACTAACACCTGTTGAACCAATCACTTAGAATCTCTCTCTCTCTCTCTCTCTCTCTCTCTCTCTCTCTCTCTCTCTCTCTCTCTCTCTCTCTCTCTCTGAATGTTTAAAGTGTCACTAACATATTATGTTTTAAATTGTTGAATAATTAGGAGTTGCACATTTTTTTAACAGAGTCAATTAGATTCTTTATTAACCACACATTTTAATAAAATATCAACATTGAACAAAAATAGATCCATGCATTATCTTTCCTTCTGATTCTCATGAAAATAAGCTTACTTATTGTGTTTCACTTAAATTGTTAAAACTATTTTGATTTTTCACTTACCAAAAACTATTATAGTACATTTTGGGCGTTGTTAACTTTACTGAGGTTTTCATATATATAGCTTAAAGGTCATATGAAACGATATCCTGAGCATAATGAGTTGCATACGGGAATGATTTCATAAGTGCCTTTTTAAAAAGAATGGCATTATTTTTTGATATTTTATGCAAAATATCAGCGCCAGAGTCGATGAAAATCACTCAATCGAAAAAAAAAGAACATCGAGTTACGCGGCTTACCTCCCTTGCTTATGATGTCAGTAGGACCTATTCGCCTCATAAAGCTCTGTGGTGAATAGAAATATCCATGTCATTTAGAAGAAGTTTAAAATAAATAAATACTATTTTATATAAAAACTCATAATATCATACAATAATCAACCATGGCAGTTTATTCTCACTCAGGAAATTAAATCATATGCGTTTATTTTTTTCATTTGATACATATTCAGCTTAGACACAAGAATGAGTGATTTTTGTCATATATCTACATGCAAATTTATGCATGTATATATGCTTTGTTGCAATTAGTTTTAATGAAATTGTCAAATACAAAGATGACTGATCGCAATTCATAATGATTTTTTCCTAAACAGCTTATAGGCAACATGCTACCTCATTCGCTTCACGGTTTAATCTTTCGTTTCGTTTTCAAATTGACATATATGTTACGATTCAATTTAATTATTTTAGTCGTAAAGAAATTTCTTCAAATGTGTGAGTTTGAAACGTGTACTAGTATGTGTGGTGTTTTGATTTTACAACGTGTATGTGCGGTGTTTAGTCAGAGATCCCTTCTATCTCCCTTTCTTCCTCAATTTTCTCTTACATTCTTTTATTATTATTGATGCTTGTTCTTAATAAAATCTTGTAATTATCTACACATTTGTTCACATTTATTTTTATCAAACAACTAATTTATTTTACAATACATTTATAAATCCTTATGCCATATTTCCGATTTATATTTTAAAGGACGTTAAAACACGTGTACACCAAGTATTATATTAAGATATTGCTACATATTTTATGTCTGAAATTTATATGCCTGATTAATTAGATTTAATTACCAAATAGAATTACAGAATATTTTTGCGGCATTTTTAAATAAAAAACTACACAATATTTCCAACATTTTCATTGGTCTGCCTTATACTTTTCAGTTCATCTGACAAAATAAATAAAATGAATCAAAATGCTTAATTTCTCTTTAGCTCAATCATTATACGTATCGAAGAAGAAAGGGATGTTACTGTTTTAAAAGGTTTAGGATAAGTTATTAATGGTGAAGCATTTCCTTTTGTTAAATTTTCACTGCAGTACGGGATATTCATCATGATATTACTCTGGTATTCAATAACGACCAATTACAACTAAGCCATCTGTCCTACGATATCAAATAATCTTATATGAAAAAAGACACGTTCATATAAGCAGAAATAGCTGAAATTAAATCCATTAACTTCTTTAAAATTACACTAGTTCTAATACATTGTTTACATCAGTGGGTCTTTGTGACGTCATAAATCCACAAAATCAAGAACGATAAGCGGGAAACAATTTGTTTTGGGTGCTGAATTTTCACGGTTATTTCTCGGTAATGCAAAGGCAAAAAATCTTATTTTAACATTCATTTATACAAAGCTTTATATTTATCAAAGAAAATAATAGTGTTAAAACCGTTTTATATTACCTTAAAGGGTGATATGCGGCCATCTTGTACATTTGTGAACAAGATTTAAACATTTCTTAAACTGGCAGGTGTCTACCCAAAGCTGACTAAAACTGTTATCAAAAGATAAATAAGCAGTTAAAAAAAAAGTGTGACATGGTGTTTTGTATGCAATTATGTATACAATAACAGAACAATGTATTTTCTTAATCACTGAAATAGCTATGGAACTGTGCAGCTGCAGACTTATTTTGAAGATTTAAAAATCTGAAAAAAAATATGAAAGAGGTTCATTGGTGTCCTCTCTTCAACCATTTTGTTACACAAAAGGTGGAATGTAACACATTAATGATGTTGTAACTTTGTCTCAAAATAGGGTGCCCTATTTTCATAAGTCGCCATGGGGTCTATTTCTAGATCAAAATCCAGTCTATACTTAAAACTCCTGTGTCTTATGAGGCACCTCGACGTTATATTTTCATAGAAAAAAATTAAATTTCAATTCAGAACAATCTTTGTTGCATGTGACAGGCACTTCTATACTAGTACCAAGTTTGTTTTTTTTTTAGTTCTATAAGTATAAAGTAAATTCTTTTTTGAAGTGGGTTAAAACAAATTGTTTTAAATAATAACTAACATAAAAAAAATTAATGTACCTATCAATCTATAGACGCAGACAAATGCATCTCGTACCGATCTGAGACCAATTTAGAATAGGGTACCCTATTTTGAGACAAAGTTACAACTTAAGTAACCAAACTTAGACATTTTTTCTCAACAAAAGGTTGTAGAGTAGACATTAATGATACCCTCCATATTTTTCAGATTTTTATCTCTTGAATCTGTAGCACCGCAGTTCTAAGTGATTAAAAAAAAGCATCGTTCTGTTCTTGAATGCATAATTCCCATGCAGAAGAAAATGTAAAACCTTATATCTATTGCCTTTGTTATCTTTGGACAACAGATCTGGTCAGTTTTGGGCAGACACAAGCCAGTTCAAGAGATGTTTACATTTTGATCCTCATATGTAGAAGAAGGCCGCACATCATAAAATTGGTCAATTTTGAAAAAAAGTGCCGACCTGAAATAAAGTGATCGAGTTCTTTTATATCTGAAAAAAGGAGATTTGTTGTTACCAAAATAAATTGTATTAAGCATATATTGTTATGATTGAAAATTGTTTATGTTAATCAATATAATATCCCCAAGTCATAGAAGAACCATTTTAGTCAAAATGAATTGTCAACAAATTTAATTTGAAAAGAAAAGTATCTTAAATATGATGAGGTATTGATTTGTGAAGTATAAGAGAAAGCGGGCAGGAGGATATTACAAGTCTTTTTCTCAGAAACAAATATGCAGAAGCTTGACAGAAATCTTAAAACACAGAGTTTCATTCTAAAAAGATAACAAAAATTCATGTAATAGAAAAGTAATCTTTATCTAAAGAGTATAGTGACAACAATTTAAAATGGAAAATGCTCAAACATAAGCTATTGAAAAGGGTTTGAAATTAGAAATTTTTTGAATAGTTCGTAAGATCAATAATTTAGAAAAAAACCCACAATATATTATTAAGAGTAGGTTGTATTTTAAGACATTGTTAGTATGGCATCTAATATACATGAAAAGAATACGTGAATTACTTTTAAATTACATCATAAATATTGTTTCTCTGATGAGCACAGCGAGGTTTTAACTAGTTGTCATTGAACCACCAGAAATAAAAAAAATAATATTTTTTGACATCAGTTGCATTCAAAACGCCAGTGTCAATTTCGTCCGTTCTTTATTCCTAGACTGAAAGGTAATAACTTTCTTTGTACAGCTTCAAGAAATATATCATATCTTGTTAATTTTTAAGCCCAACTTACCGTTTGTATTTCTTTGATCTGAAAAAATAATTACAATATTTTATTTCATACTTTTGGAAAGAGTAGATAAGATTGTTATAGGCGTTCTTGTGATAACATGCCAATTTGATTATTCATTCATTACATGATTACTGCAGTATCTGTTATCTTATATTTTGTTACTCTCTATAGTAATAAAGACGTATCGTGATGCATTGTTATCGTGATAAAAACAATGACAATATATTCGGTTTTTTGTTCCTAATTTTTTTCTTCTTTGAATTTATGTATAGAATATGCATTTTAAAGGAAAATGGAACACTTGGAAGTCGCATTTCAATCTGAAAGTTCTATGGTTATTATTACCTGAGAAAAGCAGAGAATAATAATGTGGCTTAAAAATATACAGAAATTCTTCTTTTATTTTTCTCTAGGTTTAAAAATGGTGTACATAGAAGGACAGCAATGTAAAAATGTAGATTTCTGGATGGGTATGTCAAATTTCTTTTATCGCGCAAAATATCTTTTTTCTTATGAGGGACACTCCTACGGCACGGTTTTGAATCGATGTCTCTTATACTGTGGGTTGGAGAAGCGCTGTATTGGAATAGAGATATGTAGGATAAATCCCGACATCACCAGATGCAATAACTGCTGTGAGATGTATGAAATACACGTCAATAAAAGAGCCAACGAAAGAGACTGCAACTTTATGAATCTAGTGAGTATTACTGTGTCGAGTTACACATATATTTAATTTCCTCGTAACTTATTTGTGTCTTTCTTTGGTATCGTTAGAAGGACAATAATACGGTAAAATAACAGTTACTTCATCCGAAAAGCCGACATACGTCTCGTTGCTAGGCGTAGGTGATAAGATCAAACGAAACACGAAACAGCGTCGATTTAATGATACCCGCCTGGCAATGAGACGTGCTGCGGCTCTTCGAATCAAAATTGTGAGTGTTCATATGATGAACATATGCCATTCAGTAAAACGAAATTTGACTGAAAGGTCTGGAAAGATGACTGAATGATAGAGCTATGTCATTCAATCACGTTTCAGTTACATTTCAGTTACATTTCAGTTGACTGAATCGGACAGTTTCATCCGGTGGTTAATTACTTCGTCATTTAAAATTGTATTACATGGTTGAAAATGAAGATCGTTCCTTCGTGAACATATTTATTTGACAAAAGACCTTAATTCGGTTAATGAATGTAAATAACTTGATTATAAATGTATCAGAGAGGAGAGAATTCTTTTTAGAAATAAAGATAAGCGAAATATCGAAGAGTTTTGTGGCACACAATTCCTTGTAAACTAGTAACTTGAAGTCATTTTTTCGTTAAATATTCGTTTCTAATAGCATTAAAAGCTAAACTTTTTTTCATTTTATTGTTATTATGTCACGTGAATCAGGAAAATTGCAAATTGGATTATTGTGAAAAAAACTGGGATTTATTGTATATCATACAACCCGATAGACATGTTCAAAAAATAATAAAGTTCCTTTTTTAATTTTACTTTGTTTTAACATTATGTGGTAAATGCATTAATTTAAGATACTTTTCAATAAAAAAAAATTGAGCAAAACACCCCCTCCAAAAAACCTACCGACACCCAACACCCCCCCCAAAAAAAAACCAAAAAAAAAAAAAACCAAACAAAAAAAAAAAAACGCCAAAAAAAAAAGAACAGAAAAAAAACAAATGCAAAAGCAGAAACAGCAAAACAAAACAAAAAAAAAACAAATAAAAAAAAAACTACCCAGGAGAAATTTCACCAAAATGAGATCAAATTATTTTTTTTAAAACAAAGTGTTTTTTTTTTTATAAAGATCATAAATAGCAATTTATATTTTTATGATAAATACATTAGCAATTAATTGCTATTATCATTTGCAGAGATTATTTGCTGTTTTATAAATTTGGTAATTTTTTAGAACTTATTTTTTTTTTAATTCAATAGACGAAAGCTGATTCCAAGGAGAAAAATGGTAAGTTCTCACACAATAATGGAAAAGAAATTTGATAATAAAATATATTTGCATTGCATGTACATAGAAATACCTTTTTAAGACATAAAGAGCAATTCTGAAAAAGTGAAATGAATAAAGTCATGTTTAGAAAATATACATTTAAATGATTTATATAAAAATGTCTGAATTGCATAATATATATATTTTTAAGAAGTCCGTGTTTGCTCTGATCCTGTTTTGTAATTTTCCTTTGGACGTTTGAATTTGAACACTTTTCGTTATCACCATATGTCATTTAAGATATTATTGATCTTGTGAAAATTTTGTCATTTGATTGCATACATATATCAAGCACTGAACTTTTGGAAAAGCTAGATTATTGCAGGCGACGAGGTGTAAATCTTTCATATATTAGATAAAGTGTAGTTTTCTGTTATCATGTTTGATGACGACTATGTATTATTTTTGTTTTTAGACAGAGTAATTAAAAATTAACCTTTTTATTTTTAATTCTGCCAGAAATCGTTTCTCAGTGGCTAGTAGAGTGAAACGACTTATTGATGTCTGGAGCATTTGTGTGCGCTGTTTATGCTAAAGCCGTATGACAGTGCACAATACATGAAATTGATATTTTGCTTATTTCCCCTTTACTTTGTAAAACCAATTTTTCGTTATTTACTGACATTTTTCATTCAAACATACAATTGTTGTCGTACTTCAATTAAAGACAAAAAGCGAGCTGCGGTGAGCTGCTCATTTCAGTAACGACAGTGTTAGTCATAAACATGAATTTGTAGGTAAATTATCGTAGAAGAGAATGCATATATAGTATTAACAATTCACTGCTCCTATATTCGTAAAAAATGGAAATGAGAGCAATTTATAATCGGAGGTAAGTAATTCGGAGTTAGAATTCTTGTACTATACTTAAACTTATAGGATGAAAAAAAAAATCACTAAAATAAGATTCCCTCTCTTATTAAATGGTCAATATAACAGCTTTTCTGTCAAATTATATTTTTTTATAGTCTTCATAATATTCAAAAATAAAAAAAAATATTTTAATATTTGGAGCATAGAAAAATAATTAAAATATTTTTAAATTTAAGAAAATCAGAGGAAATGCGGGCTAAGCAATATCAATTGTTTTTGCATATCTATTTTAATTTAATAGTATAAGCCGATAGACATTCTGATATTATATCATTTCATTGAAAAACAGAGATTTCATATCGTCAGCAGATGTCTACATAATTGCAGATAACTACTTATATTATTATTATCCTTAAAGTTTAGAACAAAGGTAGTGACTTTAACCCGACCATGATGCAAAAACAAAAAGGTCAAATTTGATTTAACTGATACAATCATTTGGTTATATGATCTGTTTGACTTTATAAACATTTCATAAATTTCTTAACATAAGAAGTATGACTGATGACGAGAAGACTCCATCCTTTACAGTTGCATTGAACGCCACAGTAACCGCAAGCTCAACACTTTACCAAAGATCACCAGAATTGGTGGTGGACGGGATACTTACGTTTAATCCGTTTTACACTAGGTACGGGGCACGGCCATGGATAGAAATCAACATACAAAGAATAATAACAATTTGGAAAATAAAAATCTACAAACAACCTGATTATGGTAAGATAAAATAATTGTTGTAAGAAGAATGTAAGTTATAAAATATCAATAAAGTACGAATTTTCGTGAATGTTGCAGAATAACCTCCGAGGTCGAGAAATGTTGTTTTGAAATATAAACGCCGAGGCGATAGCCGAGGCTTTTATATTTCAAACAACATTTCGAGACCGAGGAGGTTATCCTGCAACATTCACGATAACAAGAACTATATTTCTATTCTACTAACAGCCCAGTATTTCTACAGATCGTTTCTCCTATAGAGAGACGATCTAGGTCATTTTGACGGCTGTTCCGTGTAACCCCAACGGTTTTGTTAGTAATGTTTACATGTGTATCGATCAAAGGAATCACATGCAGACGACAGAATTTTTCTTTGGATTTTTAATACTCTTCACTTATTTATAAAATATCTTTGAATCATATTCCTAATATTTTAAGGGCAATTTAACACGATTATTAATACTACACGTGATATATTTTATGCAAAAACACGCAGTGAAACTGTGCTAGGGAGGTCATGGGAACAGCCGCATTGATCTCTTAAAAATAAACATTTGAGGCAATACAAATCGTTTTGACTGGAAAATGACATGGTTTTAAAACTTGTTACGGTTTGAAGTTGTACTTTCATGATCAGTGCGAGACAAATAGGTATTTCTGATCTGATAATTTACTGATGACGTTCGTGGTATATTGGAGAATATTGTCCGCGGCATCTCTTTGATCTCGGCAATAACTGTAGTAAAATTCTATATATTGAACCTTTTATTCAAACCAAACCAAACCAAAAATAATCCACCCCCCCAAACCCCCCCCCCCCAAACCCCCCCCCCCCCAAAACAAACAAACCAACAAAATGAAACTAGATGCTGTCATTAGACAGTAATACCCTCACCAAGTGTTTGCCTCTTAATAACGCTCTCTTGTACCAGTTTTAATTAAAAAAGAAGGCCACATGCATTTTCCGGTACTTTTTAAGAATTATAATTTTCATAAATGCTGAGTTCACATCCCATAATACACATATTGCCTTTATATACAATTTCGGGTTGAACTGTTTGCATGTGAATTTTAAATTAATCAATAATCTAAACGTTTCATGACATAGAAAATATGGTCTATATAATTATTAGAAACAAAATTAAATTATGCCCCCCCCCCCCCCCCGGCGGTTGCCTGCTTTTTATATGTTTATGTGTGCCAACATCATTGTGTGCATGGATTTAGAGAAAGGGTGAGGGTGAGAAATCCAGACCCCCCCCCCCCCCGAAAAAAAAATCATTTATGTAGTAAAATTACCAAAAGTAAACCTCAGACTACAATACCCCCCCCCCCCTCTGCAAACACAATTATTACTCTGATCCCCACTACCCATGGATAAATAAAAAAAATAATCAGAATATTTTGATAACAATGAAAGCCTGTACATGTAATTGCAATAAAGAATATTGTAAACAGTGCAAAATAAATGTCATATTGGGCAATGATTTTCACTGCAGGACTGCTTTAACGATTTTAAAAGGTGGTATCAAACACATGTCGATATTTATGTTGATAAAAGTGCATTATTTATATTATATGTAGCTATATTCTAATTAAATTACTTTCACCGTTTCAGAATTAAAAATTTTACAAATGAATATTTGGCCAAAAAAAATAAGTTTTTAAAATTTTTGGAAACTTAAGGTAAAAATAAGATAAGCCCCAGCAGGATTCAAACTCTCTACTTACAGACACATTGTTAACGCTCTAACCCATTGCACTATGCTGTTAGGTAACATTATTTTGGGGGAAATATTCTATTTTATACTTTGTTTGTTCAATAAGGAGTACATCACAATATGTAGGTGTCCCATACCACCTGAAAGCTGAAAATTGTGCTTTACATGGTTAATTACCTAATACAATTGTGCAAGGGGTTTTAAAGAATAAAGTTATGAAAATACATGCAATATGTTACAATTAAATGATCTTTGTCTGAAGTTACGTACACAACACAGGTGTACAGGTTGGATTAGCGGGTACTATTTTTCGGGTACATTTTACCCAGCTCTTTGGTTAGATGGGTTTCACGTGGTGTACATGCATATGTTTTTTTGATATGCAGAATAGGATAAATTATCATGAATAAACGGTTCTTTTGAGGCGATCTGCAAAAGGAATTCTTATTGTGCTCTAATTGGATTATCATTATGATGTTAACCAATAAAGGTAAGTATAATAAATGTAGAAGCGCAATATTATGAGACACCGGTATACAAAACAGTTAAGTTTTACTTTCACTTTCTAAAATGTGATCTCCCATTGCCAGTATACTGTATCATCATTTTTATTTTTTCATTTGTCAGACTTACACCATTGAGTTGACTCCATATTGACCCCAATTTGTATTAAATTTGGGGTATAAAATATCATGTCTATATGAGTTATAATAGGGAGGAAGGGGAAGGGGCCTTAACTGTTCCCCATCTCCAGGATGTGTGGATTAGATATACATTTCTCGTGAGAATGAAGGCATACTGCAGCTTTTTCTCCATTATACCCCCTACCCCATCATCATACACCAGTAATAGAAAAAGACTTAATGACTAATTTTCTTTTATTTCTTTTATTCTTTTTTGTCAAGAGATATGTGGTATGTCAAGATTTTTGATTAATGAATATGTGCGTTTAAATTCTGATTGTTAACATACATGTATAATTATATATAAAAAAATACATGTGATATTATACTAGGGATCATGCAATCAATTACAGAATTGCCAATCGGTTATTTATAACTAACTTTGACTGATTAATTTGTTAATCATTTTGAAAATAAAGACATTTCTAAATACATGTATAACATATTATCAATATTTTTTGTAGATTGATTTTGTAACTATTTTGGGCCCCACTCTGCAGATGCCCTATAGTGATCATTCTGTCAAATTCTGCTGATCATGTCAAGATTCATTTAAGACAGAGTTGTTTTTAAACAACCACCCCCCTTCTCTGAAATAGGAAATGATAATACATTTTAATAACTGTTGAGATCCCCACCCCTAGACCATATTTATTCTTTCTCCTTGTGTCATTGCACATCAATTGGTACATGTATATAGGTTATGCCCCCTTTGAGATGCCCAATGACTTTCAAGAGTTGGAACTAATCAAGTAATCTATCTTATTCATATTTAGTGTAATTCCTAGCCCTAGCCCAATGTTGACCTGCTTTGTTTTTTACAGCAAGCTCTAGGTTTTTGTTGACTGACTTTACAATTTCTACAATTACATATAACATTTTGTTTATCTTTAAGATTAAAAAACAATTTCCAAAATCTCTTCATGTACATCTGACATCATACAGAAAAATACCAATCAAGAAATGATTTTGCTACTGTAAAAATGTGAGACGAGACTCTGAATCTCCCCACCCTCCACCCCCCAAAAAATGAATAGTTGAATATTTTTAAAATATCCTCAAAATCATCGAAATCCCCACTCCTAAACCATATATATTTTTGTTTCTTGAACCATGACCATGTCAAGGCAAATCATTTTGTGGTATTAGTAGGTCATGCCTCTGGGGTTCACCTTAACCCCACCCCACCCTCCCAAAATCAGAAATGACCAAATAACTTGAAAAAAATGCTTGTGATCCCCACCCCTAAAGCATAATTTTATATATTATTCCTCATTATGCATCTTATAGTATGTTATTTCAATCACAAGATATAAGAGAAGGTCCAGGAATAAGGTTTCTTTATGGGACGGAACATCATTTTGCAGGTAGTATTGACCCTCAGAATCAATTTTATATTTCTAAAACCTTATTGCATATCTATGGCTCAGCCCCTGCTATATCCCTATAGATGATGTGACTATTCATTAAATCATGAGAGGAGTTCTGGGAAGTAGATTTTTTTTAGGAGTGATAAACGTCAATTTTCAGCTACTATTTGACTTTCCTGGATGAAATTTAAAATTTTTAAAACCTTATTGTACAACTAAAGGACAGCCCCTATCATACCCCAAGATATGATATGGTTATTCATTAAATCATGAGAGGAGTTCTGGGAAGTAGGTTTTTTAGGAGTGATAAACGTCAGTTTTCTGCTACTATTTGACTCCCTGGATGAAATTTAAATTTTTAAAACCTTATTGCACACCTATAGGACAGCCCCTGTCATATCTCTAGAGATGACATAGCTATTGCATAAATTGTAAGAAGAGTTATGGGAACCATATTTTTTTGGCCAAAAAAACGTCATTTTTTATGACCACAGACCCACGTGATAAAAACAATAATTCTGAAACATGATTACACATCAACATGACACCCCAAATCATATTCTAGAAGATCATTTGGCTACTGCAAAATGAAATTGACGTTTTTTGAAACCAGACTTTTTGTAAAAAAAACGTCATTTTTCAGCCATTTAATGATCCCCAGGACAATATTGAAATTTCCGAAACCTTATTCATCTATAAGATACCCAAAACATATTCCAAGAGATGATTTGTCTACTGTTGAAAATGTAAAATGAGTTCGAGGAAGAAGGTTTTTTGTCAAAAAAAATGTCATATTGTACCAATTATTTGACCCCCAGGACTACCATAGAATTTTTGAAACCTTTTTACAAAACAACATGACACCCCAAAATCATACTCCAAGAGTTCAGTTTGCGGGTTTATAAGATGTAAGAGCAGTTTGAAAGCGTGGGTATAATAAAATAAAAGAAAAGCAGACTGTATTTTACACGAAATAATTTATTCCCAATTACGTCTGTTATCTCTCACTGCCATAGCATAGATAGCATGTTGATTGAATGCAGTATCTGTTATATCGAACTGCACGCTAACAGTGCATTGTGTTGGTATTGCGTGCACAATCAAATGCAATGGTTTTAAATATAGCTTGTCCCATATATTTAAAATAGCTATGTGTATACCTGTGCTGAATATTTAATCATCGTACGTGTACTGTGTAATAGACGTTTCTATAATAGAAAGGGGGAATATAAGTATAATGTATTTTGTATATATAGAATAATTTTTAACGAACGTAATTCTCGCCTAGCATTTATTGAAATTTTTCATATTGAAATGTTCAAAAATTCCAAGAAAGTTAAGTGTTATATTTATTGTGAATCATCTTTAGGAAAGGGACATCCAAGAGAATATTTTGGTTATTTTTCATCACACTTATTTTCTATAAAGAAATGAAAACTTTAAAAAACGAAAGAGAAATATTATCGTAAAAATATCATGTTCTCATTCAATTACAAGCACCTTAGGCATATATACTACCATGTACCCCCCCCCCCCCCCCCGGGTTTTTTCTGGAATATTTTGCGGGAATAGTGAAAATATCGATTCACAATTTATTTTAAATCATTTCGATAGTTATTTGATTAGTTTTTACAAGTTTGTTCCTTTTAAAAGCGAAGCAACGTTAACAAAATTCCTCATTTTCCATTTAATTTTCCATAAGAGAAGAAAGAAACCCTTGTCCCGCCGATGATAAACGCAAGGTGAAGAAAAATTAAAAACACCAATTTGAATTTGTGCTTAAACGAATATGATGGTTCAACATTTTCCGGGCCATGGGCTTCCACAACTAGCACTAAATATTGAACACCCCTTTTGTTAGCTGAACACCCCTTTTGTTAGCTGAATATCGTTTCCTTCACTGAAGTTTTTAGAATAAAACTAGACCTATATTTTTATTGTAAAAAAGTGTAAAAATGGTCAACATAAATCGAAAAAAAGATGGAATAAGGCCGCATATTTGAAGCCATTATTCCCGAAAAATATAAAATCAAGAATAGCAGTACCCAGCGTAACTCTGGTGCCTGAACATAATCTTACTTGAAAAAAATCTTTGTGAATGAAACCTATTTATACAAAAGTCACGGATTTTAATTTACGGTTAAGAAAGAAAAAAATCCTCATAATTTCATAATTTTCAGCGTTTTCCAGGGTAGTATTTCAAAAACATGGATTTTCAATAATATTTCCCAATGGAATGAAGATTGTCAATATAACAATATTATATAATTATAAAAAATAGGCTATACATATTTTCTATGGCATTGACATTTTTATTACAGTTAAACATGCATATTTCAAGAAACTGTTCATAGAATTTACAGTAAAACTCGGTAATAGCGAAGTCCTCGGGACCAATGGATTTACTTCGTTATATCCGTTATTCGTTATATCCGTATAACGAATTCGTAATAATAACTATTACGAATTCACTATATACATGTTTTCTTTCACCAGACTATAATTTTTGCTAATTGAGGCTTAAAATGAACATACATTCTTTTGATACCTTCAATAATGGGATTGTGAATTGAGAAAATTATATAAAAATAAATTCATTTAAACTATTTTGTTAAATGGTAGTGCAAACTTTTTAAACTGTAAAGAAATTCGTTATAAAAGTGTAAAATTTCGTTATTATTCACCTCTGCAGGACTCAAAATCTGTTCGTTATATCGTAAATTAGTTATATCCGAATTCGTTATAACCGTAAACTTTTGCAAAGATTTGTTAAGAGTTTTACGGGGGACTCAAAAAAATACTTCACTATATCCGAGAATTCGCTAGATCCGTGTTCGTACTTAACGAGTTTTAATGTATTTGGATTTTATTCTGTTTTTGTAAAATACTATACTAAATGTATAATAAAAAATACGATAAGTTGCTAAATTTAAGAACATAATAACCGTAAATTGTATGAATAATTCGAACATTTGTATTGTAGGTTATCGGTTTAAAAATCTAACAATAACATACAACCTACATAGTAAGACGTACCTGTGTGCCTTCCATCCAACTGATGAACTTCCACATTCTCAGCTGTCTTCAGTGTTTTACTGTCCAGATGGGTCTAGAGGAACATCGGTTAGACTTACGAATAGTATGGGACTTCTTAGAATCCTCGAAGTTGAAATTTATGAGATAGTAGAGGACTAATAAAGACAGTTCTTTGAGAATTTTAGATAAATGCAATTAAGGTTGCTTTGATGTGTATAGTTTTTTTTTTATTTTATTCATTGTGAACTGTGTTAGATATGTGTTTAAAATCGTCGATAAAATTAGAAATCATCTACAATTATACTATTTAAAGGAATAAGTTCTGAGTATTATCAATAATTGAAGTTTTTCTTTTAGATAATCAAATTCTTATTCATTTTTTTTAAAATGAAAAATGGCTTGTATATATTCTAAAGATCTTTTTTATTAGTTATTAATTTTTTTCATATTCGGTCGACAATGTTCCACAAATAATGCAAAACATTGTCAGGTAGGGACATAGAGGAAAGTAAATCAAAGATATTGTCAAGGTAATGTCGAGAACCTAAATTAATGAAAATAAAACTAGAATGTGTCCATATAGGTAGAATGGCGTTAAAATCGACCATTATCAAAAGCTAATATAAAAAGAAATGCAGTATAACTACATGTAAAACAATTTATGTTCTACCTATATGTATCATCTTCATTTGTGTGATGATTAGTGTGTATATCAATTTTGCAATTTAAATTTGTCATGCTTCCTTTATCTTAAAGTTTCATTATATATCAATGAAGTTGTATACTTGAACATAATATAATAAATATATTTTAAAAAAAAGAACTTGTAAATAGATATACCGATGAGAAAATCAAAATGATATTGTTGGGAAGCTGATCGGGCATTATTAATTATTGCGAATGTACTTAGTGGCAAGCATTGCCAAAAAGGACATCATTGGCTGACAATGACGCAAAAAGATTAACAAATCCTTTAACAAATTATATGGGGCATGAATACCTTATCACCAAAGCAATGCTTAAATATACATATCTGCCAAATCATACCTGAATATACATAAATTGAATCGGTACTAAGTATAATGTCACCTCGAAAAGAATCAGTTGTTCAATTTTTCTTAAAAATTCCATTACATATTCGTTTGTTTCGAAGATTGGTTTTATATTAAGATCATGGATATATCTGCAATGATAAACCTCTGCCATTTTGTCAACTGATTTGTAACTAAATCCCACTGAAAACGTGATTCAATTAGGCTGTTTATTTTTCCAGATCTTCTAGTAAACATTTAGATGACTGAATGCCGCGGATTCATTCTGTAGTCAAATAATATTTGTTTGAATGTTCATCTATAGACACAAGTCTAAGAGAGGAAACTAAAAAGTATCCGAATTTTTAAGGATTGTTTTTCATGGTGTTATTATTCCAATTTGCTTTCGTTTCGAAATATTCATCTTAATTAAAATCGATTTAATTCCATGTATGAGTTGTATACGTTTGTGTTACGATTAAACAAATAGTTGCTCGCAAAATATAAACCACGAGAATTGGGACGACAAATACTGCTCGTTTGAAGTCATCTTTTCGTAAGTTCTATGGCCGATAAAACGACCTTGTCAGCAAATACAATCAACCACTGGATCGCATGCTGACTGATGTTTTTCATACTATTTGTTAGACTATGATTTATTACCTAATTGTCTACGGACTTTTCCGTTTTTTTCCCGATTATGACAAAGAGGACACGGCGGGTGCGACCGGTCAGCAGAGGAGGCTCACTCCTCCTAGGCACCTGATCATACCTCTATCTTTTTGGAGGTCCGTGTTGCTCTGCTTTGAATTTGCCTTTCGTTTTATGGATTTTTGAGATGGTTGACGGTTTGCTATTGTCATTTTTTCATACTGTTCATATAAAAAGTGTCTACCATACAGGATTTTTATGGGTACCTTTTATATTCAATTTTCATTTTTTCACCATAAGAAACTAAAACTATTCTGCCTGGTGCAGGCAGATAGCTAACCACGCACTTTAATCAAAAGTCACACGGTTTCATATTTTATTGTGTGGTAAACGTTGCCGTCGTGCAAAAGATTGGTAAAAACTACAACAAATAGAAAAAAAAATTATAAAATAGAAAAACGTAGTACCATTACCTTATCTATACTTATAAATTAAGACATTTTGCAAATAAACCACAAAATGTCTGCACCAGAGTAACTGCTTACACCTTTGGTATATCAACACGTGTGAGATGATGTCCGTAAGCTATAATTGAATTTTAATTGACAAGTAATTATTGTGAAATTAATCAAAAACCTACTTTCATTTCCGATAAATAAGCCCGAAATAGCAAAAATGAGAGTAAGGTGGTGGACACGCTTTGGCGGATCCAAGTCAGGGGTAGTTTGCATCACAATATATACTTGCAATGAAATAATATTGAATGATTACGTAAATAACGAATATGTTTACTGGTAACTAATTTAGAGTATACATATAAGTTAATATTTGACAAATGTTGAACAAATACAATGAGCCAATTCGTTTCTTGAATGCACGATTTTAGTTTTGATGGATAGAACTTTCCAGAACGGGGTAACCAAGAACGCGGGTTGACTAATTAACGTCATGGCGAAAAGTGTAGTACGAGTTCATCATGCATCGCGGGCAGATACCTTGGATCTGACGTTTCTGGTTAATACAAAAAAAGTTAATAAATAAAATGGAATAATTTTAAGCGATTTTAGATCTGATGGAAAAAAAAACCTTTTCAGAACGGGGTGCCCCAGGAACGCGGGTTGACTAATTAACATCATGGCGGAAAGTGTAGGGAGAGTTAGCCATCGGGTACATACTTTGGATTTGACAACGTAAATGTTTGGTTTAAAATATGCATTAAATATACATACATTGGCGGTTTTTTTTGGGGTTATTTTCATACATTTTTATAGCACGACAGATTGGTAGTAAACCTTAGACATTAATTTGTTAACAATGAGCAAATTGTTTTGCATAAAACGGGGACTTTGAATAAAGTAGGGGGTGACCCCCACTCCCCTTCCCCATTTTTTTTTAAAAACATCTTTTATCAGAAATTCTTATTTGGGACCGTGATAAAAATTATAATATAAGTTGACCTAAAAAACAAAATTTAGAGATACGACGCACTAAATACTTACTGATTGGTTTGAAATAAAATAATAAAAGTTTTTTCAATCCTGCAACAAAGAGAATTAAGGCCTCGTACATGTATACAACATCAATTTCAGTTTAGATTTTTCACCTCTGTCAATCTCTCTAAATATTCAGCCATACAGTTAGTTTTTTTATTTTTATTTTAAAGAATATGTTAAGAAAGCAATAATTATTAAGAAAAAATTAGGACACAGTATATACAACAATAAACAAAAAACATGCATGGTTCAACATATTAACATTGTATTATATTAATGTGTAAAGTGTTAATTCCCGCGCTTGCGCGGAATATCATCTAGTACCTTAACAATATATGTATATTACTTTAAAGACCAAAATGGCGTGCCATACTTTGAAGAATGTTTTATCTGTATAATAAATTTCCATTATAATTCAAAAATACGATTCAATACTGAAAACTTAAAGCAAATACTACCATAAAAAAGACTTACATAGTGGTTTGAAGCAAATGTGTGACCGCATTGGTCAGTAAGGCTGACGGGAAGTGAGTGCTTGATCAGAACTAAACAGTTAACTTGTACCAAAGATGATTAAATTAAACTCGGATTAGTTAGCTTGTACCAAAGATGTTTATACCAAAACCAAAAATTAGTTAGCTTGTACAAAAAACACTTCTTATGAATTTTGAAATTGAACTCTAGACAACACAGAAACAGTGATGCTCATCTTAAAAGTAAATATCAATGACAATTCCTTGAACCAATGTTGGCATTTTGCGTATTTAGATGTATAAAATTTACATGTTTGGTTAACTTCGAAGTAACTCTATAGCACGAATGATATTATACACCTCCAGCTCAACAAATCTTATAATGTACGGTAGATATGATGGTTAATATAGTGTCCATCCATGCTCCTCAAGTATTTCCGGCCAAAATTGTATATAAAAACTGTCTGATCGGTTTTCATTTCCTAAATCATGCAAACAATAATCTCAGGATGAAACTGTGCCATTCAGTCAACTGAAATATGACTGAAAGGTAACTGAAAAGTGACTGAATGGCATAGCTATGCCATTCAGTCACCTTTCCAGACCTTTCAGTTAACATTTAGTTGACTGAATGGCACAGTTTCATCCTGTGAATAACACAAACTTAGAATCGACACATGCAATTCGTCATGACTCCTCTGTTTAGTTTACGAGATATCTCGGGCATGTATGTTCGTCGGTAAAAATGAAACACAAATGTCCGAACTTCCAACCAAGATTTGGAAGATTGATTAATTGAGATTACAATAATTAAACTTCGCTGGTAACGTATTTCATGATTTACTAAACAAATTCATTTATATCGTAAAACATAACTTGCCTGCGTCACAATGCGACCTGCGTGCAAAACGTATTTATCCACTTGACGTTACATTCAAACCTAATACAATTAAACATCATTTTCTTTATATAACGAGTCTTATTTTAGCTTGACAATAGAAAACTTGAATTATAAGGAACAGCAGTTTCTAATAAAGTCGCAAACTGTCTCAGGTTATGTTTTACTCGTATAACATATAATAATAATAATGAATAAGTTTCATTTCAAAGATTTTTAAAACAAATTGATACAAGTGAATCTGTGATCAAATCCACCATATAGTTATCTGGGGCTTATCGGATTTGATCACGTGACCAACCGTATTTATATTCCCACAAAAGTCAAAAAATGATTCCTTATTTCTTATCCGTAAGCAGTTGTTAGCACAAGGTGCACTACATGACCATGCGTGTTTAAATGTACGCGACATATACAGTCAGTTCAAGCATATATTTTCCAACACACATCATTAGCATACCATAGCAATAGAATCTCATACCAAAACATTCAATATTTTATCATATTATTAGATTCCCATTCGTCATAGCATACAGTCATTTCATGCATATCTTTTACGATTTTATGCTATGCTATGGTATGCGATTTTAATGATATGCTACATGTATGAGATTTCAATGCAATGCTTTGAGATTTGTATGCTATGCTATGAGAAATTGAAATGAAGGGCCTAATGGTATGCTATGCTATGCTATGCTATGGTATGCTATGAGAATTGAACAAAAATGCCTCCATACACAGAAGAGTTCCACAAATTTCGAAGTAAAATGATAAGAAGCCAAAGTTTACTACTAATCTGCAATGTGAACATTTATTCATTTAAAACCGAATTAAAATCATGTTGTATGCTATGCAATGGTATGCTATGGTATGCTATCACGAATGAGATTCTATGAGATTGTATGCTACGGTATGAGATTCCAATGCTATGGTATGAGATTCCGATGCTATGCTATGAGATTTCAATGCTATGCTATGTATGGTGTATGTTGTAAAAGATATGCTTGAACTGACTGTACCATATCACAGCACACAAAAAAATTGCAACTCAGGTTTTAATGGATTTTTTTAAAAGATAAATGTTTACATTGCAGATTGGTGGTAAACTTGGGTGTTGAATATCTTACATCAAAATGTTTGGAACTCTACCGTATGCAGAGGTGTTTTTGTTCAAATCTTATAGCATAGCATAGTATACATGTACCATATCATGTAGTCTTTCATTTCAATGCCATATCATAGCATACAAATCTTATAGCATTGCGTTAACATCTCATAGCATATCATTAAAATTGCATATATAGCATAGCATAAAATTGTAAAAAATATGCTTGAAATGACTGTACATTGTGTGCACGGAATGCTATCTCATTTAGGATCTATATATTCCTTTTTTTACCTCTACATGATATAAAATATTGTTTACGTACATTGTTTAACGCAATTAAAATATAAAAACATTAATAATGAAAAAACTATCAAAACATAAGCTACTAAATAGAATGCAATGGTATGTGTGGGTTTTTAAAAAAAATATAACTGGTAACGTACAGACTCAATCAAATACTTAATATATTTGTTTAGTATTGGCCAAGCGACAGCTCATCCAATGACATTTTCCTTTCCTTGAGACCTGTATAGATATAAAACGAATAATAGAAACATTCCGTGCGATTTCGTACATTTAACAGTTTAAAATTAAATTTGATCAGTGTGTAAATCGTCATATGGATGTAAACTTACTCCATTTCACAAATAAGTTAATTTTGGTGGAGCATGCTAAATCATTTCAGTGAAACGAATGACCAGATGTAAAGACTGCACAGTCTTCAGTGTTTAGGTTATTTGGTTCCCCGGGTCCCCAGTCAGTGTAATGAGCTGTTGTTTGAGTTGACATCCACACCCATTCTCCCTCTACCAAGATGTCGGACAATCCAATCCAAAAGCTTCCTGAAAGAGTTAGAACGGATTTCAGTTGCTGAATGGCAGAGATTCATGATGTGTCCGTTAGATTTCTAACAAAAATGAGGACTTTCCAATTAATTCAACTTCACATTATGATCAGTCAAACCCACCCACTCTAAAATACCCAGAACAAAAACACTATTATCACCGAACTGGCATTCAGGGATTTCACAACCCCCCCCCCCCCCAAAAAAAAACAAAACAAAAAAAACAAAAACAAAAACAAAAAACACCCAAAATTTAAAAAAAAACATTTGACTACAATATGCCCAGTATTAGAGAATAGAAAATTATAAAAAGAAACCATATTTGTTGCAATGTATATTATTAATATGTTTATTTATATTTTAACAAATGCAACGTCTATCACTAAAATGTAAGGTCCCCTGGCAGTGGTTGGCACAAATTTTACAATTTAGATTCTTCTCACACAGTATATTCAACAAATATACATAGTATATTTGTTTAAGATAAAACTGATAATTTCAGCCCAACGACGGATGAAAATAGATACCGGTAGTAATGAGTCACATAGGAACTCAAATGACCAAAAAATGCACAGTATCCGTTCCTGTTAATTTGCTGTCTATCAGATGCAATCGTAGAAATTCATCCTCAACAACTGTCTCAATTTTAACCAATCCTGAATGCATTAAATTACAGTATAACTGTAAAGTGTATATTGAAAAAAATATATTACATATCAATTGATAGATATTTGAAATAAGTATTAAAAGTGTTTCTAGAATATAAAATTTATGATAATTCTTGAAATATCTAGAACTTTGATTCTGTCCACCCATCTGGGGCGTCTGTAATAAAGGCGTAGCATGACGTCCCACGGTTCACCCATCCATGAGGACACGGAGCGGGCTGGGACAATACTGGGGAAAAAAGCTGATTGCAAAATGAAAAAAATATGAGCGTTAAACTCTAACATAACAATAATCTGAATTAACAACGAAAAAGAACACTAATAAAATACGACACTTATACTGGATCAGGGACGTGGTCAAATCATTTCAACGATATATAAGTAAACATTTAATGTAATTCACACAAGTTTCAATCAAACGTTAAAATGCATTATTTTGTGTCATAGCTAGGGAATTAAAATAGAGGTTGTAACATTTCGGAATATGAACAATTACCTATCAGAACCGCTATATTCCGTTTAGCCTTTGAAATGATATCTGATTCATTTATATTGATGAAATTGTATAATATATGTACTATTGAATAGTAAGACATATAATGCATAGATGAAAGAGCCAGTGTATTTGTCCGTTCATAGATTATACTTAAAATATTTCTTGTCTCATACACTGAAGTTTCTAAGAGAGAGAGAGAGAGAGAGAGAGAGAGAGAGAGAGAGAGAGAGAGAGAGAGAGAGAGAGAGAGAGACTACATAGCACCAGCTAGTTTATGTAACGTGGTTGAGGCAGGCTATCTCCAAATAACACTCAAGAGAATTTCGATTTAGAGTTTATTTACAAAGAAAAACAAAAATATATTGAAAATATTTAGAGCACACTCACATTCGCACCCATTCAAACTTGTTCTTTCATTACAACTGGTGTTTGATAGACAGACAAAGATACAATTAAACAATGTAACAATTAAACAAGCTTAATTGTTTTTATGCTAATTAATTTATTTGTCAATTAATGTTATATGTTGCCAAATACCCTAAAGCCTTGAAAATAAGCCGCGGCTTATTTTAACTTTTGGTAAAAAAAAGTGCGGGCTTATTTTCAAAACCGTCTTATTTTCAAATCGCGGCTTATTATCAATGCAAAAATCCCGTAAATGATGGGATCATAATCACGGCTTATTATCAAAACAATTTAAATTGTAATTGATTGATTGTGAACTATTTCACTGTTCTAAAAATGGTATATCCAGGTAAACACATGTAAGAGTAAAATGGAAAGTGGTAAATTGTTTTTAATTCAATTTAATTTCATTTATTAGAATATTTATGCATTCTGACCACTGTTCCTTGCATCTAACAAGTTCTAGCCAGTGTATTCGCCATTACAGCCACCTGTTAACTCGTCGCGTGGTCAATGTTTGTTTAACAATTTCCGGTGTCAGAAGTATGCACTGTCCTGTCAGACTTCACAGTTTATATGAGTATAGGAAGATAAGCAATAATTATGATTTGATTAAAAAATTATTTACTTTGTCTCGGCATGCCGTAATTGATGGACACTATAAAAATAGACCGATCATTTGTACGACTCGATAATGACGATAAACGACATACATGTATATACAGACGTTTCTTCACAATGTTTATTTTACAATAATCAAATAATTGGATTAATTAACAACTAAATAATTACCGTTGTTGGTTTGTTGGTTTAGATTCACAAACATACGTTATTACTTTTACATCAATTGAATACATTATGTACGCATGCATATCGATGACTTTTAAAAAATATTCGTTTTTTTGGGGACGCATTAAAAGCAAAGTAACAGCGGGTTTTTTTTCAGCATATTATACACAGGTACATGTTACACATGAGACTTTATGGTAGTCTGAAATCTTTCCAAACTGGCATTGTCATGACTGGCTTATTTTCAAAA
Organism: Magallana nippona; assembly: GCA_033439105.1. Classification (NCBI taxonomy): domain Eukaryota; kingdom Metazoa; phylum Mollusca; class Bivalvia; order Ostreida; family Ostreidae; genus Magallana; species Magallana nippona. The sequence continues at coordinate 18,379,806 of CM065924.1, forward strand.
CAGGCTTATTTTCGAGTAATATTCAGTGCAAGCAATAGGTGGCTTATTTTCAAAACCGGCTTATTATTAAATCCGGCTAATGTTCAAGGTTTTAGGGTAAACTGGTAGGGTTGAAGACTTGCGTCAACCTAGTCTAGACTCTGTTTTTACTTATCAATACAGCCCATATATCTCCTAAGTTCACTGACGATCATAATCACTCCGTACCACAATGTTCGTATGGTTCCCTCCTGACCACTCTGAATGCACTGGGGCTGTAGTACTGTAGTACTGGATATGGATATGCTAGCGGCACATACCGTTTTCTTTGAATCACCTCAATGCTTTTTTTCCATGACCAGTATCACAACACATGGTCTGCACCAATGCCACAATTGTTAAGTAATAAATCAACTGATCAACAGCAATATATCAGTGTTGACATTATATATTGGCAACATTCTTATTTTGCAAAAAGATTATAGTAATGCATGTCTTTCTCCATACTTTAAACAATATTTGAAATGCATTGTAACATGTAAACATTGTGTAAACAATATTGATATGGCGACTTACTTCTGGAAACTCACTTCCGGGACTCACTTCCGCTCAAGACATTTAAATCAGTTTAACTAGTGTCAACAAAATACAATGTACGTTCAAACCAGAAGTTTAACATGACACAAAATACTCTCAGAATCATCGATAGAAATAAAGAGTATGGAATTTAAACTTTCACTAAACTGTCACACCTGAGTGACCACACAGGTAAGGTGAAAGTTGGCCAAAGTTATACTTAGATATATTTCAGCCGATATAAGCACCCCTGCGAATGTGTTCGGAATGTTTTCTTTATCGTTGTTAGTCTGTAATAAATCCAGAGGTGCTCGAATGAAAGTTCACTAGACTTCCTTGAGATTTATTCAGTTCCTTTGAAATTTCGAGCGGAAGTATGAGTGTTCGGATATTCTCAAAATATGTAGCACTCGTCGTTTTTCATATCATATCTTACTTTGATATATGTTAAAACATGAAAATCTATTGAGATCTTTGTCTTATTTCATCATCTAGCGGTTATTTAAACTAAACGATGATATTCAGAACAGAGTTATCGTTCATGTTTAAACACTCTACACGTGGTTGAAAATATAAACATTGGGTTGCTTGATAAAATCATAGCCACGTTTGATGCTTTTGGTGTGCAATACCATGCATTTTAAAAAAGAATGGGTGCCTGTTTTGTGTAAAAACATAGTATATTGAGCCATTTTCAAGGAACATTCTGCATAAAATAGACTAAGTATAGTCTGTTTCACTATTGATGCTATTACTAGGTCAGGCGCGGATCGAAAATTAATACTAGTTGTTCATTGTTGCAACAGCAATAAAAACTATATTTTCTATTGTCACATTTATTTCTACGAATTAATGAAGATAAACTTTAAAATCAATACACGTCTAGATTTTATATTTGACTACAAGAACCTAGATTCTAGGAAATAGACTATAACCACGAGGCACGATTTTCACTGCGAAAATGAAAGGGTCAATTAAAACCACGTGGTCTGAATTTGAATGACAATAACATTCGCAGGGGTGATAAGAATACCTTTTTGACAATTATAGCATAATACATAACCAAATAAACTAATAGTATTTACCATGATTTGCTTTCCGTGCCAGTGTTTTATGAAAATAAATACAGCTAAACAGCCTTAAACATGCTGTCAAGAGAATCGTGCCTCAAGAACTCGCACCTGGGAGATCGTTCGATTGGCAAATACGTCACCAAAAATCACATAACTACCAACATTTATGGGTAGCACCCGGTCACATTTAAATTCAAGGGGCTCTGAAGATATCCTGATACACTTGTGATTGTTACAGTTTACAGCTTGTAGCTACATGTAAGACCTATAGATGAACTATTTCTTAAAATATATATTTCGTCCTTTTTTTTGAAAGAAGCTCAACTGCAAACCTGGGCGACATCCTCTTTTACATTACATGTTTTATACAAGTATAAACAATTCAACACATAATAAGTTAACATAATCTAAATTCAAACCTGTGCCTAGGATACTGGAAATAATCAACACGTTTCTCATGATAGTTTTGATTGTGATTTAGCAAACCTTATCTAATAACCAAATTCATGTGCGACAATCGTAAATGAAATTAAATATAAATATATTTCATGAATAGACATATATTATCTCTGGGGTCAGAGAGGTCACAGTCGGATAGAATATGAATGAGTTCCAATTGCATCTATACGTATAAATATGTAGAACAATTCTAATAATGAATCGATCGATCGATCGAGAGAGAGAGAGGTGTCACAGTTTAGGAGCGGGTGGGGGGGGGGGGGGAGGGCTATTATAGATATTTAAATCGAATAACGTCTAATTAAAATGTCTTTGAGATAAATTGAGGAGGTTAATATAGTATAAATTATCAAGACAACATATCTATATCATGATCCCTCTAATCATGTTTTTACAGTAAAAATTGGTGTCATGGAACGCTATTGTGCATTTTGAAATAGTGTTCGTTGCAAAATGTTTTTCCCGGTCCTATCATTATTCAAAGAATAAAAAAAACAGACTGGAAAAAAACAATAAAATAAGCGACTTTAAATTTAGTAAGAAATTCTTTTTAACATAAGCTAGAAGAGTTACAACAGTAACTGACCTTCACAATGTGATGGAGTAAATGACTAAATGAGAAAGATTACAATTTAAATTTGCACAAAGAAAAACAACCAGTTTGTTTGGGTTTTTTTTCCAAAAACTTTTGGCTTCATTTTGTACAGTTTTATATTAACCATGCTTTAGACATAAATATAGTAAATTGGAATATTTAGAAATAGTTATAGAGGACTGGAATATTATAATACACCCTTCAATCTGTAAAAGTAATTTAAAAATGTTTTTAGATTATTATCTTCAAAATTTGAAATATTATATACAGCAAAAATGTAGAGACCTACATGTATGTCCTCCCTCTATTTGAATAACTTACAACACCCTTATTGTCTATAGTATTTTACTGTCCAGATCGGTCTAGAAAATGTTCTTTAAGACTCGCCTTTTTCACAAAAAGAGTGGTAATCTTTTAAATCTGTGAAGTTGAAATTAATGCTATTGTCGTTGACTAATTGTTTAAAAACAAATAGAGATATTTGATATCGGTAATTCATTTTGAAATTTAGCATATGAAAAATTACATTTTAAGTAATTAGATATAAGTATGTTTCTCTCAGCTTTGTTAAAACTGCAACAATAAACTGAAACCATACAACCATACAATGCAACAAGTTATGTTTCAAGCCGTTGCATTGTTTTTCTATTAACTGATTTGTTATGAACCCAAGTAACAATTTTTGATGTTTGTTGCTGCATTTCATTTTGTTTTAAACCTGGGATTTTCTATTCAGCTCTCAATCTTTAAAAAGGCAAACAAAAGACATTATGAAGAGAAAGTTCTAAGGAAGAATTTTGCCTGTTAAAACCCCTCCTTTTCCCCGCTTATGTATATGTGCCATGTTAACTCATTCAGTTTATTCCATAAATTAGAAAGAAACACACAAAAAAATTCTCGAAATGCATTGTTTAAATTTATTACATCACATTGCAAATTTCTGCGAATGCAACCCTTAATTTTACTTATTACTACACGGAAGTCTTAACATATATTCCACATATTTTTGTTTTTGTTTTGTTGCATTTACATAATGCTCACAACATTTATCATTACAAAATTAAATTGTAAAAAAATTCCACACGGTTTCTGTCTCCGATGTCACAAAACACTATGTGGAGAACGTTGTTTCAAAATAATCCTATTTCTATTTCTCTTTCATTGAAATTATATCCTCAATGCTTTCATATTTTAATATGTTGCTGAAAGAATCTAACAACACCCCACAGGAGGAACGGTTTATCAAAAGGATCTTATTTGAATTCAATCTTGAGCATAGATATCAAAGATTTAGGTTTAAATAGTATCGATCTCTTGTGATTATTTTGAAAAAAAAATGAAGCTATTGTAATTGTTTTCTTTTTCTTCCAGGTTTGAGCATTATATTCTGCTCCAGAAACAACGAAGTGACGTCATTTCAAAGGGCAACTACTCTATAATTTAAATAAGGATGTCATTATTTGTAATGGAAGCTACTCAATATATACATGTATTTATCTTATCTTGTCGGATTTTCGTCCTCGATGAATAATTACATGGCGAAAATTACTACATCATCTGTTACACCCTGACTAAACACCCGCCACTAAAACTAGTCACAAAACAGGGAATTTAACTATCAGTGCAGGCATCAAGCAAACTTTAAGTATATTAAGTCTTCTATTTTAATCATATTTGTATGAATCATGTTCAGATTTGCTTAAGGACTGGGCTCTATATATAACATTTTTAGATTTTATAGTACAATTTGCTTGGAATATGTTAATTTCTGGTAAACATCTTGCATTTTGCGGATGCTATTGTTGCTTAGTAGCACTTTGCATTAATATTTGTACAGATTTATCGTTTACACGTGACAGCTCATTTGTTATTAAGGTCTTCCGTTTCCAACGGAAGACCTTATTGTTATTGCTTTGTTTCTTTTTCAGTATTATTAAGGTCTTCCGTTTCCAACGGAAGACCTTATTGTTATTGCTTTGTTTCTTTTCCTCTATTATTATTATTATTATTTTTTTTTTCTCCCACGTTTTCTCAAAAACGCTTCAGCCGATTTTGATGAAATTTTTAGATTTTATTCATGACAAAATTTGTAAGAAAATTACACGAGTTTTTTTTGGTCGTCACTTCCGGTCCCGAGATATTAAAGATTTTATGTTTTTGCTTGTTCACGATTTTTCTCCAAAAGTATTTAAGATAGAACTTTCAAATTTTCAGGGATGGTAGAAAGTGTCCTGCCGCAGTGCCCTTCGCATATCCGAACGTCCGCCGTCACTTCCGGTCGGCACCGGAAGGAAACAAAAAACAGTCAATTTTCAACTTTTTTGTTTTGAATTTTTTTAATATTATTGTTCGATAGAGACGCTTTAATAACTTCAGAATATGAAATTTGTTTTAAAATCGATCCACGCATTCTCGAGATTTTGGGCTCCAAAGTCCTGAAGCGAGAGTCCGCGTAGCTCAGTCGTTAGTGTGGTGGACTTTGGCCCAGGCGACCCGGGTTCAGTCCCCGAGTGCCGAATATTTTTTCTTCCTAAATTGTGTTAAGGTTTATAATTTTATATATGAAATGATAGATTTTACTTATTTCCAATATAATTTTATCAAAAATCACAATAATAGCGACTTTTTAAAGATTAATTTAAGTATAATTATATGTCTATTGAAATTCTTATAGAGGGTTTAATGGAATTTAATGACATGTTTAGAAATGATAAAAAAAAGAACAACTATCCCTCTAGGCTATTTTATGGTGCACTCAAACGGAAGACCTCTTGTTGCTCGCAACAAGCGTCTAGTTTTTATTGTTTTTTTTTTCTGTCACCTTTTCTCAAAAACGCTTCAGCCGATTTTGATGAAACTCTCAGATCTTATTCATGACAAAATTTGTAAGAAAATTACACGAGATTTTTTCGGTTGTCACTTCCGGTCCCGAGTTATTAAAGATTTTATGTTTTTGCTTGTTCACGATTTTTCTCCAAAAGTATTTAAGATAGAACTTTCAAATTTTCAGGGATAGTAGAAAGTGTCCTGCCGCAGTGCCCTTTGCATATCCGAACGTCCGCCGTCACTTCCGGTCGTCACAGGAAGGAAACAAACAACAGTCATTTTTCAACTTTTTTTTTTGAATTTTTTTAATATTACTATTCGATAGAGACGCTTTAATAACGTCAGAACATGAAATTTATTTTAAAATCGATCCACGCATTCTCGAGATTTTGGGATCCAAAGTGCTGGAGCGAGAGTCCGCGTAGCTCAGTCGTTAGAGTAGTGGACTTTGGCCCAGGCGACCCGGGTTCAGTCCCCGAGTGCCGAATGGTTTTTTTTCTTTCTTAATTGTGTTTTGTTTAACGATTTTATCTTTGAAACGATGGATTTTTTATGTTTTCCGTTTTAATTTTATCATAAATCAAAATAATACCTTTTTTCAGTACAAATATAGAGCCCGTTTCAAAATACCGTCAATTTCCCGAATTGTGACAGTCTTGTTTCTGTCAGCAGCTCGCTAAATTCAGACGCTCGTCGCATCGCCGGCATCAAAGACATGCCGCCGAAGCACCCTTGCAGTACGACCGCTTTAGAGCTCGCCAGGTCGCTTTGCCGGCATCAAAGAAATGCCGCCATCTCATTGACTGTTTGCACAAAACATTTAGCAATGCGCCCACATTTCAAGTATTCTACGGGACTTTAAAAGGAGGACTGTTTAGTATTTATTCAGATATATATATAGATATATGCATGTAAATATGCGTTTATTGACATATGTTGTTTATATATTGATTTCCTGAACACTATAAAACACTATAAAATCTCTCTCTCTCTCTCTCTCTCTCTCTCTCTCTCTCTCTCTCTCTCTCTCTCTCTCTCTCCAACGTACGAATATTTTAGTATTTGAATAAGAACTACTACAGGTAACATGCAGTAATGTGGCTAAAGCCTAAATGTACATTTGACGTTTAAAATTATATATGTATTTATTTCTAGTTACGGGATATTGTCTTTGGATTTAAATGATTTGAAATTGATTTTTTATTGATTGCCTTCTTACTGATTGGAAGTAAATGCTAAAAAGTCATTTTTTTATTATAGACGGTGTACTTTCTCCTTCTTTGTATCTGTCTACAGATACATATCTGTTGTCTGTCTTGGATTAAGAAAAACCTCCGAAGTTTAAACACTGAACTATACACACCACCGGGTGACTGCGACAAGGTGTGGAACTGATCACCTGTGTATGTCTGTTTGGGCCTATGAAAAAACACGTGTAAACACCGATCGGAGATATACACTGTTAAAACAAAAAGTCTGATTTTTCACTTTTGAAAAAAAAAAGTCATTACGGCAGGGTGCATCGGGATTATAATCATTTAAAATCTGCCTTAAGTTTATAATTATTTACAAAGGTCTACATACATGTAATGTTCACCCAAAAAGCGGGATTTATTATATCTGTTTAGTGATTAAGCATCGAGGTCAAAATTCATAATTTTCGTAATATATTAACCGATTGCTTAACACTGGTCATTTAGACATAACACTGGGGTATTGAGTGGATTCAGGAAAAGGGGGATAATTTACCATACTACATTAGTAAGATGTAGGTTATTTTATTTGCCGACTTGGCAAAAATTTTTATCATACAGTGTGAGTCGGCAAAGATAAACTTGATACAAAAAAAATTAATCGATATGCAAAAGAAGCAGATAAAAAGATAATCAATTTCTTTATCAAATCGATTTCTGATTAATTCTCTCTCTCTCTCTCTCTCTCTCTCTCTCTCTCTCTCTCTCTCTCTCTCTCTCTCTCTCTCTCTCTCTCTACAAATGCAGTTTATAGCGTATGGCATTTTATATATCTTATGTCTAAAACATTTAGAAGTAAAGAGTAACTCCATAAATTAACGATGTTTTAAGAAAACAGCTACGCCTATTAAACCTTCCTTTTAATTTTTGCTGAAATTAATAACGCCGTTTAATATGTCACTGATTGTGTTCAAAATTCATAATGTATACTGCTGTAGGTGTTCCTTTGTAAAATTGAAACCCGACATTTTATAATGTATAATTAAGATCGCGGAACATTAACTGGCAATATTGGAAATATACAGCTTACGTCAATTTCACTTGTTACAGTCAAAACATTTGTAATGGGCGGGAACAAATTGACGCGGACGTCTGAGAAAACATTGGCTATAGGAAGTGTATCAGTGGCGACTGATTCTCTGAATCATCGGACAATGCTTTGCCTTGCGTATAATCTCTCCCGAATTTGGATCTTCTCATATTTGCTGATTATATAATTATTGATGAAATAAAATGGTTTTTTTTTATCGCTTTGCTGATACTAAATAAAATGTGTTTCGATCGCATAAGTAATACAGCAAGTTAGGAACGTTGAGGTCTTCCAATATTAACTACAGTTTGAATCCAACGTTTTCTCAGACATCCGCGTCAATTTGTTCCCGTCCATATCAAATGTTTTGACTGCAATAGGTAAAATTGACGTAAGCTGTATATTTCCAATGTTCCGCGGTAGCTTTTTTAAAATAAATTTTGTACCCGCGAGATCTCAGAAACTGTAAGTGATTAAGACACGAAACTTACAAGGACGATAGACATTCGATTGAGGATGGGTTTAACTGATTCCATTTTATCGCCCGTCACTTCCGGTCGTCACCGGAAGGGTACAAACAATTGAAGTTTTTAATAATTTTAACTGTTTTTCTTTGACAGTCTTAGATTGCTTGATAAACAAAACTGTACAATAGGAAAACGTTAGAAAAATATAAACTTTAATTTTGATTGAGCACTTCTGTTCGTCCGTTTCCTGTCTCGAGACAAAACAAGAGGCCCATGGGCCACATCGCTCACCTGAGCAATGATAGACAAGGATGATTTTACAGTCATATTACATCTTGAGCATTGCAGTTTTCGAGAAAATGATCAGACTTAAACAACTGTTTGTATATGGATTATAAACCTACATCAAACTTTGGACCCCTTGTAAGGCCAAAGAATTGTCCAGGGGCCAGAGTTCAAACAACTTTAAAGAATCAACAATAATTCAAAATGCTTGCATGTAGATAAAACCATATATAAAAAATCATTTGAGTTTTTATGGATAATTTAAATGTTTTCCTCTGTAAAATTGGACACCCCCCCCCCCCCCATGTGGCCCAACCCTAGTCCTGAAGATTATGATTTTGACAAATTTTAATCTAGACTATCTGAACTTACTTTTTTAAGCAAATGATTTTTAAAGATATTTTTATATATATTCCTACGTAAAAGTTTGAGCCTCTCTCCCCCCCCCCCCCCCATTGTGGCCACACCCTACCCCCAGTATCATGATTTGAACAAACTTGAATCTTCCATACCTGAGGACGCTTTCACACAAGTTACAGCTTTTCTGCCCGATCAGTTTCTGAAAAAAAGATTTTAAAAGATTTTTCTCTATATATTTCTATGTAAAAATTTGACTTCCCATTGTGGCCCCCACCTACCACTGGAGATTATGATTTGAACAAACTTAAATCTACACTACCTGAGAATGCTTCCACATAAGTTACAGCTTTTCTGGCTGATCAGTTTCAGAGAAGAAGATTTTTAAAGATTTACTCTATATGTTCCTATATAAAAATTCGATCCCCCATTGTGGCCCCACCCTACCCCTGGGGATCATGATTTGAACAAACTTGAATCTACACTACCTGAGGATGCTTCCACACAAGTTTCAGCTTTTCTTGCCAAATGGTTTTTGAGAAGATTTTTGAAAATACCATCAAATTTTCAATGATTTTTTAATTAACCCCCCTTGAAAGAGGGCATGGCCCTTCATTTTAACAAATTTGAATCCCCTTCACCTAAGGATGCTTTTTGCCAACTTTGGTTGAAATTGGCCTAGTGGTTCTGGAGAAGAAGTCGAAAAAGTAAAAAGTTTACGGACAGACAGACAGACGGACGCCGGACAAAAAGGTCGTCACCGGAAGTACTTTAAAAATTATTTTCGTATTTAATTTATTTTTCATAGAATTAATATATTAGTATCTTTACATATTTTATTTATGCAATGTTAAATAGACAAAACAATTCTACTTCCGGTGAGATATCTCGAATATCTCAGGTAGCTGCTTTTGAACAAAATTTGTACCAGCGAGATCTCAGAAACTGTAAGGGATCAACACACAAAACTAACAAGGATGATAGACATTTGATTGAAGATGTGTTTAACGGGTTTCTCTTCGGTCCTCACTGAAAGGGTTCAAACAAATCAAGCTGTTTATAAGTTTAAATGATTTTCTTCGACAGTTTTAGTTAGATTTTAAATAATAATGTATGATGGAAAAGTATTTAATAAATACTAACTTTAATTTTCATTGAGCACTACCGTTTGTCCTCTTCCTGTCCCGAGACAAATATCTTTGTCTCAATAAGATCTCAAAAACGGTATAGACTTAAACAACCATACTTTTTTGAATGATAGACCTATGTATGTACATGTGTTTACATTATTTTGTTTCATCTGGCCTAACTTCCGGTCCTCACAGGAAGTACTCCAAATTTTTTGTTTAATTATTTTTTTTTGTTATTTACCATGGAAGTAACATTTTAGTAATAGAAATACAATGGGTCCCCTACACATGGTTAAATAAACTAAAAAAAATCCGGTGAGTCATCTCAAATATCTCAGTAGGTTTTTTTTCATACAAATTTTGTACACGGGAGATTTCAGAAACTGTAAGAAATCAAGATACAAAACTTTTATGAATGATAGACATTTGATTGAAGGTGTGTTTAACAGGTTCCATTTTATTTTCCGTCACTTTCGGTTCTCTCCGGAAGTGTACAAGCAAATGACGTTTTTAAATAATTTTAGACTTTTCTCTTTGATTATTTTATTTAGTCTAATTAACAGTAATGTATTGTAAGTAATTGAACTAAAATGCTTACTTTTAATTTCTTTAATTACTTCTGTTTGTTTGTTTCCAGTCTCGAGACAAAAAACCTTTTCTCAACGAAATCTCATAACTGACAAAAATTTGAACATCAAAACTTTGAGGAAAGACAGAACAATATATGAAGATATGTTTACCATATTCTGTTAGATCCGGCGTACATGTAACTTCCAGTCGTCACAGAAAGTACTCAAAAATGACTTTTTGTCTTTTCTCAGACGTCCGTGTCAATTTGTTCCCGCCCATATCAAATGTTTTGACTGTAACAGGTGAAATTGATGTAAGCTGTATATTTCCAATCTTGCCAGTTAATGTTCCGCGGTCTTATTGATAGAAAAGAACAAGCATTCCGATAGTGTAAGGTGTATTCAAACGGAAGACCTCTCGTTGCTCGCAACGAGATCGCGTCTAGTTAATATGTACTATTTTGTATTTTGAATAAACAACATGAGAAATGTTGCAGATTAAGTCATTGCTACTATTTCAAACGTACGTTGATTTTCGCTTTCAAACAATTTAACCATTTTTAAAGTGATCCCGTAGAGTTTCATAACATGATTGGTCTTGCATTAAGTGTGTGGGGTTAAAGGTATACATGTATGTGTTAATGTGCATATTAAGTATCTACAATACCTTGATCATTTTATACATGTTCCGAGTTCCTTTATTTCTCCTTAGGTGTTTTGGGCGCTAATAAATGTGTGAACGTATATTTTATGATGGCATAGACAGACTTGTCCTTTATCTTTCTTTATTTCAGTTTTGTATGTTTTTTCCATGCCATCCATTCAGTGATGACGTTTGGATTTTCATCATTTATGGAACAGACATTGTCGTTTTTCTTTTATTCAAAAATAATAAAATATATGGCACTTTAGAAATTTAAAATATTTATTACGTAAGTATTCTACAATTTTTCTTGCACTTTGATAAAATGCAAAAAACAAATATTTCAAATTAATATTTCGTTTTAAAGTATCCTTATCAAAGAAATAAAACCCCAAATTGCTATTGAGAAATATTTCTGTTTAATAAAGCACAATTGTGAATTACAAAGCGTTTTTAATAAAACATATTTTATTCAATTACAATAAAACAAACATGCACAGGTACAGTGTAAGATCCAAAAACCATAATATAAACATACTGGTTAAATACTATTTAAACATGATTTTATACAATCCAATTTTTGTTAGTAATAATACATATTTATTTTTTAAAAAATAAATCAGAAAAAGTATACATATAATAGTTATATCGAGGCATGTTCATTTGGGTATACCATGTTTTTTAAGTACGCCATTGAAGATATATACTACTTACATGTATTCCTTCAAAAATGGCATAGCATTGTACAGAAGTAAAATACAAAATTAAACATTAAAAACATTATTTTTAAATTTGGGGTTTAAAAAAAATCCAATCCAATACAGTGTTTTAAATTTACAACATTCGTTTCCTTTCGGCGATATAGAGAATGTATACAATTAAGTCAAAAACGACATGATGAGCAATATGTTGCAGATTTGTGAACTATGACATTAGAGTGAAAAACAAAACTATATAAAATATTTTAATTGACACACATGTATTACGTGTAAGATAGTGTCAATTCACGGCATTTTTATCTTTTGCTACTCAAACTGAAGTCTGAACGCTCTGTTTATGAATACATTTCTCTATAATTTTTTGTGTTCTTTGTCACCTGGAAAATTGACGTGGTGTAAAATTATGATAAATAACATTCTGAGTTGATATACAAATGTTATACACCTATCACATAAGCTGGTTTTTACAGAATAATGCATGGCAGATAATTCAGATATGTAATTACATGTGAAAAAATTGAAGTACAAAATGGACATGTATTATTAAAGTTGAATACGTGAATAAGTTTTTCATGCCAATCGAATTTGCTTGGAAAAGCTGAAGAATAGTGGTGCACGGTTACACATTAGATTACAAGGACTCCCAGTTATTAAAATGTGTGTTCTACAACAATAACATTGAATGATGCCAAAACATCCTCCTTTTGTGCTTAAAAGTTTTTCGTTTTCTTTAAATCAAAACTTATTTGATATTACATTCAATTTGATATAGCAGTGTTAAACAATGACACTCTATGGCAAACACGTCATTTAATCAAATAATGATATGCTAGTGCCAACGTATAATCGAAGCATTGAATTGGAAAATAGGTATTTCAGTTCTTAACTTGTTTTGTTCTTGCAAAATAAATTTCATAAACACTAATACTTCTCAAAAATCTTGGCAATACTTGCAAGATAATAATGAAATCAGTTTTACTTACTGAGATGCTACAGCGCGGAATACTGAACTTGTTGAACACCGCGCCATCTTGAATAAGGAAAACAAAGATCAAAGATACAACTCTTATAGTTTTAAAATATTGTGTCTGATATGCTGAAATACGAATACTGTTTAATTTGAAATGAATGTTATCTTTTCATAATCCATAATTTGTGAGTGAAGATGATATATTACGATTTTCAATTGGTTATGTATCAATATTATTGAAAAATGGTATAACGAAACAAACAAATGAAACGAACAAAAAGCATAACGTCTTCTGCGCGCAAATTCAAAATTCATATATCTTAATGAATGCGATTTAACAAATGTAATCACAAACGCCTATTTAATATTATGCCACTTCAATTTTTATGTGGGGGTGTGGTGGATTACATATATTGTATGCAAAATTGATGCACGTAGAAAATAAGTTCCGTGCTGCAATTTGAAATTTAACTGGAAAAATTTTAAATTCGCGACAAGCCTTTTCGCAGATTTTAAAATCTCGCTTTTATTTTTTGGACAGAGGTAAACTAAAGGAAAAAATCCTAAAAATTCGGCATTCGCAATTTTATATTCTTGCGATTTAATGCTAAACAGTTTAATCGTGGAAAAAATGAAATCTTCAGTAATTGGTGCCCCATAGTCTAATTAAATATTAGAAGACGAGAGAAAATCAATGCCGTTAAAACATGAAATAATCAAAGCGAAGTAAATAATCAAAGAAAGGTAGCAGTGAAAATACGAATCGTAAAATTGTCAATAACTGGCAAAATCTTTGCATTATTGTTTTTAAAACATTTAGTCTTTGAACTGTTAAAAAAAATGCATAAGTAAACAACTGACCCCATGAATTTGAATATACATGTATTTGTTTGAAATATAGCAATAATCATGATTATCAAAATCTTGATTAATAAACGATTGTTCTATTTTTAAAGGAAAACTGTATCAAAATACAACCTGGACCAAATTATCATGTTTCTAAAAATATTGCTCTTTTAATTAAGGAATTCAATGTATAACGACCACATTTTGTACCAAAAAAATGAATGGTCCGATATTCTTAACCATGATATTATTTTGAAGTTGTTATGAAATAAAAATACTACACCAATGGAATTTTCAAAATTTTTATTATTGTTCAATTAATTGATTCTTGAATTTTACATTGAAGTCTATGGGCAACACATGTTTTAGCTAGATATTGAAAAAAGTAACTTGAAATTCAAATAAATCTCTTGGTGTGAATATATGCATAATCTTTCTTTTTAATAAATTATAAAACTAATGATTCATTTACCACATATATTTTGACAAAATTAATTTTTTCTTATTTTCATCAAGGGAAGATAACTCTTCAAAAAAGTTTAAGGTGCAAGATAACCGGCTTCTCATAAGTTGTCAATCATGTGAATTTGGTTCATTTCACTTTCATTGTTATCTAGCAATGTATATTTAACTAATTTGAAATGAATCAAAATTGTTCAATATCCCTTCATTATACTTTGAATACCCTAAAGGCTATACACTGTACCTTTACACTCAATCCAATCATGTTCTTCAGCTGAATAAGGTTTTGATACCTTTAAAGATAGTTAATTGTCGTTAATGATTGATATAAGATAATAATGTATATGATAATACATTTAACGTTTAAAAAACCATAATTAACAAATGTGTATTCAATATTTGCTTGATTCTAAATCTTAATTTATTGCTTATCAGTTCTTCGTACGGAATTGGTCTTGGAAATCCTTGAAGAAGACGACCCGGACTCATATATTTTAATCTTCCTCGCAACTGCTCGTCGCATCTACATAAAACTCAAAGATTTTTATTACAAGTCTATCGATTTAAATGATATTTCAAAATTATAGAACGAACGTCACTGAGAAACTATACAAATTTGAAAAATTAAATCGATCAAACTTTATTTTACAAGAAGTTATTTGGATTGTCTTTTTTACAATTCTAATTTGTTCAACGACATTAAAATAAATATCATATCAGTCGACTGACATGTGGCCAAGACAAAAAATGGAAAGAAAAATACATTTAATAAATTTGAAAATTGTTTAGCTGCGTGATTTTTTTAATGCTCTGCCTTTTATTCAACTAAAAGGTGATTGAAAAGTAACGGAAATGTGACTGAATGACAGAGCTTTGCCATTCAGATATTTTTCTAGACCTTTCAATTAACATTCAGTTGACTGACTTGCACAGTTTCACCCTGTGTTAAGCCATGGTCAGATAATATTTTGTTGATTTGTTTATAAGAATGTGTTTTACCTGCGAGTTCATTGCAACGTAGAACAAGAATATGAATAGACCCTGTAGAAATAAAAACATTCATGTCATTTTATTTCTAATGTAGAACAGAACAAAAAAAATCAACACTTTCTTTATCTGAGGCCTTAAATCATGTTCATCTTGACTAGTTACAAGTATACAAATTACAAGATATAGCTTTAGGCTTGGGTCTCAATGTAGGGTTTTGACGATGTGTTGTAAAAAAAGCAAAGCGCCTAATGAGAAGTTAAGCTTTCCTATCATAGGCGTATAAAGGACATCATCAAAGTTGGTTTGTTTACCTGAAGAGAACTGAAAACTGCAAACATATACTGGTAAATATTTAGATCTTGATTCACGGAAAATATTCCAAACACCCAGGAAAGGCCTGATATGGGTAAAAGTCCACTTATTTCTCTCAGTTCACGTCTGTTAGAGTAGTAAATAAACATAAACAAAATTAATCTACTATTCAATTATTTCCACTTATATGGTTGAATGTTTTTCATTGAATAACAATCATCTATCTTAAATCATTATAAGAAATGCAATACATATTAATTTTATACTTACAATGCTTTTTCTTTTAGATGCTTTTTCATTGGAACTGAAGACGTACTATATATTCTACGCAGGACAACGATGACAACAATCAAATTCATCTATACATTATATACGTAACAGGAATTATAGCATTTCATTTAGCATTATGTAAAGGGGCATGATTACGATTTTCGTCAAATTTTATTTTTCAATTTTTATTGTTTACAATGTTTAGTAATGCATTTCTAATGATCAACCAAAATTTGAGTGTCATTTGTAGAGGTATAAACAAGATACAACGCTCACAATTCTTTTTTATGTAAACAAGGCTCGGGCCATGGTTTTGTTTACATTGTTCAATACACCGGTAATAGTTTTTCAACCTGAACTTTTATTTGCTGATTTTTTAAAACATTAATGGACAGTTCCTAGCGTTTTTCACATTCATTTTAGGTCTAAACCTGAAATTTTCTTTTCAACATTCAAAATGTTAACAAAACATGATCTTAGCTTTGTTTACATAACAAAACAATTGTGAGCTCTTTATCTAGTTTATAACTCAAC
Organism: Magallana nippona; assembly: GCA_033439105.1. NCBI lineage: Eukaryota > Metazoa > Mollusca > Bivalvia > Ostreida > Ostreidae > Magallana > Magallana nippona. The sequence goes on from CM065924.1 coordinate 18,396,151, forward strand.
AACTGACACTGAAATGTTCGTTGACTATTAGAAATGCCTTAGTGAAGCATTATAAACCGAAAAATTCTTTTTGACCAAACTCGTAACTATGCCCCTTTAATTGATAGCATCAATAAGAATTAAGAATCGTAGTAAGGTAAGTTAAAATCAACACTACATACAATGGCCCAAAGCACGTTTGGTGACAAATGTTTGTCGATTAAGGATGATACTTACCCCTTTATGGAAATTTCCAAAATAAATTGTGAATTTGCTTATTCATCACGTTCTTTCAAGTGTAATACAATGATGCTCCAAATGTGTTAAGATTTAGTTGCACCTTTGCACAATTCTTTGTTTATAGAACAATACAGGGATGACATTTGGACGAATGTAAAACCAACCAAAACTTACCATAATTATGCAAAGAACTGGAACAATATTTCCCAAAAATGCAGTATGTCGTAGCAAACAGCTTTATTGAAAACAAAATAAACCTAGTGCTTAAAATGATGACTTAAGTGTTACATTTAATTATTCATTTGTAACAATAGAAAGCAAGTGGGTTTTATCAAAAAAAACGTTCTCTTGTCAAAAGAATATAATTTATAGTTATCTAGGATTAACTTTTTAACTTTTCAATATCAGATTAAAATACATTGTTCAACCTGTTACTGTGTTTTGATACGGAAAAATTACTTACTATTTATTACTACCATACCCTGTCAATTGCGTTGCTCCCATTGTAATACCTTCAATTATAGCCGGTAAACCTGCAATCATTGTGAATTATATTTTTTTCGGTAAAAGATTAAGTTTCCTTTTTAGGAGGCCGACTTGGGTTTCCCGCTTTTTCCCAATGAAAACTCTAGATGTATAACAATGTGTTAAATAACAAACTCTAGTCAACTATTTAGGGATATTGCAATTCTTCGCACATCGAGGCAGATTATTAAAATGCTACAATAATTCCTTAAGAATGTAAAATAGGATAAGATATATCATTTACTACATAACATGAGAGAAATATTGAATTCACCGGTCTTGATTTTAAAAAGGACTCGTTCAAGTTATCAAAATGTCAAATTCACCACATTGACCCATATTTGTATAAAGTAAAAAAAAAGTAAATTGGTATAAATGATTAATTCAGAAAACATTAGAAAACCTAAAGTTGTCATGGCTTGTGTGTAACATTTCGAAAAATGTATTCATTTAATTTAATTTTTCAATTCTCCTACAAATCAAAAATATATAATAACATCAAAAATGCATAAATGTAATGTTCACCTATCAAAAAACAAAAGGAAACTCACACAATTTACTTTAAAAAATCCGAGGTGTTTAAACGCGGAGGGTATTTACAAAAATGCACAAAAGCTTGCGCAATCCATGGATGGTAACCGTTACACAAATCGACAAACATATGACAATTTCCTTTGTTTACCAATTGTACTAATAGTATCAGGGAAAATGTATATGTTTATGTCAGCTACACATAAACTACATTTATTTCTTACCCAAGCTAATAAGGAAGAAAACTGCAAATTTGGACCTTGTGTTGAACACTTCATAAACCTCTAATGCAATATTGATACCAAGGCAAACCATTAAAGAGAATATGACCAAGAAGAAGTACTGCAACAAAGCTGAGATTATCAAACAACTTGTCTGAAAACAGAAACAAAAATATTTTTTTTAATACAGAATCTGCGCAGAGATCGTCAAAGTTGGAGAAAATCCCACTGAAAATTGGTATTTTATCAATGCAATACATGAGAAGTATAAATACCTTGCTTTCCGAATGTTCTGCAGCAATAATCAACAAAAGATATCCAATGCACAAAGCAGCACAAAAACTAACGATCAAAGTCGATCGAAATGATTTAATGTACCTGAAAAAAGCAAAAGGCACTTTTTGATATTATTTCTTGTACAAGCTCAAAATCAAAGAACCTAATGTGATTTTTTCCCATCAATTTCATTCTTATAACGCCACACATCACTTAGTTTTATTTAAGATGTGCTAATGGTTTTGTTACTATTTATAGTGATACGGATACATACAAAATACATGGTTATGATTATAACTCCTTTACAGCTGTATTTGCATATCAAAAACAACTTAAAATTAAGAAATGTTACCTCCAGAAATAAATGTACAGGGTAATTGTTAGAAGCGCTCCTAAAATAGAGAGACTGCATCCAAAAGTCGTCATGATAAGTCTTGTTATGCCTTCCTTCTTAATCTACAATTTAATAATATTGGTACTAAGGTAGATGGAGTGTAAAATATTTCATATTAGTGCGTTCAATTACGTGAAAATTAGCGACATCAATCAATCAGACTTGTAACGGATTTATTAGGACCCGACGCTCCAAACCTCACAGATAGTGTAAATGTATTTATAGAGCAAATTGCATTTTAAAATATGCTAGTATTAAAAGTTGTAGAGTGTTTCAGCAGTTATGAACCTCATCAGGGATCTGCAAGAATAGCTGATGTTTATTTTAGATGAGACCTGATTATCTCGGCGCTTATGTTTTTGTACTTGCTAAAAGCTATAATAGGTCGAGAATCAAAAGATGGTTTGCATTCAGAATTCCTAAGTACAATATCCCAATACTTCAAAATTCGTTTTTGACTCCTTTAAGGCAAGGTGTGAATTTAGTAACCTGTACGGTAGGGTTACGTAATGCTTGCTTTGGAGTCCTTTTGAGGATGAGTTTTGTTCGATTTGTGTTTATTGTTTCTTTGATAATTGAGTCGATTTCTTGGGAAGAGTAACCTCACTTTGACAGATGCGCCTTGATATCATTGAGTGTAGCATTCAGAATTATGTATTTCTTGCATGTTTAATGCATTCTCCTTTAACGAATCCTTTAAACACAGATGGGCTATGAGCACTCTGTCTGTGTAGGTATTGAAAGTTGTTTGTAGGTTTGATGAATGACTTTATGTCAAGCTTGTTAAAGTTTTGAAAGTTATGGCCTTTGTAAATTGTAGTATCAAGAAAGTTCACAGAAGATGGTGAGACTACAAACGTAAATTGAAGATGCTTGTGACAATGATTGCCAATGTGAAAAAAATCCTCTATTTCCTGTATGGTGCCATTGAATATAATAAATCCATCATCCCGATATCTTATGTGAAACAGAATTTTGGTTGCATGACGAAATTGCCTAACAATATGTTGTTTGATTTGATACATTCTAATATCACAAATTTCTCGACTTGGAATTGCACACATGCTTGCTCCAATGATATGCTTGTAGAATTGTCCGTCAAATTCAAAGCAATTGTTTTCTAAAACGAATTTCAATAAAAGCTTTAGCTCCTTGGGTGTGGGATAAGGAATGTCTGATGTAATTCTATTAGCCTGCGTGTTAGCCTCGTGCACCGATGAAAGGAGTTCGTTGAATTCCATGTTGTACATGCTTGTCACGTCGTAAGTAATCAATAAAGCGTTTGGTGGCATCGCGAGAGTTTCGATTTTGTTGATAAAGTCCGCAGTTTTTTTGTACGATTGGGATGAGAAAGTGATCACAGTACTGTCCTATTTTCCTTGTCGGCATGTTTCATTGCGCGATAATTGGTCTACCAGGTGGTAATTTTCTAATGCTGCATTAACCGTTCATTCAAGCTTTGTAAATGTGTTCAGGACTTTTGTGGATTTTTGGTAGACGATATAGATGTCCACATTTTAGTGACGGTTTATTGTCATTCAGAAACTTGTAAGTTTCTTTGTCTAGTGACCCATTTATATGCATTTCCAAAAATATATTTTACACATAATTATGCAGCTGGAGCATGTTTGGTTTCGGTACTTGCATATAGTGTTTGGATAGCAGTTGTCGATGTGCTTCTGAGATAAACTGATCTCTGTTCATAATTACAATGGTATTTTTTGTCCGCTTTTTTAATAACGATGTCGTTGTTATTTTTAAGGGATGAAATAGCTTCTCTTTCAGATTTTAGAGATATTCGATCTCGTGATTACAATTTCCATTGAGGAGAGTTAAAGTTTTGTTTTATTTATGTAATACTCAAGTTCTCGGCAAGCCAAAGGCGGAATAAAACCAGACATTGTTTTAAAGGGGTGAATTGGCGATTTGTCCCCGGTATCAAAGTGGAATATCCATCTGAGTTTCCTCGCAAATTCGTCAAAATCTTTGAGAAGTTAACGCTAATACTGCTGTGTTTTTGGATAGCGTGTGTCTTGATAGGCTTAGCACAAGCATGTCTCCTTTGACCGTATATTTTTTACGTTGAGCTTGATACGCCCGTAGATAATTATATGTGCGTTTCACGGATTTTTTGTTTACTCCGTCTATTTAATCGTCGAGTCATTTAAATAGAGGAACTGCATGTGTAAAATAACAACAAATAGTGGGTTGGTAAAGTAAGAATCCGTCTAATCCCCAATGTGTGTTGGCAGATTAGAGGATACTGGTAATGTAACGCAGAGAGAACTGATAGCCCAATATATTGATTAATTGCGGTCACATGGAGGCTGATGTGTGCGATTGCCTTAGACAGACCTAATGGGTGGTTAATGGGTTACGATTTGTAGTAATTGGTTCTTAATCACGTACAAACCGTCTAATTTATGTTGTGTCGTAATATTAGAGGTAAGTATGAGAACCCGTATTAATTTCAAATATTAATCATAAGAGGATTAAATATGCGCTTGAATGATAAAAATAAAACAAAAAGATAAACGTGCACCACAAGTCATGAACAATACTGAATCAACGAGACAGAAACGTGGTCTCATATAATATGATTTAATAATGAAGTTCTTAGTGTGACAGCGATAGATGCACTGCTAATTGTGCAAGTAGGCGCTATACGAATAGCACAGAATATATGAAATTTAGTAGGGCTTATTTCTTTGCAAATAGCTATGGCCTTTGTATCTGTAGTGTTCCACATTAACCAGTATTAAGTTCACAAGTATATTTGTTAAAAAAAAAATGTTTAATTTCAAAAGTAGTGTTTCTTTTTGTTAGTTTTCTCACATAGCTCAGGGAAAAAGACACTATTAGACACGCTACTAAAACAACCATCAATTCAAAACACTCTCACAAATAGAGATGAATTTAGCTATACATGTATATACCTCTTCATTTCTAATATCAGACACGCTCATCAGAATGGCGAAGTTGGTCAGATGGTTGCAAGAGCAGATCACCTCGGAATCGTTTAAGTTTTTCAAAGAACATCCAGAACTATTCCAAACGCTGTGTGGATGAAATTGAGAAACGAATATCAGAATATATCATTTAAAATATTTCCAGTTTTCCCTTACACGATTTTTTAAAAATTTGTTTAACAGTTCTAAGTTTAGAATGTTGTTTATTCATGGTTTAAGTTGCCAAATTCAATTGATTAAATATTTTTAAAAAATCAAATGTCATGGAAAAATTACATAAAGTATATATAAAAATGATATCGACAAAATTTTAATATTTTTATGGAATTACAGTAAAACAAAGAAAAAATTGCGGCAAGACAGAGGCAATACAAATTAAATGTAAAATACCCCAAAAATGCGTTTACAAAATTAATAGAAGAAATTTGGACAATATTTCTTTTTTAAAAACTGTTGCTCAAAACATTATTTTTTATTGTTATTGAGCTACAGTGTCCTTCCTTTAATGGGATTTTTAAAATAGTTAATTTATAAGTAATATTTTCACAATAAGAAAAATCCCAATAAGAAAGTAAAATTTTGAGGAATTTTCTTTTATTACTCAAAAAATATTTAATACCCACTAACTTTGATAAGAAGGTCATTGATATACTTATTAAAATTGAAAAATAACACTTTTATCAAAGCTCTTTATTAATGGTTTTTCATGATCACCAGTGGTTTTTTTTCTATTTTGAGTAAACATCACTCTTCAGCATTTTATTTACTATAAACAATCTGCATTTCTTACATATAAATTAAATTGTTTAGTCTAAATGAAACATTGACAAATCTTACCTTTGTGCATCATAATTTTCGTTCGACAGAAATACACAGTCTGTAGAATTGCCGGTAACCTTCAGAAAAAACATAACATGTGATACACATATTTTTTTTTTTACAGAAAACAAACTTTTTTAAAAGTAAGTAAAATGATCAAATTCAAATAATTAGTTTGGTGTATAATGCACAATTTGTGAAAATACATTTTTCTTTTGGAACGAAAGTGTGATGTTTTCATCAAGTGATTTCAGACCGTTAATTGTAAGGGATAAAACACTGGAACCGATCTTCCTATATAATGAAAAATGGATACTATATAAAGTTATATCAATTTAAATGTTCATGTAGTATATCTTTAAAAATCTGTAGTTAAATATATCGCAGATTGTATAAGAAAAAATATGGAATTATATCAAAATTGAATTAAATTGTATCAAAATTGCTCTTTATACTTCAACAAAGTGCAGTAATGGTTGTACAAAAAACGTACGTGTGATTTTCAGAGATGAATTCGGAGCCGATATTGTCATATTTAATTGCTGTAAAGGCCACCTCGTTCCCTAAGATTGATTGAAAAATAGATTTCTTTATCGACCCATTAAATAAGTTGTAAACTGGGTGTTATGACAAAGCGTTCATCAAAGATATTTCCTGCTTGAAAAAAATAAATAAATAAATAATATATATTGCACATCATGTATATTTCATATAATTTATGCTATTGTACCTGAAATCTTTTTTAAAGCTCCGTTTGGAAGCTTGAAATGTGTTGTCAACTGTGAACCATCCGATTCCTTTGGAAACCTGATATCAGTATTTTTTTCTATCTTTTCTATGCTCAAATCTGTTTAAAATAGATAAACAAAAAGTAACACAATTTCTTTTACAAATCTAAAAAAATACATTCAGTTGAACGAAGTTAAATAGATAAATATAAACGTGTTAAAAAAAAGATATGCAGTGTTTCTAGATTTATTTGGAATTCGTGACATATAAAGATCGATGTTGATTTACAATTTTGATTGAGCAAGATGCCTATTGTTTGAATTAAATCATTTATTTGTTATAAGATCTTATTTTGTTTAAAATCATTCTCCTCTTTTTTGAACAAATCACAAGTTACATCTGCCGAAAATTTTCAGGCGAAGTTACTAAATTCATCATAAGCTTTTTAATTTAGGGATAACTACTATTGACTTGCACATATTGGACTTTTTCACTGTAACTGTTTCATTCACTTTCAAGGCCTTTGTGACAGAATTCGCAAAGCTGTTCACAGAAAATAACATTTTTCCTGTTACCTGTCGACAATACACCATGTTATCAACAGCTACACCAAAACTAATACATTCAATTGAATTGAAACGCTTGCACTTCTCTTTAAATTAAAATTACCTCTTTCTCCTTATTACCGTCATTTGATTTTAGTCTGCTTTTTCCACTGTCGAGTATGTCGCTCACAATTCCAACAAAAGCCTGTTTTTCATATTTTCGAAAACAAAAGTTTCTTTTCCATTACAAATTCATAGTTTTAATTAAAAAACAAAAGCCTACATGCATTAAATACAATTAGCCATACCTGTGTTGTTTTTTTTGCAGCATCTTGATTCGTAAAATTGATAACCTTCTCGGATATGGTTAGTATAATGTCAACGCTTTGTATAATGTCATTGTGCGCTACGTTATTTTCATCTGAGAAGGTGAACGTTTTGTTAACTATTTTCGAGATTGATGATAAGGATACCTCTACGATATCTACTGTAAATCCCCCCGTTTTATTGAGAACCTGGAGTATAAAAGTATAAATAATGTGATAATGCTGCTGAAAAAGAACCCTCAATCAAATAACCATAAACTCCTACAATCAACAAATCAAATCATGAGTAAAATGTACGGATTAGTGTAGGCTAATATAATACATTTTTTGACTTGTAAACAATATTTTTCATCTTATGAAATGCACTGTTTAACTGGCTTAATTCTTTTTTAGGCTTCAAAATTATGCGTTATTATAAATGACACGCAAATAAGTACTTTTAAGATATATCATATCAGTTAATATTTGGATTTTATACATACAGGTCTGAGGAAATAAAAATTAAAAAATGTAAATATATGTGTTTTTAAACAGTGTTTAGTACAACGTAATTTGAAATATGAATTGAAAAAAATATAATAAAACTTACATCTTTAATCTCTTCAAGTTCTGCCTGTTTACAGTGTTTCGAATTTATGGTTTCGTCCCATAATCCCGCTAGTGTACAATTTCTAGTAAGTTCACCTGGATTTAAAAAAAAATGTGTACAAAGCCCTCAAACAGTCAAGACGTTTAACAAGTTAAGAAATTAAATTGCTTTAGAACATTAATTACATGTATTCGGGCCAAATAAGTTTTAGTTTTACGTCTGATTGCGATGAACCTTTTAAAAAAATGACAAATTCAATAACGAAAATCAAACTTGTATAGAACAGATGCACTACCTTTGGTGTATACTTGTGTGGCATTCAAATTGATAATACAACCGTTCTTTTTTATCAAAATTTACTGTTTCTCAAATCGACATTTACTACCCTGATCAAAAATGTCCATCTCTTATCTTAACATCTTAATGTTCCACATTTAAAAACAACGTTTTGAATTAAAACCACTATGTACCTATATATCCTTCCGGACACGGTATAACAGCTAATTGTCCTTGTTGCGTTGTTGGCCAGTCATTTTCTTTTAAACATAGTTTTTTGTCTGGATGAATGAAAAAAATGGATGGATTAGTAGATAGATCAATAGATAGATATATAGATATATAGATAGATAGATAGATACATTCGTTTACTACAGTTATAACAGAAAATACATGGTGAGTTGAGCAATTTCTATATCCACAGCTCACAGTAACATTCGACACCACTGATAAGTTGCACGTTAAATCATGATAAGAATTCAAATCACAGCCTGATATTTCTGTCATGTTGTCTGCAAAACACATTTTTATAACTGTATCATTATTCAAATATGATTTGTCCGTATTTGTCACGTTACAATTAACATTAACTCGTTTTCCTCTTCTCACAGAGGAGCGAATTGGTTTGATCACAAGGATGGGTTTTTGTTTCACATCAATTTGGGTCTGTACATGCCCTTTAAAATGCGTCCCTCGTTCTTCTGCATGTACATCACATGTATAGTCTCCTAAAAAAGTTTAATATATATGTTAGATCGTTTTCTTATGACTTGAAAAAAATCGTATCAAGTCAATGTGTTTAAGGAGGCTCGGTGGTCAAGAAATTAGCTATCAGATCTTCGTAGAGATGATTTTGTAAACTATAAGTTATTTTTTTTTAAATAAAGAAAAACCTTATTTTTACTTTCCAATTTAAAAAATGTCTCATATCTTTATTCACAGCTCTTCTCAAGGAAATTGATAAGTCTAAAAATGACCACGACCATTCAGCACTTTTGACGATGTTTGCGATACAATTGACTGGTGATGTAAATATTTACATTAACATTTACTTAACAAACCTTATAGATAAATCAAGATTGAAATATACAAATACATGTAATATATCAACAGACCTTAATAAGTAATACTTCAGCAAATAATCAGCGTCTTATGTACAGAACTATGTCCCGTTAACCGTTTAGCGTTACTTGCCAATCGTCAAGCGTTTTGGACAAACTTTCAAAACGTTTTGAACAAGTTGTGTAAATCTCGTGTAAAATATTTTATCAAACCTCATAAAGAGCCATTTTTCAAAATTTAATAATCTTTTTTGAAGTGACACCGGTAATAAATATTTTTTTTTTAAATGGTATTTGCCAAAACCGGATGCAGGTTAATACGCATAATTCAGTTTGTTGGTGTAACTTGGGAAGAAAGAACTACGAGCTCCACGAACAAAATATGAATGTCTTATTTGAGGTGTATCAAATACTACAAACGATAATTAAACATTCACATATTCCGTATTTGATAAACTATTTAATAAAAAAAAGAGAAAAAATTCTCAGATTCCGAGCTGAGTGGTTTTTGTTTGGCTCAAATCTGAAACGAAGAGATAGTTGTAGTTGCATAGTATCATTTTTTTTATTTTCAATACTTCACTGTTGATAATGCCAATAATGGATATTTACCAGATAAAATTAAAACAAGAGGATATAACTTTTTTGCAAGTAAATTTAATTTTCTCTTGTACGGAAAATATTTTCCATCGCGATTTAAACGATTTTTAGTTACATTTTATAGAGCACTGGTAAATTTTACAAATAGAATCAGTCTCTGTGATCACATTTTATTTTGTATTTGCCTCCAAAACGTGTGAAATAAGTGCATCGAGCGTGTGGTGAAGTAGCACAAATTCAGAGTCTTTTGATGCTTTTGTTGGAAATTATGTTGAATATTAATATTGTACATGTAACAGGAATGTCGAATAGTGTAAAAACCTACAAACCTCTAGAAAGAATGTTAACTTCAAAAAGTGTCAGATTTGAGATGCAATGTAATCCTAAGTTACACGATGAATATATAGCAATTCCAGGTGTATCACATAATTCCGCGCCATTCTTTCTCCACATAATGATTGGGTTACTCTCTGTTGATTTCCTTTCAAAATTGCATGATAAATATCCACTTTTCTTTTCTGGGGTTCTAATTATTGAGGAATGCATTGATACCGAAATCCCCACGTCTGAAATAAATTGATTTATTAGACAACCGTTGATAAGTTTATTGCTAATTCTAACTTTCGAATACATGTTATTCACAGCACATACCTTCTGTAACCTGTTTCGTTGAAATGGTTGAGAATATTGTTTTAATGTGTGATGTTGTGACAAAACTTTTGGGCGTTGACGGTGCAATGTTTGTTGCAAAGACTGGCATTCTTGATTGTGAACTGACTGCAAACCTTTGGAAGTAATTGCTATTGTCGTATTGACTGTATTACCACTGCTTGTTTTTAATGAAACTGGTTTTAGTGTTCTAGTTGCAGCCGAAGATTGCACAAATAAAGAGTTTGTATTTATCGTAACTTGCATATTGGCTGTTTGTGCACTAGTTGGAGTATTAATTTTCTTTGTTGCCAGTGTACTGGTTGTACCATTAACTTTCTCTGTTGTTGTCAATGTACTATATGTAGCATTTATTTTCTTTGGTGTTGTCAGTGTATTTGTTGTAGCATTTACTTTCTTTGTTGCTGTCAGTGTACTGGTTGCTGCATCAACTTTCTTTGTTATTGTTGGCGTTGTGGTTGTAGCATTAAATTTCTTTATTGCTGTTTGTGTACTGGTTGCAATATTGACTCTCTTTGTTGTTGGTGTCGGTGTACTGATTGTTGAGTTAATTTTTGTTGTTGTTGCTGTCGGTGTATTGGTTGTTGCATTATTTTTTGTTGTTGCTGTCAGAGTACTGGTTGTGACATTGAATTTCTTTCTTGTTGTCGGTGAACTGATTGTAGCATTGACCCTCTTTGTTGCTGTCAGTGTACTGGTTGTACCATTGACTTTGTTTGTTGCTTTCGGTGTACTGTTTGTTGCATAAACTTTTTTTGTTGTTGTTGGCGTTTTGGTTGTAGCATGAAACTTTTTTGTTGATGTCAGTGTATCTGTTGCATAACTGGTTATAGGATTATTTTTTCTTGTTGTTGATGTCGGCGAACTGGTTTTTGAATTAACTTTTTGTGCTATGGTTGGCGTTATGTTTGTAGCATTAAATTTCTTTGTTGCTGTTAGTGTACTGGTTGCAATATTGACTCTCTTTGTTGTTGGTGTCGGTGTTCTGATCCTTGCATTAATTTTTGTTGTTGTTGGTGTCGGTGTACTGGTTGTTGCATTAATTTTCATTGGTGTTGCTTGCGTCATGGTTATAGCATTAACTGTTGTTGTTGCTATCAAAGTACTTGCTGTAGCATTGAATTTCTTTCTTGTTGTTGTTGAACTGATGGTAGCTTTGACCTTCTTTGTTGTTGTTAGTGTACTGGTTGTAACATTAGATCTCTTAATTGTTGTTGGCGTTGTGGTTGTAGTATTAACTTTCTTTGTTGCTGTTAATGTATTGGTTGTTACATTTACTTTTGTTGTTGTTTTATTTGGCGTTGTGGTTGAAGTATTAACTTTGTTTGTTGCTGTCAGTGTACTGCTTGTAACATTGACATTTTTCGTTGTTGTTCGCGTACTGGTTGTAGCATTAACTTTCTGTGTTGTTGTTTTTGGCTTTGTGGTTGTACCATTAACTCTGTTTGTTGCTGTCAGTGTACTACTTGTAACATTGACATTCTTTGTTGTTGTTCCCGTACTAGTTGTAGCAATTTTTTTCATTGTTATTGTTGTTGGTGTACTGGTTGCTGCATCAACTTTCTTTGTTGTTATTGGCGTTATGGTTGTAGCATTAACTTTCATTGTTGCTAGCAGTGTTCTGGTTGTAACATTGACTTTGTTTGTTCCTGTCCATGCACCGGTTGTAACATTGAATCTCTTTGTTGTTGTTGGCGTCATGGTTGTGGCATTAACTTTTTTTGTTGCTGTCAGTGTTTTGGTTGTTACATTAACTTTCTTTGTTGCTGTTGGTGTCATGGCTGTAGCGTTAAGTTTCTTTGATTCTGGCAGTGTACTTGTTGTTGTATTGGCTTTTTTTGTCGTTTTTGGTGTGCTGATTGTAGCATTGACTTTCTCTTTTGTTGTATGTGCACTGTTTGCAGGATTGATTTTCTTTGTTGTTCTCGGTGTGATTATTGTAACATCATGCCTCGTCGTTGTTGTCAATATTTTACTTATACCATTGATTTTTTTTGTTGTTGTTGGCTTACTGGTTGTAGTATTCGTTTTCTTTGTTCTTGTCGGCGTATTAAAAGAAACATTTAATTCCTGTGTTGATGATGGCGCTCTGGTTGTAACGCTGACTTTCTTTGTTGTTGTTGGCGTTATGGTTGTAGCATTGATATTCTTTGATGCTGTCATTGTACTGGTTGTTGCATTGGCTTTCATAGCTGTTGTTCGCGTATTGGTTGTAGCATCAACATTTTTTGTTGTTGACATTGCCTTGGTTATAGCGTCAATTTGTGTTGTTGTTGTCGGTGTACTGATAATGTAATTGACTATCTTTGTAGTTGGTGGAGGTGTTCTGGTAGTAGAATTGATCTTCTTTGTTGTTGTTGGCGTACTGGTTGTAGCATTGACTTTTTTTGTTGTCAGTGTACCTATTGTAGCATTGAATTTCATTGTTGCTGTCAGTGTACTGGTTGTAGCATTGACTTTTGTTGTTGTTCTTTGCGTTATCGTTGTAGCATTGACCTTTTTTATTGCTGTCAATATACTGATTGTAGCATTGTCTTTCATTGTTGTTGTTTGTTTACAATATGTTGCATTGGTTTCTTTTTTGCTTGTTAGTGTAATAATTGTAGCATTGACTTTCTTTGTTGTTGTCGGTGTTCTGATTGTAGCATTGACTTTCTTTGTTGTTGTTGCACTGATAGTGCCGTTGTTGTTCTTTGTTGTTGTCGGTGTGCTGATTGTGGCATTTTCTGTTGTTGCTGTTGTCGGTGAGCTGATTTTAGCATTGACTGCAACTGTTGTTATCGGTGTACTGGTTGTAGAATTTATTGTGATTATTGCTTTTGTTGTAATGGTTGTAGAATTTCCTGCGACTCTTAGGTTTGGTGTACTGTTTGTAACATTGTCAGAGACTGGTAAAAGAAACGAAGTCAAATGAAACAAAATTAAATGAATCTAATCAAATTTGAAAATTATAAGTCTAAAAATATTACAGTAAATAAATGGGAATACATTTTCTATAAAGAAAGGAACACATATTCAATATCATACGGCCAAATAATAATTTACCTTGTAGATTAAAATGTAAAATTGTTAACGGACCACGCACGGCCAACTACAATGGGTTACATAAATGGCTTGAATAATCTAACACAATATATGTTCACTATATTTGTTACCCCCTTCCAACTAAATTCTACAAATTATGAAAGGGCTTCACAGCCATCATAACCATGCATTTATTTTTTCTTAAAAACATATAGAAGTAGAGACGGCAATTTTCTAAGATTTCATACAGTTTCACTTCATGGTCATATTGGCTCCGCCCATACAATAAGTTTCTTTTTTTTCCCTAGAGATGCTTCAAACTAAAAATGGTAACAATTGCTTTGTAGTTTCCAAGAAAAAATAAAAATGTAAAATTGTTAATTGACGACGCACCTCGAACGACGAACGACGCACGACGACGGACGAAGACCAATTGCAATAGATCACCTGATTGTATCAGGTGACCCTTAGAATACTAAGCAAAAAAATCACATGGAATTTAATGTATGTTTCAATTTTTAAAGACCCAATATAATTTAAGAAATGGTGAAAAGATTGTGAATACAAACACTTCTTATTTGTATTTGTAGGTTGAAAATTGCTATGTCACGTAGATGTACATAGAGCAAATTTTGAGATAAGGGGATACAAGACATTGATCACGTAACCTTTGTTGATCACATGCCAGTTATTATAGAATATATAGTAAAATGTAATAAACATTGTGGAAGTCAAGTTGTTTCAATCGCTTATATAATCTATAGATAAGAAAAAGAAAGAAGACATCTCCATTTTAATATGTGTTTCCCAAAATCAATTTTTTAGTTATTTTTTAGTAGACTGACATACTCTGTTCTGTTATAGTTAAAATTGGAGGAATTTCAACGGTTTTAACTTTAGAAATGTGGATGTACAAAATCATAAGTGGTTAATGTAGAGTGGTTACATTTAATAAAGTATATTTTAATTATTATTATATTAATGTTAATAAATAAATCCAACGACTCTATTACTTTTTTGATGTTTCAAAACAGAAACTGTCACAAAAGGTCATTATTCCAAAAATTGGAGTAGGAGTCTATTAAAGTATCTCAGTTGAATGCCAAGAAAGTGGCCATAACTTTGTTTATATGTTATAAAGCATATTCTTAGGTTGATATATAAACTTTTAAGAAACTTTCATTGAGTATTTTTATGTGCTATAACATTCTGTTCAAATTTAGATCAAAAACTCCAAAATTTGAAATGTTGAATTCATCAATATTTTCGTAAAATTATGATATTGCTATGTAAAAAAGCCAAAGTTGTTATTAATTTTTAAAATTATAACTGTTCTTAAGATTATTAAATAATATTTGCAAATACATTCCATCAAATTTTTTAGTTGTTTAAAAAAAAATAAAAAAATATCATAATTCCAGAAAAAGAAGGTTATTTATTTCAATATATCTTCCTTGCATGGTAAGAAAGTGGCAAATAAATATATGATGTAGAGGACATCTTAATGTTGAAGTTTTAAAAAAAATCATTGACAATTAATTTTACACTGCAACGGCCTGTTCCCCCTTAGGAATATCAATATGCATAACCTATAAATATAGTTTAAATGAAATGACTCACGATGGGAAGAAGGTATAACATAACTTAAAATATCATATATAAAATATTGATAGTTATAAATTTCAAGAGCGGGGACCTCGTTACCTTTAATTGCGACGATCCACAATATCCACACTATGGAACGGGTCATTTTTCCTCTTTCTCAAGAATCAGTACTTTTTTTTTTTATCATACATCAATCCAGAAAAAGTTTGCTATAATCTAGAACAGCATGAACAAATAGACGGAAAAAAATCTTTTTAAAAACGTTTAAGTAAATATTGTCAGTCGTATCACTTTATCGGTGATTTTTATTTGACAACCTTATCGCAGAAAGCTTTTTAATATGCATGTACGGAAGCATATTATCGCAAATAAATGTAATTTGTTTTACCAAGAAGTAGTTACAATTAAAAAAATATTCATACAGTGGACATAAAAGTCCTTGAAAAGATATTACATGTACATGTATAAGTCTTTAAAGATATAAACATACAATGTATAACGTTTTCTCCGATCATTAAGAGATACTTTCTCGTAGTAAAACTATGTATCCCTTCCATTTATTAAGTTTTCAATGGATGACCTTGTACTGATTCTGTTGGTAATTCTTTTTATTACGTTCAAATTTTCAGGGTATATGTTAAATTCCAATTCCCCAACATCACATGAAAATCATAGAAATCAACACTTCTGGTAGAGATTTATTCCCCTTTTTAACAAAAATATAGACATTCCTGTGCATGTAAAGCCTCTGAAACCGTCCATTTCATGTGGTTCAAAGTCAAAAATCTTGAAATTATATACTTTGAACATTGTGTTCCTAGTTTTTATTTTACGATTTCCCCCACTTACAATGTAAACTTTTAAAAAATGAATTTAAATTTTATGTTTCAAAAAAAGCTGATTTTTGGTCGTGTTTTTGTCTCGTAACTTTTTAGTTTAAATTTTGTTTAAACACATACGGAACAAAAACTGCAAAATATAGGGCTTTCACTTCACATTCTTGAAAAAAGGGCTGGCCCCCTGAATTTGGGGCCTAAAATCTTCATTTTATAACTCAAAAATACTTAATATTTTAATATAGCTGTCGCTGGAAAAGTTGTTTACTATGATGTTATTAATGTCGTTACAAGATTATTTTGTACCGGTGTTATATAGTGCCTTTTCCCCCTAGCCATCTTTCCCCCTGGAAAAATGACTATATAGTAGATCTTCCCCCACGGAAAGCCATCTTCTCAAGTCAAGGGTTTCTGATCCGCACCTCTCCTCACAAACGAGCAGAGTGGACCAAAAACACTTTGCTAGCGAAGATGACGGAAAGCCAGCTAAATAATGACCCCCCCTTTTTTTATTGCCAGACTACCTCCACGGAAAACCTACTATATAGAAGATTTTCCCCCTGTTTTACATTCCGGTCATGTTTACGGCGGACCATTCGTGGCAATAGTTTGCAATATCTGAGATGATATTGATTACTCATAGCTTAAAGTAATAAATGCATTTATTAATACATAGTATAAAATACAGGGTTTTTTCATATATATATAATATAAACGAGTTGCTTATCAAAAATATGTTAAAAACAACAATACTGGCAAAATCTGGATCACACTTGAATCAACTCTCATCCAACATCAGCCCCATGGCCTTCGTTCCTCCGGCTGATATTGGAGTCTCAGGTTGATATAGGGTGTGATACAGATTTTGCCATGTATTATTGTCTATGTAATACGCTCCTTTCAAACAAAATGACTGATAAATGTTGACTAAATTTTGCAGAGGGATTAAGGAGTGGAAATTTATTACCCCCTTTGTTCCCAAAGGATATTGATTTTAAGTTAATACCTTTAGAATTGACGATCTTAAATGTAATCATATACTACTATCCAGCTTTACTTCAAAATAATTATCTATCTGTGGGCAATGATTTGATGAGAAACTGATTTTTTTTTTTACTTCGCTTGATGGGGTTCTAAATCAAATGAAATTTCAGATTGTGAAATGTATTTCAAACTAGATAACTATTTACATTTCATACATTCAGAAAGGTATTTTGTTCTATTTTTTTTTCAACAAATAAAATTCTCAGAAATATATCATCACTTAAAACCTCATGTACATGTATTACAATGTATGCACAATGTACAAAGACAATTCTTTTCTTTAGAGATAAAGTTTAAATGATGGTTTAATTAGAGTATAAAGTTTCTTTAAATTCTATTGAACCATCATTTGAACGTACGCATTTTATTAGCGTCTTCCGTTTTCAACGGAAGACCCTATTGTTTTCATTAGGTTTCTTTTTCTCTATTTTTCATTTTCACTTTATTATTAGGATCTTCCGTTTCCAACGGAAGACCCTCTTGTTTTTCTACTGTTTCTTTCTATTATTATTATTATTCGTAATATTCTTTTTCTGCCTTCTTTGAATCTTTATTTCTCGATAACTGTTCACCCGATTTGCACCAAATTTTCAGGACTTATAGAGCATCGAAGGGAATAAATGTTTTTAGTTACATTTTGATGACGTCACTTCCGGTTTAAGATACTGACTATTTAATGAAATTTTAAGGGTCAACTCCTCTGAAACTAATCACGATAGAAAATTGAAATTTTCAGGGATTGTAGATGAAAGTCTGTAGATGTACCGCAATGTTTTAAAATATTAATAATATGCAAGGCGTTAAAGTTCGCCTGAGGTCGAAAATTGGCAGCATTTTTTTTTCAAAAAAAATTTGCACATTTTCTGAAATATTTTTACACCTGTAAATATTTTGTGAAAATGTGTAATGCAAAAGTTGTTTCATTTTCCACGGGCGTTCATTTCATATCAAATAAAAGGGGCTGGTCCCTGAAAATAGAGGCGAAAGGGGCTCTAAAGTCTTTTTGCAATAACTCTTTACTGAACCATAATTTGTTATCAATTATAGGAGCAAAAATGTTCATGGTACAGCTGTTTATTTATACAGTACTAAACCTAAGTCATATGTTACGTAATTAGGGGTTTCAAGGCGCCAGAAGTCCAAAACTTTGATCATTAATATCTAGAACAGGAGATATGTTTTGAAAAGCATTGTAGAACGAAAAATGCTTAGAAAAATGTTCTCAACAATATGCTACCTAAAAAAAAATTTGATGGCGGCCCCGGTAAGGAGTTTAAGGGTCGGCCCCTAAAACACAATTGTTCAGATATCTTTAGAACGGTCAACAATTCCTGAACACTTGTTGAACAAAATATGTTTATATTTAAGAGACCTTTTATTTGATATCAAGAAAAAAAAGACTGGCCCCTCAAATTAAGGGCAAAGAGGGCTCAAAAATCTTTTTATAAGAACTTTTTACTGAAAAATAATTTGTTATTAATTATAGAGGCAAAAATGTTCATTGTACAGCTGTTTATCTATACAGTACCATACCTAAGTCATATGTGGCCCCGGTAAGGAGTTGAAGGGTCAGCCCCTAAAACACAGTTATTTGGATATTTCTAGAACGGTTAACAATTCGTGAACACTTGTTGAACAAAATATTATATAATTGCAAGACCTTTCATTTGATATCAAGATTTTTTTTCGAGCGATAATTTAGTATTAGTCATTAACGCAAAAATAAGAGCTTATTAAACTTAATTTAAAACTGAAGTCTGTTTCAAAATCGGAGGATGGATAACAGAGATATTGGGGTTTAAAAAAAATATTTTTTCCGGAAATTGTGAGTCTGCATTCTTGGTTAAGAAAATAGTGTTATGTTCAAAGTTAAATTTCCTAAAATAATTCGATAATTGTTCAGTCGTACACAAACACATTTGGATTTGTATTTGCTAAGTCGTTCTTGAAATCTATAAGGTGTTTGTTAATTCGTACTTAGAATTATTCGTATTTTGTTAACTCGTACCAAGAATAATTCGATTTTTTCTCTTTTTGTTTTAGTTAATTATGTTTACTGGTTTAAGCACTCTGCTTGTTAGAGGAACTTCTAGCTTTACTTTCGACAGTAACGGAAGCCCCACTCGTTGCTTTATAACGAGCTTTGCTCTAGTTATTTTTTTTCTTAACATTTTTCTTTAAACTCAAATATCTCGGACATGGTACAACAGATTTTATGAAATTTATGTAAATAATAAGGAATATCAAGATCTTTTATCACGTACATTTTTGTTGATGAAGTCACTTCCGGTCGGCCGATGTATTCGTTTATCTTTTTTTAAAAAGTGATTTTGTCCTCCCTTTTTCTAAAAAAACGATTAAGGATAGAAAATTGAAAATTTCAGGAATTTTTTTTATTCTTAGATGCCATCAGGTACAAACATGATCGTCCGTCACTTCCTGTCCGCTCAAACAGCATTTTCGAAAAATTGCGTTTTAAAGATTTGGAATTTTTTTTCATCAAAATATATTTTAAACGTATCCAATTTTAATATGAACAGGTCGTCCGTCACTTCTGGTTGTCACAAAAAATTTCGGTTCTTGGAATTTTATAACATCTTTTTTTAGACATTTTTGTGCTAAATATAAAACTAAAAACCGCTTTAAAATCGGACTACGCATTGCAGAGATATTGCAGTTTAAGTTGACCTTTTTCAGAAATCTTAATTTTGCAGTGCAGGTTCAATAATTAGTCTAAAAGTAAATTAATATACTAACTCGTACTAAATTGTTAATTCGTACCTTATAATTAGGTCGTTCTTTACATTTCCAGTTTTTGTTAAGTCGTACATTAGATTTTTGGATTTTCATAAAATCATTGTATTTGTAATGATTTAACCAAATTACACTACTAGCTCTAAAAAGTACTGAAAGTGCCATTTTTTACTGATAATTTCTGATATTCACTGATATTGTACTGTTATTGCTGAAAATTGCTGATATTTACTGATAATTTTACTGTTGTTACTGATAATTGCTGTTGGTTCTGATATTTACTGATATTTACTGACGTTTTTGCTGTGAGTTCTGATAATTACTGATATTTACTGAGATATACTGTTGGTACTGAGGATTGCTGATAATTACTGATCATATTTTTAAGGCCTAAAACATTGTGTTTTAATTATTAAAAAAAACACATTATTCAGATTAAACGCAATATATTTTCAAGTGGGTATTTGTATTTGGTAGTTATGCGTTTAACTTACTAATAGAGTTTTAAATATATATATGTATATTTTTTTTTTATTTATTTGATAGCTTCTTTTGAACTTCGGAAGCACACAGATGACATTTTAGACTTAATTTAGAAATTCGGGCAAAAATTGATTACTTAAGGCATACTCCACAAGAATATTTAATTTCTTAATGTGGTGGACAATTTTTTCGACAATAAAAAAACCCCATAATTCTTAAGATGATGATTTTTTTTCAAAATAGAGAAGATACCTGGTCAGGACTTTGAAGTTTTACTTCACAGAAAGATTAGCGAGGCAGTATCTGTGTATCTGTGTATAGTATACATACTTTCAGCGGATCAAGAGGAGTGAATGTCGCAATCATCAACCTTGTAAATTGTCATTGTGACACCTTGTGTAAGATGTTACGTAATATCTGTATAGAGGTATCCATTATCTTGAGAATGTTTAAAAAAAAAAATGAAGATTTTTTTATTGACAACAATATGAATAACCTAATAATTTTCATATTCATCATTTTAGTTGCGTTTGATTCAAATAAAGTTAGATAATATTAATATTTATTGTTTCCTCTCTATCCTAATACATGTATTTACTAAAATCAAAATAAATAACGAAGATTAATTAACTGACCTTTCACTCCTTCGCTTTTAATATTATACAAGTAATTATCACATCTTGCACGGGTAAGTATGTTGTCATGATCTAGTTGCATCATGTTAAATCAGCTCTTCTCTCTCTCTCTCTCTCTCTCTCTCTCTCTCTCTCTCTCTCTCTCTCTCTCTCTCTCTCTCTCTCTCTCATGTATTATTTAGTCCTAGAATCTGAGTTTTCAAGTCAGAATGGAATAATGGCATAAGCACGAAAAAGTCCCATTACAGCATCACAACCGCCATTTCAAACACAGATTTGAATGTCAACTTACAAATAACACCAACTCAATATAGTGAAAGTGTTACGGTTTATAATCTCTCTCTCTCTCTCTCTCTCTCTCTCTCTCTCTCTCTCTCTCTCTCTCTCTCTCTCTCTCTCTTATAGATTATCTACTAAAAGATATTTTGAGACGTCAAGGCAGAATGACATAAGCACGATGAAGTCCCATTACATCCGCCAGTTCCAACAGAGATCTGATTGTATATTTTTCTACAACTCTCTCTCTCTCTCTCTCTCTCTCTCTCTCTCTCTCTCTCTCTCTCTCTCTCCCTCTCTCTCGCTCTCGCTCTTTCTCCTAGCGTTTATGCCATTTTAATTATCTTATTTCTAAAAACATTTGAAACTAAAAAAAAAAAAGATTCAAAATTCAAAGATTGAGAAAATGGCTTAATCTTTGATTTTAAACCTTAGATTTCTTGCTTAAATTAATTATGCCGTTTTAATTTAATGGCACCGATAACTTTTTATATACCACAATAAGCGTTAACATGAATACTTTTAAATTATATAATTAGCTCGTCACATTTTATACGTAGTACCCTCTGTGCAATGAACAATAAACTTCAACAAAGACGTTAGTCTATAAAAATTGGTGTTTTCCCACATGTTCTATCATAATGACGTTTTGACCGGCTAACAAACTCTCTCTCTCTCTCTCTCTCTCTCTCTCTCTCTCTCTCTCTCTCTCTCTCTCTCTCTCTCTCTCTCTCTCTCTCTCTCTTGTACAAATACTTCATTCATGCACTATAGTATGCAGTAATATGACTAGTGGCTATATGTACAATCAGTTCTAATTTTGAAAAAAGGACACACAATTCAACTGATATTCCTTGATATATCAACGATTATGTTGTTAAAATCCACGCTTAAAAAACCACGAAGAACAAATTCGTGTGTATGTCTGGGATCAAAAAACCCTCAGAACTAACAGACAACGCTCAGACTATACACACTACAGACAGGGTGACCGCGGCAAGGTGTAAAAACTGGCCACCTGTGTATATGTCTTGTAGCCTCAAAATAAACAGTTGTAAATGGCCGGGAAATACACAGGTGTCAAGTTGGCCGAATCTTGCTCCCACATTTATGTAACTTGCTTATATGTACCTCTAAAAATTCAGTTACAGTCACTGTGTGCCTTAAGCTAAAGGGTGTCTAGTTACCTTAAAGAAAGTCTCTGGATCAAAGGTCAGGGTCTTAAGAGACCTGTTTGAAAAATCATTGTCTATCCATAATTATATTTTTATCCAAATGATTCTGTCTGGCTCATACATTACTATAAAGTGTGCGATGTATAGTGACCTTGAATCAAAATACTTTTTAATTGTCATGGTCATATCACAGACCACTGTTTAAAGTTTTTATAAATTCTTAGTCAAAATTTAAGACTTAAACAAAGTCCCATGCAAGGCTTTATATTCTTACTAGATGATATCCCGCGCAAGCGCGGGAATAAACACTTTACTCATTAATGACACGATGCTAAACTGTTGAATCATTTTTTTTTTTCATTTTCGTATACACTGTGTCCGATTTTTTTCTTAATTGCTTTCTTAACCTATTCTTTAAAATTGGATTAAAAAACCAACTGCATGGCTGGATATTTAGATGACGGATGAAAAATCTAAACTTAATTTGATGATATACATGTACGTGGCCTTATTTCTCTTTGTTGCAGCTGAGTGGAAAATGTTAAAACCAGTGAGTGGGTATTTAAGACTGTTAAGATTGTTTTGAAAAAAAAAACAATATGGGAAAGGTTGTCAGCCCCCCCCCCCCCCCACAATTTAATTTTCCCGTTTAACGCATACATCATTCATTCATATAGACATGCTTATTTATTTGCATATTTTAAACCAAAGTTGTCAGATCCAAAGTATCTGCACGATGGATAACTCGTCCTACACTTTCTGGAAAGAAATCTTTCCATTAAAACTTGAATGGCATACATATTTTCCATTTTATTTATTAACTTTTTTATATTAACCAAAGAGTTCCATCCAAGATATGACTATCTGCCCGCGATGCATGATGAACCCGTCCTTCACGTTTCACCATGATGTTAATTAGTCAAACCGTGTTCTTGGTTACCCCCCTTCTGGAAAGTTTTATTCCATTCTCTCGCGAGAGTTCGCACTTCGCTAGCTTCTATCTATCATAACTAAAATGGCACATTCAAGTAACGAATTGCCTTATTTCATTTATTCAACATTTGTTAAATCTTAACTTCTATGTATAATCCAAGTAAGTTCCTTATAACTTTATTCATTGTTTACGTAATCATTCAATTTTATTTCATTGCAAGTGTATATTTTGAGGCTAACTCCCACTGACTTGGATCCGCCAAAGCGTGTCCACAACCTTACTCTCATTTTTGCTATTCTGAGCTAATAAGCCGATATAAGACTTGTTGAAATACCAAAGGTGTAAGCAGCTACTCTTGTGCAGGCATTTTTTTTTAGTTTATTGGCAAAAAGTCTTAATATATAAGTATAGATGTCCTTTATTTAAATGACCGGGTCCTTTAATAGAGACACCATTTAAATTATGTCAGGTACATTGCAGTATAACTCAAATTGTTTTTGCTTTAAGGGCATCAATCACCTAAAGTGTCTATGTAGAGTGTCAATGTCACAGCATACAACTGTATAGTAATACACTGTAGTCTGGACCGTGTGTTCTCTCTCATCGCAAAACTTTAGATGATTTCTTCACACAAACAATACTTGTGGTTTACAGTATGAGTGTGCAGTGATTATAAAGTTAGTTTATAATTCAAAGGTCAAGATATTAACAGACATCAGTTAAACATGTCTATTCTATGCCCCTTCTTTGCTCAAATCCAGTTTTAGTTTCACCAGAAAAAGTAAGGGATGTGCTGTGACCTTGACCGTTTTTCAGTGAATAGTTACGCAAAGTGATTTTTAATGTCTCATCCTTTGATAAAGCGGGGATATTTGAGAAGTTTAAGATCCAAATGATGTATAGTTGTGAAATACTAAGAATAGAAAATAAATCAAAAATACGATCTAAAATCTTTTGATCGGTCAATCTTTTTGCGGCTGAAACTTATATAAATATGGCATTTGCTGTTAAGCAGTTGCTGATAAATTCTTCACACATGTATTTTACACACATTTTCAACCACTAGTATGCTGTCAAATATATTAAAAAGAGAAACCACGTGTTTCCGCGACTGAATTATTGCTGGATTATAATTGCTGTCCTCTTCATGAAGGGGCTGATAGTTGCCATCCATTTACTCATTTATAAGCACTAGTATATAACACAATGACTACATGTATTATCATTTTGACATTCCTTTTTCGACACGAAGGTGCAACGGAAGACCTCCTCGTTGCTTTGCAACGAGCTCAGCTCTAGTTACGACTTATTATTTTGTTAGCTAATGGGAATACTTGTAGTGCGTTTTCAAATTCCATGTATTCCATGTATTTCAATATTTTTACTCAAATTAATGATGCAAACCTCCTGCAGATCATAATTGTTTTCACTGGCCTACTCAGTTCTTATACTAAAATATTTATATTTTATATGCATTGATTGAATTTCAAATATACTTAGATTATCACATATATGTATACCTGCTTCATATATTTTATGTTGGTATCATTATCATTATTATCATGGAAGTGCACCATCCTTAGACATGATATTATATAAAATGAATAATATACTTTCTTGTGTATTAATGGATGGTACATGTAAAGTCCCATTCCTTGCAGTTGCCATAAATATGGAGTAGAGCAAAAAATTGTTTCGGATTTTGGTCCGGAAAATAAAGTGAAAAAATGGACTGTCATATTGTTAACAAAACAACACAGGATGAAGCTCTGCCATTTGGTCAACTGATTGTTTAAAACCATTGAAAGCCTTTGTTCATGTTATAATTTCTCCTTTTTTTTTTATTTTTCTTTGTAATTAAGACCTCATCGATATCTCGTATGCACTACTTTGTATTTGATAGTATGACAAATAATAGGGGGTTTATACTATTAATTATATTGTAATTACAACAGGTGAAGTCATTCATACGACTTAATATCTTATTTGTTCTACATATTACATGTAGCTCGAAATTAATGATTTATCGTCTCACAAATACAAATAATTCAGAAGTAGTTCGTATAATTATACAACTTAGTTTATCGTATAAACGACAATATAAAACTATAATACCCATGTATTTATTGAAAGCAATACAATTGTTGTAAATGGAATTTCGTGATTTCATTATTATAACTGTATCAAAGGTTTTTCTCTGTCATCGAAACCTTCACTTATTACATGCATCTAATCTGTCAGACAATCCAACAGATTAAAGGTAAGATATATTTCTTTTTAAACCAATTGGAGTTTTAAAGAAGTCTTGGCCCACCTGCAAGCCGATATTGGTGTTATTTTTTAAATTCTCCTGTAGTTATGGCTAGTTCTAAAGTTGGCGCACACAAAATGCCACTGTTGTATTAACCGGGACATCAACAATTACATCACAAGTTATGTCTAACATATAGCTCTAACAATTTGTAACAGATGTTCATCAGCCTATCCCGGCACAAATATTTTTACTACAGTCCCTATTCCTATTACAGTAGCGTATTTCTGTCAGTAAAAATAAAATTTAACGGTGTCGTACACCTACGAGATAATTTAAAAGTCGTTAAAACAAAAAAAAAATATCGTACGTACGAGATAATAAGTCGTACAAACAATATAATAATATGTACAAAAGAGAAAACAAAAACGAGTATTAGACTTTCGTTCAAATTATGCAGCCAAAAATTCAGTAATAAAAACATCAATTTTGATATCCATATTTAATAGTTTATTTTATTTCAGATGATCAAGATTCTGCCAGAGGAAGAAAAATTATCGAAGTCAAACGAATTTCCTTGTCAGAGGCAGTTGCTGTGAATCAAGCAATTGCTGAAACAATTATATTCTCTTTTATACAGAAAAAAAACCCATCAACATATTTCAATTAGTCCCAATATTTTGATTTCACCAAAAGAATTAAGGATTATCATGTATGATGCTGAAAATGATATTTTGCTATGTAGTAGTCCCTTGAATATGTTTATTACAGAAACAGAAACTTCTAAAAAACTTTAAAAAAAATGATTCTAGATTTTCAAGCCATCATCATTCTTTGGATGGTTTTGCATTATGAAATGTTTCTTAAACGGGAAAACACTCCTTTTACATCCACTTTCGTCAAAAATGAGAAAATCCAAGCTAAATTTAAAGAGAGAGCACTTGAAAAATTTAATGATTACCAATCTAATCTTGAATTCGATGTAAAAAGTTTTCATAAGAAAAGTGTTCGAGAGTATATACCTAATGTGGACAGTTTTTCAACTGGTGTAGATGTATTTAATGAAGAGTGAAAAATTGTCCACATTATAAGTTCTAGTTGTATTACTTTCTATGTTGAATTTAAGAATGGGAAACGAAAATTATGGTGTCATAGTAAAACATAGTGTATATCGAAATCGATTTGCATATATCAAAAATTGACATGTAGTAGTGTACTTTCACTTTAAAACGCTTGTTTGGATATAAACATAATATTAATATTCCATTTTTACAAAATTCAAGTATAACAAATTAAAGAGGTTCTTGTGGCCTTCAATAAATGCAAAGATAATTCATTAGCTTATTTTGCTGATTAAAATATTTGGTTTAATAAAAACATATGTTACAACGGTAAATCACTTAATTTCCTTGTTAGACTAATAATGCTTATTTTAAGTAGGAAAAAACCTTAAATGAAAATGGCTTTAAAACAGTAAATGATATGAAAGGATGTTTGGAATTCCATAAACATATGAAGGTATGCGCTTGTTTTTTTGTCGGTTTTACTTTTTTGCTTGTTTTGTTTGTTTTCGGGTTTTTCCAAAGCAATATTGCAATTGTATCTTACTGTCAATCGAGTAGATATTTTCGAATATTCTTCAAATAATAATCAAAACGGTATACTCCTATTTCTAAACTTTGAACAGGCTTCGGACTCAGGTGAATGGAACTTTCAATTTGAAAATTTGAAGAAAAATATTAATTTTGGACCACATTTTATGAATGGATAAAAAGCTGACGATATGATGGTTACATTAGGAGATAGAGAATCTATAAAACACGCAATTGACACAATAGATAAATTCTGCAAATTAGCAAGATCAAAGAAAAACCTATCAAAACTTGAATGCATTTTGTTAAGAATAAAACAAAAACAATTCGACGATTTTAAAAGGCATTTAAGTAGCTAAACAAGTTGTAAAAGACTTAGGTACTTTTGTAGGACATTATCAAATAGAATGTTATCATAAAAACTGGATGAAGATTATCACGACATTAATTGAGACATTGTTTGAATCTTGAAGACAAGAAAATTTACATTATTCGGTAAAGTTACTGTAGTTATTTCTCTTGCCTATCAAAACTTATATATATATATATATATATATATATATATATATATATATATATATATATATATATATATATATATTCTAGATCCTCCAGACAGAAATTATGTGAATGATATAAATAGATTAATATACAATCTTAAAAGGAATAAAACAGACAGAATTTAACGAAAAATGGAAATCATGGATATAAGCATTACCGATATAGACTATCAAAGATTAAAGATAAATATTAACTATTTAATTAGCACACCATAAACATCGACTGAAAATAATGATATATTAATTAACTTTCCAGAATTCTATAAAAATGTTTTTACCTGTTTTAATTTATGCAAAGATGTCACTGAAATTAACGACAGGTTAATCAATGCCGAATTATGTCTACTGCAACCAATTAGTCAAATACTTCTTTTCCTTTCATTGACAAATGAAAATCTTAATGCTTTGATGACTGAATAAAAAGCGGAATATTTTATGTTAAAGACATTTTTAAACAAAACTGAAAATTAAGCAGTAAAAGATAACTATTAGAGAGGTTAATAATAAAAAAAGATAATTGGATCTCCGAATATAAAATAAAACAAATAATGTTATAAGAAATTGATGATTAAATGTATGATTTTTCTAAGATCCCTAACATCAAATTACAACCGAAGGACGAAGAATACAAAACAAAATGGTTTTTTTCGAAGCTTGTTATGCTCAAATGTCATACTCCAGTTTCACAAGGAAAGCTTGGAAGCTTGGAAGGGTTTTACAGATCTTAGATAAAGAAAACACTGGAAATAAATAAAATTAAAATTGTCAAAGAAACAAGTTTAGCGGATTTCAATTTTAAACAATGTAAATAGTAATAATCTGTTAATTATCAAGTAAAATAAAGGGGTAAATAACAAATGCAAAATATATATAACAGAGATAGAAAATACACAATATCTAAGTTTTTATCGCGTAAATGTAAAACATAGTTGGCATATGGCAAGCCAATGTTTAAACTTTACTATTGTTTGGAAAAATGTTATTCATGGTTTTTTTGCAGATAACAACGAAACAACAAGACTTTATAATACATTCCTCTCTTTCATTCCATTCAGAATTTACAAATACAAAATGTACTGTAGAGATGAAAATTTAAAAGAAAAAAGTCAATCGTTAAGAATGTCTTCTAAGTAGGATATTTTGTCATATTGTTCAGTTCTCTTTTACACCAAATGAAAGAAAAGAAACTTTTTTTCTTCAAAATCTGCACTTATGCTATTGTAGCGTTTCTCCCTAACTCTTACTACTGTAGATCGATGAGAGGGAAAACACTATTTCACA
This sequence comes from Magallana nippona, assembly GCA_033439105.1. Classification (NCBI taxonomy): domain Eukaryota; kingdom Metazoa; phylum Mollusca; class Bivalvia; order Ostreida; family Ostreidae; genus Magallana; species Magallana nippona. The sequence continues at coordinate 18,425,350 of CM065924.1, forward strand.
ATTAAGATAATTGTACTTTTCCTTGATATAAACATCTATAGTTGTTGATACATTGCACATCTGCAGTTTGCAATCTATTATTTTTGTCGATACCCCATATAAAGAACTTAAAACTTTGAAGAATTACACATTGAAATAGTAGAGTAATTGTTCTCGAACAACAAGAGGTCTTTCCACCCTATCATTTTTATGTTTATGGTGAGGTACAGAATTCCTAATAACTTGCCAGATTGCTTGATATTGTATACAATTTGGTCATCCAGGTATGACATTTAGTTTTGAAATATTGTGATGTGATTACTCATTTAGACATCAATAAAGTGAGCTATATCTAGTAAACATTTGCACTTTGTTGTTATACTTTACACCATACATGTATATCATCAATTATTGCTTTTTTGTTCGGCGAAGGTAGACGCTTCCATCCCAAGTGGTCCGAAGTGTCTATGATAAGTAGTAAAAAAGTTCAGTTATTTAATCATAATTACAATACTTTCAGGTGCAATAAATTCTAGAAGGAGGCCTCGGGTCATTTCGGTATGAATAGGTTGAAAAAATCCTCTAAATGTACTAAAGACACTGGTAAAAGTTCCAAGTTTTCATCTCTTATGTGTTAAGAGGAGTAGCGATAACAAATATTTCCTTCTCAAAGGATAATAACTCTGTAAGTTCTGGGAGATTTTAGACACACGGTCATTTGGTACCATACCTCTCAATGACCAGTTACATCAAGTTTTAATTGTTTGGATAAACCTAATAACAAAAAATCACCCCGAGAAAATAGGAAAAAATAAGAAAAAAAACCACAAAGAAATCAGAGGTCTTTCACCTGATAGGTTCTTCAAGTCATTTAGTCGATATTGCCAATAGCGACGGAAATGTGAGGTCTTAGTTGTCTCATGATTTTTTATTAAAACTATGCCGACTCGATATAAAAACCGTTGTCAAGTCGTAAATTTTGTATTTACACCTATCCAGTAGATTCAAAATTTTTAAAGCTTTTTATTGTACAATTCTAATTATCAAGTCATGTTCTTAAAGCATTTTAACTTTAAAGTTTATTTTAAATGCACATTATAATTATTTCCCAGCTATTAGTATTCTTTGTTTTTTTACAAGACTTAAATATGGTATGATAAGATGTTTATTTATTTTCTTTAGTACATTCTTAAATGTGGGAAATCTCTTGCATAATAAATGTGGTTATGTGGTGTAAAAGTCGATCGTTTGTATAGTTGTATGACTCTTTTTGTTTTATCGATGTCGGTGTATATTTATACCCGCACTTTCTAAAGAAAGTTCGGGAATATTGTTGTTGCCCTGTTCCGTCTGCCTGTCCGTCCGTCCGTCCGTCTGTAACGTTTTACTTTCTCAAACTGCTCTTACATCTTATAAACCAGCAAACTAAACTCTTGGAGTATAATTTGGGGTGTCATGTTGTTTTGTTAAAAGGTTTCAAAAATTCTCTGGTAGACCTGGGGGTCAAATAATTGGTAAAAAATGACGTTTTTGACAAAAAACCTTCCCTCGAACTCCTTTTACATTTTCAACAGTCGACAAATCATCTCTTGGAATATGTTTTGGGGTGCCTTATAGATGCGCAATAAGGTTTCGGAAATTTCAATTTTGCCTGGGGGTCATTAAATGGCTGAAAAATGACGTTTTTTTTTTTTTTACAAAAAGTCTGGTTTCAAAGAATGTCAATTTCTTTTTCCAGTAGCCAAATGATCTTCTAGAATATGATTTGGGGTGTCATGTTGATGTGTAATCATGTTTCAGAATTTTTGTTTTGATCACGTGGGTCTGTGGTCATAAAAAATGACGTATTTTGGCCAAAAAAATATAGTTCCCAGAACTCTTCTTACAATTTATGCAAAAGCTATGTCATCTCTTGAGATATGATAGGGGCTGTCCTATAGGTGTGCGATAAGGTTTTAAAAATTTAAATTTCATCCAGGGAGTCAAATAGTAGCAGAAAACTGACGTTTATCACTCCTAAAAAAACTACTTACCAGAACTCCTTTCATGATTTAATGAATAGCCATATCATATCTTGGGGTATGATAGGGGCTGTCCTTTAGTTGTGCAATAATGTTTTAAAAATTTAAAGTTCATCCAGGGAGTCAAATAGTAGCAGAAAACTGACGTTTATCACTCCTAAAAAACCTACTTCCCAGAACTCCTCTCATGATTTAATGAATAGCCACATCATCTATAGGGATATAGCAGGGGCTGAGCCATAGATATGAAATAAGGTTTTAGAAATATAAATTTGATTCTGAGGGTCACTACTTACTGCAAAATGATGTTTCGTCCCATAAAAATCCTAATTCCTAGACCTCCTCTTATATTTTGTGATTGAAATAACGTACCATAAGATGCATAAGGAGGAATAATATATAAAATTATGCTTTAGGGGTGGGGATCACAAGCATTTTTTTCAAGTTATTTGATCATTTCTGATTTTGGGAGGGTGGGGCAGGGTTAAGGTGACCCCCAGAGGCCATGACCTACTAATATCACAAAAAGATTTGCCTTGACATGGTCATGGTTCAAGAAACAAAAATATATATGGTTTAGGAGTGGGGATTTCGATGATTTTGAGGATATTTTAAAAATATTCAACTATTCATGTTTTCGGGGGGGGGGGGGGGGGGGGAGATTCAGAGTCTCTTCTCACATTTTTACAGTAGCAAAATCATTTCTTGATTGGTATTTTTCTATATGATGTCAGGTGTACATAAAGAGATTTTGGAAATTGCTTTTTAATCTTGAAGATAAACAAAATGCTAGGGCTAGGAATTACACTACATATGAATAAGATAAATTACTTGATTAGTTCCAACTCTGGAAAGTCAATGGGCATCTCAAAGGGGGCATAACCTATATACATATACCAATTGATGTGCAATGACACATGGAGGAAGAATATATATGGTCTAGGGGTGGGGATCTCAACAGTTATTAAAATGTATGATCATATCCTATTCCAGAGGAGGGGGGTGTGGTGGTTGTTTAAAAACAACTCCGGGGGGTAGGGGAATAACTCAAGTGGCAGGGGCCAATTTGTCTTAAATGTATCTTGACATGATCAGCAGAATTGGAAAGAATGATCACTATAGGGCATCTGCAGAGTGGGGCCCTAAATAGTTACAAAATCAGTCTATTGATAATATATTATACATGTATTTAGAAATGTCTTTATTTTCAAAATGATTAACAAATTAATCAGTCAAAATGAGTTATAAATAACCGATTGGCAATTCTGCAATTGATTCATGCATGATCCCTAGTATAATATCACATGTATTTTTTTTTATATATAATGATACATGTATGGTAACAATCAGGATTAAAATGCACAAATTTTCATGAGTCATAAATCTTGACATACCACATATCTCTTCACAAAAAAGAAGAAGCAATTTAAAATAAAAGAAAATTAGTCATAAACTCTTTTTCTATTACTGGTGTATGATGATGGGGTAGGGGGTATAATGGGAAAAAAAGCTGCAGCATGCCTTAATTCTCACTAAAAATGTATATTTAATCCACACATCCTGGGGATGGGGAACGGTTAAGGCCCTTTCCTCTTCCTCCCTATTATAACACATATAAACATGATATTTAATACCCAAATTTAATACAAAATAGGATCAATATGGAGTCAACTCAATAGTGTAAGTCTAACAAATGAAAAAATAAAAAAATTCTGCAATTAAAGTGACAGAAACTGTAGATAAGCTTATTTAAATAAAGATGATGATACATTATGCTGTCAAAGGGAGATCACATTTTAGAAAGTGAAAGTAAAACTTAACTGTTTTGTATACCGGTGTCTCATAATATTGCGCTTCTACATGTATTATACTTACCAATATTGGTCAACATCATAATGATAATCCAATTAGCACAATACGAATTCCTTTAGCTGATCACCACAAAAGAAATGTTTATTCATGTTAATAATCCTATTCTGCATATCAAGAAAACATAATTATGCATGTACACCGCGTGAAACCCATCTAACCAAAGAGCTGGGTAAAACTAGTACCCGATACAACCTGTACACCTGTGTTGTGTACGTAACTTCAGACAAAGATCATTTAATTGTAACGTATTGCATGTGGCCTTCTTTTTGACTAAGTAGAAGAGAGTGTTATTTAGAGGCAAACACTAGGTGCGGGTATTACTGTCTAATGACAGCATCTAGTTTAACGTGATTTCGTTGTTCGAAGAAGGATATATGGTCTTTATTATTTTCATAAGAATTGTTTGTATTTCGGGGTGTTCTTTTTTTTGAGAAAGTGAAATATTTGTTTCAGTTGCAAGCAACACATTGAAGAGTTTAAAATTTGGTGTGTATAAATGCATGATATTAATAATTTATCTATCATTTCAAGTTATGTCAATAAGAACTTTTAATTTTTTGAAACAAAAAAATATTTATGATAATAAAATAACATCTTTTGTACATATTTCGCAAACCTAAGGAAAACATCTTTTAAAGAGACGTGTGTTATAGAGAAGAAACCTTGGTTCAGTCTGTCTACGCGACATTTATCTCCGACATTGTTTTCTCCATCTCCCTCTTGCAGCCACTGTCAGATTCAATTTGATACATAACTCTAGTTTATATACATGAAAGCCTCATTGGAAAATATAGAATATGCAGTATGCCTTCCTTCTCACTAAAAATGTATATCTAATCCACACATCCTGGGGATGGGGAACAGTTAAGGCCCCTTCCCCTTCCTCCCTATTATAACTCATATAAACATGATATTTGATATCCAAATTTAATACAAAATAGCGTCAATATGGAGTCAACTCAATAGTGTAAGTCTGACAAATGAAAAAATAAAAAAAATCTGCAATTAAAATGACAGAAACTGTAGATAAGCTTATCTAAATAAAGATGATGATACAGTATGCTGGCAAAGGGAGATCACATTTTAGAGAGTGAAAGTAAAACTTAACTGTTTTGTACACTGGTGTCTCATAATATTGCGCTTCTACATGTATTATACTTACCTATATTGGTCAACATCATAATGATATTCCAATTAGCACAATACGAATTCCTTTAGCTGATCACCACAAAAGAAACGTTTATTCATGTTAATTAATCCTATTCGCATATCAAAAAAAACATATGCATGTACACCACGTGAAACCGATCTAACCAAAGAGCTGGGTAAAACTAGTACACTTGTACCCGCTAATGCAACCTGTACACCTGTGTTGTGTATGTAACTTCAGAACAAGATCATTTAATTGTAACATATTGCATGTATTTTCATAACTTTATTCTTTAAAACCCCTTGCACAATTTTATTAGGTAATTAACCATGTAAAGCACAATTTTCAGCTTTAAGGTGGTATGGGACACCTACATATTATGATGCACTCCTTATTGAACGAAACAAATAATTAAAAGTATAAAATATCATATTTTCCCCAAAAATAATGTTACCTAACAGCATACTGCAATGGGTTAGAGCGTTAACAATGTGTCTGTAAGTAGAGAGTTTGAATCCTGCTGGGGCTTATCTTATTTTTACCTTAAGTTTCCAAAAATTTTAAAAACTTATTTTTTTTTGCCAAATATTCATTTGTAAAAATTTTTAATTCTAAAATGGTGAAAGTAATTTAATTAGAATATAACTACATATAATTTAAATAAAGCACTTTTATCCACATAAATATCGACATGTGTTTGATACCACCTTTTAAATTCGTTAAAGCAGTCCTGTAGTGAAAATCATTGCGCAATATAACATTTATTTTGCACTGTTTACAATATTCTTTATTGCAATTACATGTACAGGCTTTCATTGTTATCAAAATATTCTGATTAAATTTTATTTATCCATGGGTAGTGGGGGGGGGGGGATCAGAGTAATAATTGTTTGCAGGGGGGATTCTAGTCTGAGGTTTACTTTTGGTAATTTTACTATATAAATGATTTTTTTTTGGGGGGGGGTTCTGGATTTCTCACCCCCAGCCTTTCTCTAAATCCACTCACACAATGATGTTGGCACACAAAAGCATATATAAAGCAGGCAACCGCCAGGGGGTGGGGGGGGGGGTCGGGCATAATTTAATTTTGTTTGTAATAATTATATAGACCATACTTTCTATGACATGAAACGTTTAGATTATTGATTAATTTGAAATTCACATGCAAACAGTTCAACCCCAAATTGTACATAAAGGCAATATGTGTATTATGGGATGTGAACTCAGCATTTATGAAAATCATATTTTTTGAAAAGTACTGGAAATTGCATGTGTCCTTCTTTTTGACTAAAACTGGTACAAGAGAGTGGTATTTAGAGGCAAACACTTGGTGCGGGTATTATTGTCTAATGACAGCATCTAGTTATTGATGGTATTAACCAACAAAATGAATGCAAATTATTCAACCAGGAATAATATTTACCAGGAAATAGGACAGGTTCCCAATCTTTTCATACCAATACACTATTTACAGTTAAAAAGTATTAAAAATAGTTTTTTAGTTTTATACATACAAAGCTAAAAAAAACTGCGAATATTTAAATTAAACTATAAATGCGTCTGCTGAACTGCATTTTCTCTGTGTTTTCTTTAATTGAAAGATAGGACACACCGGAATGTATGATGTCCAAGACAATCTGTTGAGAAAGTTTTGGAAACAAGGGAAATCATACAAATTTCAGAGTCTGTATTTTCTTTAAGAGGGTACGTGTTTTTCTTCCAGCGAGTAAACCCTCTCTCTTCTCGAGTGCCTAGATTTACAAAACAAAGAACAGCATTTTATTATAAGAACAGAAAATTATTAGAATAATCACTAAACGTTATCAACAGCATGTAAGACATATTTTATATTCAAATTTATTAAAGTTTGTTAGAGGTTGTTTCTCCAGGGGAGCGAGTTTTCGAAGTCCGATAGTTTTAAAGACGATCTTATGTGGCCTTCCAAGGTCAAATAAAAGGTCACATAAAACAGGAAGTCACTTAACTTAGTCCACGACTAATCTCACATTAATCAATAATCTTCGTTTCAAATAGTTAAAATATTATATATATATATATATATATATATATATATATATATATATATATATATATATTATCTTAAAACTTAATTTTAATTGATAGAATTTTAAAATCCGTCCATTAGAATTATTTTTATGAATTTTAAAGAAAATTTTATAAAATGGATTAAGGAGAAAATATTGTTTATGTTTCCATCAAATGGACTAAGACAGTATTAGTATCCTTATGTACATATTCTGTGACTGGCTAGTAATGCATGCCCAATTTGAGAGCATATTTTCCACCCATCAATGAATCTACGAAACTGGAGCATCAAACAACACTCTGATATTTCTTAACCTGATATAGCTTAACTTATGTGAAGATTATATCAATAAACGTCAAACGCTAATGGTTTTTATTCGTCAAAGAAATCTTATGACTGCATCCCAGAATTTCTTTGAACTCCCGTAGTGCTATGTCAAAAACGGCTTTATTTTCATTCGCAACTTATGGTTCCATGATGTTTATGAACTCAGTTTGAGTAGTGGGTGTCACTGTAGCCGGGAAACTCTGTTACTAAAATTTCCTCATCTCCCATTCAGTACAGATACCTTTTATTCACTCCTCATAAGACCCAACACCAATATCTGAGGGAATTACTAGTCTTATCATTTAAAAGTTAATACATAATGGTTTGTTATGAAAATTTGCCCCTTTCATATTTTTCATGATTTTTCAGCTTTTTGGACCTTCCTCAGCTTATTCCCTGCAAATAGATAACAACCAACTGGAGACATTTCTCAAACTTTCAGTACCGGTCAGACCCAACCTAACAGAAAGTAAACCCAGACTTAACCCTGGGTTTACTTTCGGGGTTTACTATGGGTTTATAAGAGCAGACCCAGAGTAACCCATAGTAAACACAAAGTAAATCTACAGAGTAAACCCCAATCAGAAGTAAACCCCTAAGGCAGACACTACATGTGTATTTGGAATATACAAGGGGTGGGAATTACAGGCAGTAAGATAAATAGATAAAAGACGGGTCTGCATCACATTTTAGTGTTTTTTGATTCACGGTGGTACTTTATGATAAGCGTATTAACACGATTGTTTCTAGGGAACATGTCAGGATATCTAGCATTATTTATGGTAAAAATTATGCATACATGTATTTCCTGCGTCCATCAAACCGAATAGTCCGTCCTCATCAATTACAGGGTTCAAACGCAATAACTTGCTGCTCTTCTGAAGAGCTTTGGTCTGTTTCAGTATTCTGTATTCACAATGAAACACCTATTTCTGGTCTATTCTAATGATTTGAGGTTCCACCTCTTCAACTTCATCAGCATTCAATTCACCTGTAAGTCTGTCATTGATGATCATTCTGCAGTTATTTACAAAACGATTTATCCAAGCTTAAACTCTTACAAGTCGTATCTTCTGGATTCAAACAACAGTGTATGTCTTTCTAAACGACTGTATAAGCTAATAATGAATATGAATCGTTGACAACTTCTCTGCTTAACTTCATGTTTTTCCTTGTCAGATTCTTGTCTTTAAACTTTCTGATCCGACCAATGTGAATCATCCGAAGTAAGAAAGTGTTGTTCACTCCACCAGACACTGTCTTTTTGTAACTGTAAAAGAATCACTCCTCTGGATATCATATCAGCAGTGTTGATTTCTGTTGTCATGTGATGCTACTGCTTTAGATTTGAGGGCGATTGTATTACCCCTTGAAACTTCTACTCTCTGCTTTGATCCAGCACAGCACATTCATGTTGTCCGTCAAAATTATATACCGGTCTGTGGCCATCTCTAAAGCACTTGTCACTGATAGAGTTAGCCTTAACCCCAATAATGCACCCATCAATTCCAGTACTGTTTATGTATGCTGACTACTGTGAGTGGAGCTACTTTGGATTTTTTGCCGTCATAATCCCACTGACATATTTCCATCGTCATAGACACTTGTCTGGTAATCTACAGTTCCATACGCGTTCTGGGAGGCATCAACAAAGGTATGAGTTTAAGTCGATACAACCTCACTAATGGATGAAAACATTTTGGTATTTCAATAAGTGATAGCCTGTCAATTCTTTAAACCACTTCTCAGCCTTGGATTTGAGTTCTTCACTCCAAATTCATCTCGGTCAAGACCTGCAGATCCACTTCAGGAACAACATCTTCTGCTGGCATATGCTTCAGTACACTCAATAAGTTTGATAGCCACTTCATTGCATACATGCCTTTTCCAACAAAGCTGATAGCTGCGTGTAGAGTTTGAATCCATCTTCCTCTGTATATACTGAATCCATGCTATCATCCATGTAGGCGTATTTCAGAATAGTTTATGCTTCTATGGGGTAGGTTTCTCTGTAAGTGTCAGTATGGGTCAGTGCTTCAAACTGGGTTTGAAATGGCGATGAATTTATCCCAAATACAACACTGCTAAATTCATACGCATCTGGTTTTTCTTCTGATATTATGTCACGCCAGAGAAATTGTTGATAAGGTCTCTCCTCCTGTTGAACCTTTATTCTTATTTTCTGCAATGTCATAAATTAATGCCACACTGTTTCTTCTAAATTTAAGTAACACATCAATGAGTTCATTTTGAAAGTTTTGTCCCATAAAGAATCATGTCGTTTAATAAGATAACAAAATGCTTCGCTTATGCGTCGAATACAATGCGTGTCTTTGTTGCGCTCTTGTCTGGCCGGTTGACTGGAAAATGGAGAAGAAACCATTTCCTAAACTTCTCCTCATCCTGGTTTATCTTGCATATGTATCCATTCTCCAGATACTGTTTAATGGTCTTTGAGTAGGAATCTCTCACTTTCGGGTTTTTCATTAATCGCCTATAAGTGTTCTCCAAGTATTGTAGTATTATGTCCTAATTACATGTTGAATAAGGAATTTCTTCCTTCTAAGGATCCAAGGAATAGCATAATGACCATCAACAAACTTCAATGAATATTTCCCTTTCTCATATGTACTTCTCTCCTCTGGAATGCATGACTTTTTCTTCTATGGCTCACCGAAACTTTTCATCTCCCACAGTTCAAGCAAAATCTTGTTTGATTCATTATCAATTTATCTGATTCTTGATAAAGTAAGTTCTGTTAAAATGAGTTTGAACACATATCTCACTGCTATCGGGAATTTTCCACACACAAGTCCATCCTAATGGCATAAGTATATCCACTGGTTCATCAGGTGGACCTCTGATCTCTTGATAAACACAATGAAGTTCACTGTGGTCCATTCCAATCAGTATAATAACCACTTATTGCCTACCTACTGCTTAGAAATCAAGTGTTCTCGAATGGTCCCATTTGTTTTTATATTTTTTCCAGTTAATTACACACATATCACCAACAACATTTTAAACTGTTGAGGTATCCACATCAGTTGTTGCCCTACCATCAACACTCTTTCTTTGAAATTCTCCTGACATGGTTTGAAATTACTCAGTTTTGTAATTAAGAACTCCTACGATGTCTGTAGTTTGCCATGTAAACCTAATTCTGCTGCAACATCTGGACTGACTAAGGTCAGTGCACTGGCATCATCCAGAACTGCATTTGCTCTCATTGACTTTGTCCCATTTCTTGAAATATTTTGAATGGTCCACAAGGCAATAATTAGTGGATCCAATCCATGACACGTCAAAGTCTGTTTTTGTTCGCTGATCTCTGGTGATCATCTTTACAGCAGTTTTGATCCAAGAATTTGGTCTTTGTGTGTTTCTAATGGGGAAAATGGTAGAGCATTCTGATTAAACACTGATCCAGAAAGATCATGTTGATATCCGTATGTGTTTTGGTTGACAGATCGTTTTCAAATGTGGAGTAGTCTGTGATGCGTCTTGGTACAATTGTCAATGCTGCAGGGTCGACGTTTCCTACATATGACTTTCCCAAGTGCCCTGACCCCAAGCAACGAAAGCACAGCTTTGACGTACGGACACAGTTCTATTTCTGGGACACATCGAGCTCCTTGAACTGCTCACATAACCAGATCCCGTGTTGTCCTTGACATATCTGACACACCTTGTGGAAGGTTTAACTGTTCCCAAAAATTGATATTTGATGATCAGGGTTACAATTTTCAATATCCGAATTATTATTTGTATCAATCTGTTTGAAATTCCGATTCCTGCAAAACCCATTACCCTAACGATTCCACTGTGTCTTTTCCTTCGCATACACCAAGCGTTGATATATAGACAGCAGAGATTTTCTTTTGAAATTTAATATACGGAAAACCATTCGTAAGTTCATCCATTCTACCCGCATCCTTAATTTATTGAGTGTAATGCCTAGACTGTCTGCAAATTTCTCCAGATCCTTTGAATTTCCAGCACAAATTGGTCTGAAGAAATCCAACTATTCCAGGTGCTGTTGACCTCAAAAGTTCCGTTCCAGATTATGTTTGACTGCTTCATAAGCGATATATGAATATCTGAGATTTTCTACAACTTCCAAGGCTTCACCAGAATAATATTATCTTAACTGTAAATGTTTATACTCTAGAGTTGCTGGGGGTTATCTACACAAGCAGGGAAGGCTGCTTTCCAGCTCTTATATGTCCATTTGTCGCCGTAAAAGATAGGAATCGACACTTGCTTGAATTGTTTCCACAAATCACTTTTCAACGGTAAGGCCATTCATGTAACAATTGCTCACATTGGTTTCCAAGGTGATGTTGGGACTGGTAGGTCTTCATTAGCATAAGTATTTTCAAAGTCTTCTTTTTCACGACCTCTGCAAAAATTACAGGTAGGATCAGGTGCCACTGAGGAGTGAGCATCTTCTGCTGACCGGTCACACCCGCCGTGTGCTCTAAAATCGTGTGTTCATTTTGTAATCGGGAAAGGGAAACATCCGTATACAATTTGGTGATTTTTGGGGGTTTTTTTTTGTTAGTTTGTTATGTCTTTTGCTTTCTTATACTCTGCGGAAAGCGACAACAAGTAGGTTATGAGCGGTTCTTGCACGTCAATCAGCAGTCGTTCTCGAGCTTTGCATAATTACAAACCACTATGTAAAACTGAATCTAATAAATTCAACAAAGTGATGTTTGGCTCTCGTAAATTGTGACTTAGCTTTCGTTTCCTCACGTTTTAATTCGTCTATATCTGACGCTCCTGCGATTTCGTCTTCGTCTGACGTATCCCATAACCACGCTCGGCTACCAATCTTTTCTCGATATGAACAATAAAACTCTTTTTCACTTTTAATCACGAGAGATTACTGCACATGAACATAATATTTGACATTCTGAGCCAGATTTACATTTGTATTTTGTTATCTCCGAAACACCACGTTTGTTAAATTACAAATTTGCTTATTGGTTCTTAACAAGAGGTTAAAAATGGTAAAAGTTTACAGACGGAAAGACGGGCAGAAAACGAACAGAATATTAAACAAAAGACAGACAAAATGTGATAAGAGAAAATCACTTAAGCTTACAGGTCTAAAACAATTCTTGTAATCTATGGCTTTTCCGTTTTTTTCGATTACAACAAAGAGCATACGGCTGGTGTGACCGGTCAGCAGAGGATGCTCACTCCTCCATGGCACCTGATCCTGCATCTGAGGTATTCCAGAGCTCCGTGATTGCTCTGCTTTAGACTATTATTTGAATACCAAATTGACGACAGATTTTTCTCTGTTTTTCCCGATCATGTTTTTCCCAAACTACGTCAATTACCCCGATATATGACATTGGCGCAAGGTGGGTGTGACCGGTCGGCAGAGGATTCTTACTCCTCCCTGGCACCTGATCCTTAATCTAAGTCCGTGTTTTCTCTGCTCCTGTTTTGTAATTTTCTTTTGGACTTTTGAATCTGAACACTGTTCGTTATCACCACATGCCATAAAGAAGTTTTATAAATTTCCATAGGTTTCATTGAGTTTTAAAAGATGAGTATAGTTGCACATATACAGAAACAAAAAAAAACATGTACGAATATGTATATTTATAGGTGAGACGTACTACAATGTAACAAGTTCAACGAAATTTGAACCATCGCAAATTACAATCACTGACTATTGAAGCAGGTTTAGAACCTTGTCATAACAATTATTACATGTACATATATAATTCACAGTTGGTATAGAAAAAATCAAAAAAGTTTTTGTGGTTTCCTAAATATGTGAAAAAATTCAAATGTTAAATAAAAGCTATATATTTAGGTTTTTCCGTTTCTTCTTTGATTGAAAGGCAGGACACACCGGAATGTACGATGTCCAAGGAAGTCTGTTGAGAAAATCCTGGAAAAACGGGAAATCATACACATTTCTGGAATTTGTGTTTTCTTTTAGAAGGGAAGTGCTTTTCTTCCAGCGAGTAAAACCTCTCTCTTCTTGTGTGCCTAGAAATAAACAACGACAACAGCCATGCATGATTACAGTGTAGGATAAAAAACATTTGGAAAAGCACAATATATTTACATATAGTTTATTTGACATATGTATTTAATGAATTTTATAGATGAAAATGAATTAAAGTGGGCAATTTGCCTTTGAAAAAATAATAACCGTCAGGCAGATAAAAATATAACAATAGTTGATAATAAATGATGTTGCCTATCGATAATCAAATTGCTTTTAAAGGGGAAAGAAAGGAAACATTTTATAATTGGGAGATTATTTACGGGCGGTTAGGCGAAAAAGGGCGGAGAATGAAACTGACCGGGCACTGTATTATCCAGAAAGCAGGCCGCCATTCCAGCTACAAACATGTGGGTTCCCAGTAAAACATTGATTACTTGGTCGAACAGTGTACTCCCTTAAAAAGAAAGTAGTATCATATAAGGGGTCACGATTTTGGATAAAATTTATTTTTCCGATATTAATTTTTACAATGCTTCAATGAAGTATTTTTAATAGTGAACCAAAATTTGAGTGCCAGTCGTCGAGTCATAAGCAAGATACAGAGCTCGCTTTTTTTGTTATGTAAACAAAGCACGGGTCATATTTTTGTTTACATTTTGGTAATTCTGGGTTTAAACCTAAAATAAATGTGACAAACTAGGAATTTTTTTATTATGTTCAAAACAAGTAATATGTAGCAGATAGAAAATCCAGCTTGAAAAAGCACTTTTACCAGAATATTAAACCAATGTAAACAAAAATAATGCACAGGCCTTATTTTCATGACAAAGAGTTGTGAGCTCTGTGTCTTGCTTATATAAATTTTGCTTAACCATTAGACATTCATTGATAAAACACTGTAAATAATAAAAACAGAAAAATAAAATGTAAACAGAATCGATACCATGCCCCTTTTTAGTTTACTCGAAAAAACAAGCAATTGTTAAACATGTTTTTTATAAGCATTGCAACCTTTAACAAAGACATGTCTCATTAGGCAACGCTGCCTAGACATCATTATACCATTAAAGTATACCATTGAGGGAGTCAGCAAGATTCCAGTTCCCCGAGAGCAATTATATTTCCCGAGGCGAAGCCGAGGGAAATAGGCTTGCTTGAGGGGAACTGGAATCTTGCTGACTCCGTCAGTGGTATACTTTAACTGTTTTATTATACCGATACAAACAATCAATCAGAAAAAGTTTAAATCAATATAATTCTTCGTGTTTCCAACAAGTTTTAACGTCAAAATAAGTAAAATTAAATTGCGCGCGTGTCGTATTGTGACGTAGGCAAGTTATGTTTTACGATAATGATGAATAAGTATAGCCAATCAAAAAGACGTTGCAACTAGAAATAAATCATATTATTATAAATATTGATGAATTCATATTTTATTCGGAATGTTTCGGAACTTTTCCTTTGGTTAACAGAAATAAGTAAGCGTTCCGAATAGGTGTGTACTGGTTCATCGAAATGACGCACTCTTTTTGCAGGGAATCAGTCGGTTTTGCAGGAAATCAGTCTGTTAACTGCGATGTTTAGGAAATCAGCAAAATATATCGAATTACTCTTATATAGTGAAAAATAAGTAGAGGTATAATAATAAAGTATATTAACAATTCGTTTGCTATATAACTTTTCCATTGTGACCGCGTCAGTTAAGCAATAGGTACCTAATTAAATACAATTACAATTACATGCAAAAGTCAAAGTTAGTTTTTACCTGTATTTATACTCGATATGTTAGAGTTTAGCCAGTTGGGCAGTGTTTGTCCAATAGAAATTGACGTTCCTACAACAAATATGTTTCTTGGCGACGACATGTCTACAAACTGGAGATTAGAAAGTCCAACGGATAGTACCATGCCTGGATTAGATGAATGAAGAAAATATCTACATTGTACCAAAATCTTGCAATTTAACACAAGAAGAAGAGTTCAAAGTCAATCAAAGATATAGGGGGAAAATAATAATTAAAAATAATAAAAATGTATGATTTTTTTTCTTCAATCGATAATAGTCTATTCAAACAAAAATCATATGTAAGATTTGTCATTTGCTGACCACCCATACTTAAATTCTTAATAATACTACATTCTTACCTAAACTGACATGAAATAGTCCACCAAGAACTGGGTCAGGAATAGTAACAAATAAGGCTGCAGCTTTCCCTATACACCCCAATATCATGAAAATGCAACCAGCCGCCAAACTCACGGCTCTACTGGCAACCTATGCAATAACCAAGAATAAAGTTCAACGTAACTCAATGTTTTTCTATCAAATAATGTCATTAGGTAAGTTTGAAGTACTAGCAACAAAAGTAATCGTTTGCAATATGCATGTGCGTTCATGTAAAAAAAAAAAAAAAAACAAAGAAACATTAGTAGCAGAAAAAATGGGGATATTTGTGAGGTACATAAAAAAGAGGAAAAAAAGTAGAAATGATAATAGCAGTAAGAGAAGTAGTTGTAGTAATAGTAGTAGTAGTAGTAGAAGTAGTAGTTGTTGTAGTTGTTGTAGTTGTACTTTTTGTTATAGAAGAACTACAGGTAGTTCTTGATGTTGTTATTGTTGTTGTTATTGGTGTTGTTGTTGTACAAGTAGTAGAAGTAGTAGTGGTAGTAGTTGTAGTTGTTGTTTTAGTAGTTGTAATAATAGTAGTAAGTATAACAAGTAGTAGTAGTAGTAGTAGTTGTAGTAATAGTAGTAGTACAAGTAGTAGTAGAAGTTGTTGTAGTTGTAGTAGTTGTTATACGAGAAGTAGAAGTACTTCTTGTTATTGATGTTGTTGGTGTTGTTGTTGTTGGTGTAGAAGTAGTAGTTGTAGTTGTTGTTTAAGTAGTTGTAGTAATAGTAGTATTACAAGTAATAGTAGTAGTAGTAGTAGTAGTAACATTGTATTTCTACACATACAGCGTCTTACTCAACACTGAGATCGTATTTAAGGAGGCCGATCTGCATTTATTTTGCGGAAAAACTACATTAGCAAAACTCTTTATTTTTTATCCATATGTTACCTTTTAACACAAGTTAAGGGATCACACCGGTAATTGTTTTCACTATAAAACACTATAAAGGGAAAAAAATCTTAAAAACCAGTTTTTATTTCTCTTGACAAAATATTCGAAGAGCTGTAGTAATAGTAGTATTACAAGTAGTAGAAGTAGTAGTTCTTGTTATTGATTTTGTTTTTATTGATGTTGGCGTTGTTGTTGGTGTTGTTGTTGTTGTTGTTGTAGAAGTAGTTGATGTAGTAGTTGAAGTAGTTGTTGAAATAACTATAGTAATAGTAGTAGTACAAGTAGTAATTGTAGTAGTAATAATAATAATAGTAGTCGTAGTAATAGTAGTTGTCGTTGTTTTAGTTGTGGTTGTTGTTTTTGTCAGAGAAGAATTAGAAGTTGTTTTTGTTATTGATGCTGTTATTGTTGTTGTTGGTTTTGTTGTTGTTGTTGTAGAAGAAGTATAGGTAGTTCTTGTTATTGATTTTGTTTTGATGTTGTTGGTTTGTTGTTGTTGTTGTTGTTGTAGAAGAAGTAGTAGTTATAGTTGCAGTAGTAGTATAGTAGTAGTAGTTTTTGTTGTTGTTATATAAGAAGTATAAGTAGTTCTTGTTATTGATTTTGTTTTGATGTTGTTTGTGTTGTTGTTGAAGAATAAATAGTACCAGAAGAAGTAGTAGTAGTACAATTAGAAGAGATGGAGAAAACTGGTGGCAGTTGCATAGACGAATAATAAATGATTTTATTTACTTTTGCATATTTACATATTTACATTATCATACCCGAGTAATACTTATTGCTCCAATATTTTCACTGTATGATGTCGTTCCAATGCCTGATCCCCAAAATCCACAGAGTAAACAGCCAAGTCCCTCGACAGCAATTCCTTTGAAGTATTATTTTTGAAACATATGCAATCATCAGATTATATAATAACTTAGCTGCAGATCTGTTATTAAAGCTCCTCTGCGAGAAAATTCGGTTTGATAGACCGTATAGAGATGTTGATGATTTTTATAAGAAAGATATAGGCAAGCAAATGCAGGACTTCTATAATATAATATTTGTACTTATCTAGAGCAATTGATGTTTAATTGAAAGTAAATCACCTCTGTTTATTGCGTGGGATGGAGGTTTTCCTGCATCCGATTGCAATGCGCATGCGTAGTAATCACCGATGGATTCCATTACTGATGCTATAACACCAGCTAGCATTCCACAGGTTCCAGCAATGCTCACAGAGGGCCATCCAAACTGACCTTTATTATTGGAAAGATAACATCTTTCATATAATGCCCTAAACAATTGAAAACAGTCACAATTATATTATGACATAACAAATGTTCCATTTAAAGATTTTTGTTATCTAAATTTAGCCATGAAGTAAATCATGATATAATAAGAAAGAATAGAATTCTGAATTTGATGTTTAGTTGGTTTCAAAAATATCAATAATTTAATTCTGATCGTAACGCGCTTTCTGATTGGCTAAAAATTATTTTTTATTGTATAAAGAATGTCGCCTACGTCATAGTAAGACTAACGTCATAAAATGTATCAATCCACATGAAGTAATGTTTGAACAATGTACATTTGATGTCATTGCAAAGGTCAAATGACTGTTTTTATCTTCAATTAATAGCAGAAAATTAAATTATAAGCAATGAGTTCAATATTTATTAGTTTTAAAAGCGTAAACTGCCCAAAACCATTTTATATCGTATAAAAATAATAAATTTTGAATTAATTAATTCCTTAATTAAAAGAATAAACTTAAGACAACTTCAGCCAAAATACTTCTCATTACAATGAAAAAGTGGACAAAAAATGCACAAGAAACTGTCACTGCATTGAAACAAGGTGGCGCAAAACAAAATACATGTATGTGTGCGCAAATAAACACATTTGTTTGATGCACCGTATTGAATCAATTGTGATCAGACAAAATCAATCACGAGAATACCTGGATGTGGGAATCTAAACCAGTTGGTTTTCGTCAATACGTCAGTTTTGATGTCTGTTCTAGCACCGTATCCCCAGCCGTTTGGATCATCAGTGAATACTCCAGTTATAGTCAGTACGAAACAAAGGAGCCAACTTAAGCCAACCGCTATCAAAATCTGTGTACAAGATATAAAGGTCACAGAAAATCCGAAAATAGGATTTTTATGTCAATATTATTTGCCAAAATAAATTTATAGTAAATTTAACCTCAAATTCATTTTGGATTTAATATTTATGTTTTGTTTTCTTTTGTTATTTGATTTTTAGTTTTTATTTTTTGGTTTTTTTTAGGGGGGGGGGGGGGGGCTCCAAAATATTTTCGCAAATCCAGAAAATATATTGGAGTATCCGTGTTCAAAAAAAGGTCCAATTGAATTTTCGTCTTTCAAATAACCAATAAGTTCGTAATTAATTTCATAACGTCTCAACAGTGTTATCATTTTATCCTTACCGGAAACAGTTCGCAGATCTTCCATCTCCTGAGATATTGCGAGAAGATAACCACAAAGGCAATTGTTCTAAAATTAAAGCGATATGCGTTAATATGTTTAATATTATTTTAATTTGCTTTTTATTTTTCTACATGTTTTGTGTAAAACTCTAATTATTGCACATTCATTAAGATATCTTTCTGTCGCTATATACATGCACATGTACTTGTATTGTTAGTTTGAATATAATCTAAGCAAATGAAGCCTACATGTACTATAGTATTTATTTCAGAAAAATAAAACAGTACATATCCGCCTGTTGCTTGGTAAAGGTGGATAAAAAAAAAAACCCAACAAATACATAATATTGATATACAAGTAGCTTCTGGTGTTATTGTTATAAACCTTTGTTACTTAATAATTACGAATCGAATTTTACTCAAACAAGGCATAAAGACATATGTTATTCAAGCTGATAAACTTGTCTACTTACGCAAAAGCTATATACCACTGTTTTTGTGCATAGGACGTTATTATTGGGAAAAGAGAGAGCGATATGGATGACGTCACAACACTTATTGTTATTGGACCAATGAATCGAAGTAAAAATCCAACCAATCCTGTCAGCCCCAGAAACATTTGAAAAAGGGACGCAACCATTAGTGATCCAGATATCTTGAATTAAATAAAAGCATAAAGTAATTTGTTCAGTGGTGTTTTGATCCAATGAAATCGAAGGCTATCAGAAATAGTTGGTATACTTACCACAGAGAGTCGGCTTGTCCAAAGAGACCTGTGCTGTTGGCTCCCAACTTCCGTAAAGTTTATAGTTCTGTTATCTATCAACTCAAATTGTCAAATAGCAAATTAAACGTATTAATCAAAACCTTAACTAAAAGGTATAATTTATATACATTGATTGCTGATAATTATTACGTTCAGTGAAGTACTTTCATTGTATCCGTTTAGTAACGAAGTGAACTTGTTTTCGAATCATGGATCTATAGGGACATCTGCCTGACTTATTTCATACACAGTGTAAGCTCTCAAGGTTTTAGCTTACGTGAGCCGAAAGTTCAACGGCGCTTTTCAGCTCAAGATTTGTCACCTGTCTGTCGTCGTCGTTGTCGTAAACTTTTCACATTTTCATCTTCTTCTCCAGAAAAACTGGGCCAATTTCAACCAAACTTGACCAAAGCATAACTGGGTGAAGGGGATTCAAGTTTATTCAAATGAAGGGCTATGTCTCCTCCTTGAAAGGGGAGATAATTCAGATTTTTTTTAAACAATTTGTTGGTATTTTTCAAAAAATCTTCTCAAAAACCATTTGGCCAGAAAAGTTCAATTTTTTTTTTAGAAGTATTCGCAGGTGGCGTAGATTCAAGTTTGTTTAAATAATGGTCCCAGGGAGTAGAGCGGGCCTACAACTGGGAGAGATAAAATTTTACATAGGAGTATATAGATAACATCTTTTAAAATCTTCTTCTCAAAAACATTTGGCCAGAAAGGTTCACACTTGTGTGGAAGCATCTTAAGGTAGTGTAGAATGAAGGTTTTTTTTCTCCAAATCATGGTCCCCTGGATTAGGGTGGGATCACAATGGGTAGATGAAGTTTACATTAGAATATACAGAGAAAATCTTTAAAAATATTATTCTCAAAAACATTTGGCCAGAAAAACTTAAACTTGTTCAAATCATGCTCCCCGGGGGGAGGGTTGGCCACAATAGGGAGTGAAGTTTTACATAAGAATAATAGATAAAATCAGCCAGAAAAACTGGAACTTGTGTGGAAGGGTCCTGTCCTCAAGCACCTGTGTAAACGAAATCAATGTCCCCATGTGTGTCTACACAGAAAGTTTATTTATTACAAAAGATATATAAATCCATACCGTTTGCTTCATCATCAAAAGGGCATCTCCACTCGGGTTGGGACATCAGTGCAAAAACAGGCATAAGGAAGGCAGCTGTTGCACCTTGTATTATGGGAAGTCTATATTAAATAAACGCATCCTTTGTGTGAAATTAATGTTAGAATATAACTTTGCACTCAAGGTTTTTTTTAAAAAAAAAAACATTATGATGAATCGATCGAGTCAATGGTTAAGTTTTTAAAACTAGTAACCCGGGTACTCATCATCGGTTTACTATAAAATAGTATGTCAACGGACAAAATGCGTCTTTCTAGAACACTTTTCAATTGCAAACGTTTATCTTTCCGAACAAAATAAAGCTTTTCATATAATCATATACATGTATAATCAATTCAATGAAGCTTCGAACTGCGATATCTGTCTTAACTAACTGATCATATTATTGCGAAAAGGTCTCGATAAATTTACACTCAAAATATGATAATTATTTAGCTATGGCATTAAATATACCTTTCATTGAACATAATTGGTAAGCTTCGAATGCAAAAAAACAAGGGCCGTGGTTGTACTTACCGTATACCTATGGCGGACTGGATGATTGTTGCCATCCCCACCGTGAATAGGGCTGTCTGTATCAGCTCCGACAGGCCCACGGTGTCCCCACCCATACACAGGCTCTTGTGGATGATCACCGGGATAGCAATAACCCCGCCAATTGACGTGAAGGCTTGCTAAAACAAGAATTCCAGAGCAAATGTTCGTGTAATAGCCTAGGACGTAACAACAATTACTAAAAGGAATTGTATAATTTTATATTCATAATGATTGTAAAATTGTATGATTCCATTATAGCTATATTAATTAATGATTCTGCTAGTTGACGTAAAGGCTGCCTAAAATAAAAATTGTATAGCAATGACTCCTCTTATTGATGTGAAAGCTTGCTAAAATGAAAAAAAAAATGTATAGCAATGATTCTGCTAGATGATGTAAAGGCTTGCCAAAGTAAATATTGTAGTAAGAACAATAGAGGTAAACGGTCGCTTAAAATTGAATCGTGTAACATACATGTATTGTACTTATTGACAAAATGTTGCTAAGATTGTATTGAAGAGACGTAAGTCCCGAAATACATGAAGCATTTATTCAACTGCATGATTAATGAAACCTAGCTTGAACAAACAAGGAATTGCATTAACTTAGTCGATCGTCGTCAAAGATTGCAGAAACATGCATTGAGTTGTATTTATTCTACAATATACCAAAAACAAAAAGGTTGCTGAAACAGGCGGATGTTGGTGCAACATAAATGGTAGGTTGTTGCTTGAAATAATGCTTGCATTTCTAGTGAAAAGTACAGTTTTTGGACTGGGAATAGAGCAACTGATAACATGATTTCTTGGAGCTGAAGACACAAGTGTTACCCATTAAGCCGATCAAGGCCGGGATCAACACTTCGGTCTAAATTCAAACTGAATAACATTTACATGTACTTGTATTAAAATACTGTATGATAAATGAATAGCCGTTTGTACGTAATTTTTATTACGTGAATCTAAACCAAGTGAATCAAAAGGCCAAAGAATTTTAAAATACGTCGTTTGTTTATTTAAATTTAATGTTTTTGTTTGTATTTGTCTTAATCATGCTCCTTACCTGTAACATGCTAACAAAATTATATTTGGTCTATAAAAAAAAATAATACGAAACTTCATTTGTACAGGGTTTTTTTTCACCAAAACATTAGAAAATGTATCAATACTGATAAACAACATGAGCTAATATAGAGTCGGTATTATGTACCATAAAAAGATACGGTACACAAATATTTCAGTATACGGGATATTCTTACTTGAAACCCCAGTATGATGCAAAAGTACCACGGAGGCACGTCATTGACCTTATATAACAGCTTTTTTGATTGGGTCTCTTCGACGACTTCTAACGATTCGTCGTGTTTCACAGATCCATCTTTACCATTTACTTGTACGTGTATGCTCTGGTCTTTATTATCATTTTTTCATTTCATCAGTTGTAGACAGAAATCTGAAAAACAGCTAGCATTGTAAAAATGTTGATCCTATCTTTTAATGTTTTAGTATTATTAATAGGTTAACAGCGCGTTTCAGAAGATATGACGTTCTGTAAAATGAAACCTATAGGGTTTGAGACAATTATTTTGATCAGAAGAATAAACATTTTAATCTCTTTACAAGTACTTATGATAGAGTATACAGGCAGGTCTATAATCTGATCGGAATAAGAAAGTATAAGACTTTTCCGAATTATTAAACAAGCCTGGTAATCGGATTAAGGACAGTGTAAGCTACCAGAATGTTTATCTATCTAGGGATGTCGATACAGGAACAGTAACTGAACGTTGCTAAAATTTATACTAACATTATATTAACTTTTGAATAAGACTACAGGACCTCTGAAGAAAGACTAGAAAATTTTATGTTATATTACATATTCTTTTGTGAATTTCCAGGATTTTGTCACAATTTATTATAGAACTTCTTGACACAATTTATGGTAAAACTTGTTTACTTGAATCTAACTTGTTTGTTATGTATGTAAATTAATATTATACATGCTACAATATAAAATACGTTCGACGGCGCTCTTGGTGGGGGGAGGGGGGACTATACGATCTATCCTAGGTCAGTTCCTATACTAAACACACTCTTTGAAAACATTTTTTTTTTGCTGGCTTAAATTAACACGTTTCAGTAGGCATGACGTTTTAAACGTGAGGCTGATTTGCTAGAATATGCATTTTACATTGAACAATTCAATTAAAATTTCCAGCAAAATGCAGTATAGACTGTGTCTTGTTGAAAAACCTTCAAGATTTAAGTAGTAAAAGATAGTGTCTTTCGATTTTCCAATCGTTGAAAACTGAAAACTTTTCATTTGATTTCAGTGACTAAAAAAAAAATCAAATCATTTTATTTGATGCATTCAACATAATTCTTTCTTTTTGTTTGAAAGGGAAACTAAAGGTGCATGTATGCATATGATTTTGTAACCCCACTGGGGTCAGAGAAACGCAGATTTAGGGTTATATACAATATACAGCGGTCTTGCAAAGTTAAAAATTACACATTGCATCTATACATATGAATAGTTATGATTTTGACCTGCACATGTTACCTACCCCCAAAATTAGAAACCTCCAAGCAATCCCAAAACTAATGTCAACTTTAAAAGCCCTAGCTTGGTATACGTACGCACTTTCCCTCTCAATTCACGAATGTGTTTATTTTCTTCCCATCTTTTATTGCATGTACGGTAAAACAGCATCACCTCAGGGCAGTTTTCACGCTTTGTAAGCCGCGCGAAACGATAAAGATAATCGTCAACATTTACCGCATGGTACACATAGGGGCCAGATAAATGATAGAATAACAAACGAATATTTTTTAATTTACCCTGTCTTTTCCGGATCCAATGAGTCCATTGTCCTATATCTGAGACTAAACTAGGTTTAGACAGGTGTCACAGACGGTCTAAATTACAGTAGATGTAACTTATCGACAGGTTACATTGTAAATACGCATTTTCTATAATTATTCATAGTCATGCTTCTAGACCTTGAATAACTACTTGACACTTCGAGGCTATTTAGATCGATATTTTGTTTATAGATAAGAAATGCCCTTTCTATAAAAATTATTATACAACGATAAACTTTTATTTACAAAATGATGAAATGGTGAAATGATATACAGAAAATTCACAGATTCATCACTTAGGAATACATAATTAAGGTTTTTTTTTTTTCTTCAAGAAATGAACAAGCCTCCATTTAGAGAAAAAAAGTAAACTTTTTGCCACAGTCTACATGCTTGTACATGGGCAAAGTAAGACTTTACTTAAAGCAAAATGTAAAATTTGATCAGCAAAAAAAGTAAGTTTAAAGACTTTTTCAGAATAAATGTGTTGCAAAATAGACCATGTTTCAGTGTTTATTTTTTTTATTCAAACATGTTGAAGTGTTTAATGATTGCCCTTTAAACACTTTTAAAATGATTATTATCTATTGCATGAAATAAATATGTTTGAATGTCAAGTGTATAGAATTTGTGTTTTAAACGTATACTAGCAGTAAGCGTTAATTATCCATCCGTCTTATGTTAGTCGAAGATTACGTTTTAAACACAGTGTGTTGATAAAGCGTATTGTACGTAATTCTACGGAACTCTTAAATGAGTGTTTGAGTGTTTTGAGTACGAGTTCATTATCTGAAATTCATTCTTTAGTTTTAAAATACTCACAGTGTGAATGAATCAAACTTTATTCCAAATGTTTAATATGTTTTAAAAATTTTGTTATTCGACAATTGAAAACTGTTGATAAAGGCAGGGTATGTTGCATGCAGATTTCTAAATAAATATGCTTAATTAAACACATTCAAAGACTTTCGTGAAATATAGATTATCATAGTTTGGAAAAAATGTTATTTTAAAATGAATTAATTCTATTATGAAATGGTATGACAAATTAATGATTCAGTCAATACTCAAGATTCATTTATATCGTGTAATAAAAAATGACATTTAACTTACGAACTCGTAATCAACAGGGGTAAAGTTTTCTTACAGCCCCTGAAACGTTCTACTTTCGCACTTGAACGGTGAGTGAACGGTGAGCGCACTCTGAGCGAACGGTGAGCGCACGCTGAACGGAATTTGGTGAGCGCTTATGAACGGTGAACGATGAGCGAACGCAGAGCGCAAACGGAGCGCGAAGTGAACGGTGAACGCACGGTGAACGATATATGAACGCTTTGTGAACGCAAGATGAACGATTTATTCGGAGTGCCTCGGGAGTTATCCTTTATTATATTGTACTTCGTAGGTATCAGGAAAAAAAATAACAAATATTTACATTTTCCAGTGTCTCTGTCTGTGATAACACTACGAATCGATTTTGTACTATACAGCCCAATAAATTCAAAAGACGTATTGTTGGGGACGCAAGCGGGTTTGCATAATTTATATTATAATATTTAATCGTACAACTGCTGAACATTATATAAATATAAGTTATAAGGAATCATTCTTTGAATATAATGAGGTGTCACCGTGATAATTTCGGTCGGGGCGTGATCTAATCTATCATAAAGCCTTTCGGGCTTTATTGGATTTGATCACGCCCCGACCGAAATTTTCACCTCATATTACTCAAAGAATGATTCCTTAAACTACATGCGCAGTGCTGCTATCGTGAAAGTTGATAAAACAATCCTTTCCTATCCTATATTCTGTATCCTGCATCCTATCCTGCAAATAATCTGTATCCTACCCTATCATATCCTAATATCCATACCATTTACATTTAGGAATAAGAGTTGAATTAAACGATATTTAAGACAACAATAATTTTATCAACGAATAATCGAAGAAAATACCGATGAAATTGCTTTTTGATACATAAAATCGAAAATCTTTAGAACGACGTAACTTAATTACGTTCATGTATATACTTGTAAATAGTGCATGTTTGGGAGGATGACAGTTGAAATTGAAACCTCCGAGATAAGTATTGTCATGGAATCTCTTAATTTTTAAGAAAAATGTACTGCTTTTATTTTTATTATATATTCGCATTATTTCAAACGCATAAATGACTTCTTTAGGAGTGACGTGAAAAACATACAACGGTATTTTTGTAGTCATAAAAAAAAACAAGCAAAAAAAACAAAACAAAAACACTTTTTTGTAATTATGGACCTGCTCAAGAATGAGGACTTTAAATTCTACGGATTTAATTCTGATTATAATTATGATGTTTCTGATGTTTAATATAAGTTTCCTTCCACCTTTACACACGCTCTCTTTTCTCATTTTGTTGTGACTCGCAAAGACCGATCCTTTCACTTTGAATTTCCGAATAAAAATGAATGAAAACGGACTGAACGATAAATGAGCGCTGAACGAACGGTAAGTGCAAGGTGAACGCTTTATGAACGCACAGTGAGCGCACGGAGAGCGCAAGTGAACGCGGGAGAGCGCAAGTGAACGCACGGTGAGCTCACTTCTCCTGATACCATGCAAAGAACCTGCACAAAAATGTGCACTATGACATATGTAACAGTTTGTTACTGGTTTTCTGAGATAAGAAAAATCTTTAAAATAGTTTACGACTGAATTGATCTACCCCCCGCATTGATCGTAAGCATTAAAGCTAATATGGAACGACGGAGAAAAATAGTGCATTGCCTATAGTTATTCTAAAATTATTTATATAATGTACTAGTAACATTATTTCGTTAATGTTATATATATATATATATATATATATATATATATATATATATATATATATATATATATATATTAAATCGATATAATATTTGATACAGTAATAAATATAGTTACTAAATAAATACCTATACATGTAGTTGCAAAGCGTGTTCCTCAGTAACTTCGGTTCTTAAATGCTTTTGAATATTGCATTTTACACCTTTGTGCAAATACAGAAAGAAGCAAGAAATGTTATGTTTTGTGTGAATTTTATTGCACAGAAAATTTGGAACTTCACAATAATGTTTAATACATGTAATACCAATGGACTTTGATATCAGAATGTCTTCCCCCGTCTCTGAAAATATTTAAGAAAAACACAAAACTTGAATTTACTGATCCAATAGCAGTTTTCCTCCATTCCCTCATTTAGTACAAAAAAAAAACCCAGCACAATCATTTATGTAACATACTAAAGTATAAAACGTAAATATTTCTTAAGTTGGTCTTGAGCTTTCCTAAGATGGTTCTCCTCAGTTTTGGCTATATTTACATGTACCTCCTCTACATGAAGAGCTTTGTATGAGATTACATAGGAAAACTTTCAAATTTTCTATAGCTAAAATAATTGGAATTTTGTTTTCTTTATTAAATAGTTTTGAGCAAGAAATATCATACTTATAAGTTTGAGATAGATCTGTTGACCATTAAGCCTCCTTAAAAGCTCATGAGATCATGAGTAATATTAATCGGTGCATTATACGATAAATAACACCCAAATGTATGAGATAATAATAGTATACCAGCGCGAGAAAATGCGTTTCATGCAGTCTTTCTGCAAAGTTTGCAAATAATTATACCAACCACATTCACTGAAATTCTACTATAAAAATACTGTTTTTGTATTGTCTCCGAAGAGTTTTATTACTCTAGTTAAAAATTCGATCATTGAAAGGGAGAATCTTGGGAAAATATGAGTGTGGGCCCTTCAATACAGTATAAAGCTAAGGGAGGCCTACATGATTGTATAATGAAATACTCACATGTATCGATCTTCTCACAGACAAACCCAGCTTCCGTTGAGCATAGGACGTCGTCCCAGTGACCCATAAAGGTGTCCCTCATGACCACACAGTTTTCTAAGGGCTTTCCGGAGGGTTCAGTGGAATGCCAATATGTGGAATTGGCGTAGCTCGAGTCAGAAGCGAAGATCCAGTCACCTTCAACGGCGATATCTGTGACCCCGATCCAATAGATACCTAGTAAGAAATTCCAAAACGTTTGTGAAAACTTAAACATGTACTCAGGTCTGATAAAGAATTTACTACCGTAAA
Organism: Magallana nippona; assembly: GCA_033439105.1. Classification (NCBI taxonomy): domain Eukaryota; kingdom Metazoa; phylum Mollusca; class Bivalvia; order Ostreida; family Ostreidae; genus Magallana; species Magallana nippona. Next base: position 18,453,662 of record CM065924.1, read on the forward strand.
ACACTTTCCACGAAGGTGATTTAAGTGTAATATAATTTTACAACTTTTTTGGGTTTATCATCTAGGGGCCGATTTATCATTGATTTCGAATGCAACATGACATTGTACTCTACATATGTAGCTTATAATGTAGCAGCAATGATATATACCTGTCCAGTAATCCGGAATTTTTGTATGCGCACGTGCATAGTAGATAAAATACATATGAAGGTTAACCGTAAGTTGGAAAATAAAATATTGTCACCATGCCTTTGTTTTTTGGGTTTTTTTTGTTTTAATGTTTTGTTTTGAAAGGGGTATATCCGTATGAACAGTATGCCAGAACAACCCTATATTTATGCATTTTACCTCCCACAGGGTACGTCATCACTGACAGGAAGTGCGCCTCTTGGACTGACCTAGGTTCTGCCAACTTGGCTCGGAAGGCTTGACAATAACTCTGAAATAGTCTACAGAATATTAGCAAAGCTACCCTAAGTGTCCTGTCTAAAGGCTTGGCATAGCAAAGCTACTATCCCAAATGTTAATGTCGAAAGACTTGACAGTTACTCTGGAATAGTCAATAGAATTCAAGCGACGCTATTTCTATAGTGATCATGTCTGAATTAACTCCTTTCACAATATTAACCCAGGATGAATTTCTGCCTCTCAGTCAACTGAATGGAACTAAACAGTTACCAAAAGGTGGCTGACTTTAAGAATTCCGCTTTTCATTTAACATTTTAGGCCATTCAGATACACGGAGAGACAGAGGTTCATCCTATGATTTGCAAAGCGCACTAATCAAGTATCAGTTGGTAAATAATCATATGATATACTTGATTTAACATTTTCGTTACGTCATATTTCACTAAACTTTGTCAATTTCCCAGATCAGTGCAGTATTTAACGCAAAGGAATTTTTCGGAAAACAGCTTTGCCTTTTTTTATTATAACAAATTAACAGCTAAAAGTAATAGTAATTTTAAAGGAAGTGAATTCTCACCGAAGCGTCTCCCCATGTGGTCTGTATCGTCAACACCAAGTAACAGTTCTGGTTGTATGTGATCCAACCGTTCGGGCAAGCTGCGGGTACATGTAAGAATTGATGTAAGAGAAAAAAAGCCTATTATTAAGCAGGCTGGATGATCAACAGATCATCCATTAGATCTGCATTAAAATTGTACTCCTAATAGTTTTTGCCATAATTAATTCATTGTCAAAGAAGATAACTATATATCTTAGGGACACAATTTGAATATTTTTTTTACGATCGTTATATACTGAACTCTTCTTTTAAAGGAGATTAATATAACCCAAAACTAGCCACGATCACTCAGTTTTCTTAATATAAATATATGTACATATTTTGATATCAGAGTAAAATGTTGCATGTACATGTACATATTGATGTCAGAGAAGAAAAAATGCAAGTATAGTAATTATGTATGAACTTGTGACAAAAAGTCTGTATTCACCTTTTTATATACATGTATATAGTTACATATATTGTTATAACAGCACTTGATCTAAAGGGTCGGATCACGTCGAGATCATCAGATCAAATGTGATCCGGCTCTTTGGATCGAGTTGCTGTTACAATGATAAATTCATTATACACCCTTGTCCATTTAAATGTTTCAATTACAAAACTATCTTTTAAAATCGATTTTATGATGTTTACTTACATGTATACAACAAAGCTTTTTTAAACGAACTCTTTTAAAACACGCAAAAATACAGACGTTTTCTTAATGTGTACTACATGTAAATCATTAGTTTCAGAGAATGATGATACGGAATCGGAAACCCACGAAATGGAATCCGGAAAATTGAATCGCACTCTGTAAAATTGATAGTATCAATAAGGGAAAATGGATGGGTATATGATAAAAGTATTAACTGCGTCCTGGCATATGTAATATAAAGAATTTACAGACTGTCTAATTCATTCAATCTGTTTTATTAAATGTGTTCATTCTTTTCTTCTTCTTTTTTTTTTTTGGGGGGGGGGGGGGGGGGGTAAATATATTTTAAATTGTTTCTCTATGTTTGCGTTAAGATTTTTACTATTTCTATAGTCGTAATGCAATCATCCTTTTTATCTACAAAATCTTTGAGTTTAAGGCATTAGTTTGTCTAATTTTTGTTTGATAAGGTGCTCATTAAGATATTTATTATATGTCCATTCCTGATACTTTTCATTTCAAATTTTGACAGTTTAGTTTCAAGATTCAATATCTTCAGTGATATACCTCTAACATTCTTTGGACTACATTACGTCTACGCGTACAAAGGGAATGTCATTTGTAATCATTATAGAAATAGATCATGTGTTATTTTTCAAAGGTCAGTTAAATATTGGTTAACGATAAAAGTGTATAGAACCTAAAAATTTCTATGAAAACAACAGTTTTGAGAATAATGTATGTTATTAACGAGTAATTATGTCTCGTATAGCCAGTTTCCTTCTATGGATTGACTTACAATTAGTCAGAACGTTCATCAATTTAAATATCTACATATACTGTTTTGGGAATCTGGGACAAATCAGAATATAAAAAAATGGTTCAGATTAATAAAACGTTATATTTTACAAGATATGTCCCTATTATTCAGTATTCTGAATGCTGCTTGTAACTGAAACGTCTGTTTGATCCAGGGCTTGTGATTTTCTCGAAGATTATAATATTAGGTCATACGTATTTGCGTCAAATGATCGTATAAAACCAGAAGAAAATACATTTTAGATTGCGATTATTACGAACGTTGTTAACATTTTTGCTTTATCTATCTTTAATTTTTAATTTCAAACTAGTAAATAAAAAAAAGCAAGGACCTACCATAACATGACGCTGTCATAAAAAATATGAAAAGACACTGTTTGTTCATCTTTGTCTCTGTGTGACCTTACACGACTCGTCAGGATTGATAAGGTTTGGCTGAGTTCACCATAGTTCAAAAAGGGCACATACCATAAACAACCAGATTTCTAGTTCCATTAGATAGACATTATAAACAATGTCCGCTATATGACATTTTATCTATTATATTATCTGATGTTTTTAACGTTTTAGTAAGAAGTATTTTTTCCACTGTATGTATATGTTCAAACAAATTACATTCATTTGAAGTTATAAAGGTCTTTTATTGATATTAAGCAAAGAAATATCATGGCGTTGCTGATTTGCTGATCAAAACGGCATCCAGGTTTAGAGAGTGAACGGGAATAGTTGTAATCAAATCTCTCTCTCTCTCTCTCTCTCTCTCTCTCTCTCTCTCTCTCTCTCTCTCTCTCTCGTCGAAGAAGAAGAAGAAAATAATTTAATTATTTGATCACAACAGCAACAACAAGAAATATTTCTGATTGCATAATGATTAATCTATGGAAGTCAAAACAATTATCAATTTTGTTATGCTTCCGCTTCCATCCACTCGATGAATAAATTTACATTTAATATATAAGTTTTTGATACTTAAAAAAGTCAGAGACATTTGTCACATGTCCAAGTGTAGCGTCGGTGATCATATTTCAACTGTTTCCTCGCAACCATTTGCGCATAAACATGTTCAATGAATCATGTTACACTAATTCGTTTCCTTGATTTTCTTAAAATTCTCGATGCTCAGAGTGCAGATCCAATCAGTGCGCTACATCTATCTACAAATACTCTAACAAAATTAAATTAATGAAACATCACAATTCTCACTGACGCTTTGTATGGCATTGTAGGTACCTATGTTGGCCGCTTGGAAAAAGGAAACTTGCGACACTTTCCATATTTTCCAAGCCGCTAAACCACACTCGTTTATCCAGTTTTGGTGTGAATCGGGTTCGATAGACTAGTTTCAAGATAGTTCGGGTTCGATGTTTGAATTCCGTGCTATGCTTTCATCCTTTCTATATGTCTTCTGAAGCTGATCATGTTGTCAAGGGCTTTTTCGATTCCCTCTCCCGTCAGAGCGCTAGTTCTTTGAACGGTACAGAGTCTATTTGAGATCTCGTTTAAGCAGAAATACTCTATAACGTCTTTTTCAGATAATGCACCTAGTGAAATAGATATGCATGTCTAAGCATTTTTATTTAAAAGTTTAAACAATTGAAATAATATTTATTGTGTTTTTCAGTCACAATATTAGAACCATTTTAACAAGAGCTTGGACCTTGGCTAGTTGTGTCAAACAGCAAATGTGACGTAGGCCTGTCTATTTCATTGCTGGCCACTCGGTCATGATAGCTCTTTGAAATAAAAAAAAGATTTGTCTGGCTTTTGAGCTATGACTAAGCAATCTATGTATATTTCACTTGAAACCAGCGTCATTTTTAACTTGAAATGTTTTGATGCAAGAAATAGATAGTTACGTCCTACCGAAAGTCCAAATATTGTTAGAATGGTTCTATTTAATTCAAAGGGTAAAGATGAGCATTAAATTATCGTTAAGATGGTTTTGTAACAACAGTTGTATGGTTCAGTCCATATAGTATTGAGAAATAAATGTCATAAAATGTGTGTACCTTCTAGATCCTTTTTGTTTGCTAGGAAAACCATGGGAATGCCGTGTAACTCTTTTTCCATTAGCAATGACGTCAACAGGTCGTCTGCATCTTGAAGTCGGTCACGCGCGGATCCATCAATTACAAAGAGCATACCTATAAACAAAAATCAGAATAGAATCAGTATTACGGGACGCTCTCTCCCGTACGGGATTAATACTGCTCCAACCCTGAGGTTATTCTCTTGTTGTTGGACCCAGCCTCGTGAAACCTCCAACAAGCCAACACGCGTTTTAGTTTTCAGACTTTTATCTAGACTTTGCATGGAATAAACTTTGTATATGAGTTTGGGATGCATCAGTACCGAAGATCTGATTCCAACTGCTGATAGTTTACAATTTAAAATCATATATATTGAACAATGGAAATAACGCAATGAGGATTAACATAATAAGTGCAGATGTAAAAAAAAATCAATTATAAAACAGCTATTAAGTAACTTGTGACATTTTAGCAGCACGTACATAAAGGGATTAATTAGATGAACGATGAAGTGTCAATAAACATAACTAGAAGTCACTTAAAAGATAAGCTGTCCATCAGGTGGGATTAAGACGGTGCGGAATTTGGAACTTTTTAAAACAGTTGTCGAAATAGAAAAACGTTTTTGTAGCAATTAACACAAAGTCCGATAGAGTTATTTTACACAATAATTAAAAATAGTCCGAATGATTGAATTTCACACCGTAACATCAGTATAAAAAGCAGGCTTCTGTATGAACTAGCAGTAGATATAACATAGGTTTGAATACTTAAGTAATTTATTCTTAAGATTATCAGCAATATAAAATAATCTGTAGTTTTCGAAATACAGCTAAATAATAGATAATTAAAGTCATCGTTGAGTTGATCATTACGATTTGAAATTTAGCATCCAAAAGAAAATATTTCATACAGTTTATGATGTAAATAAACAAAATAAATCAATTTCAAAAGTGATTCAATTGATATTTTTCTGCCTTAATTCAAACTGCCGTAAATGACAAAACAAAACAAAAACCTTAAATAAATATAAAAACAAAACACCCATCATATTCTTTGTTGGTACATGGTGTATTTTTTCTACATTGAAGTTTTTGCTGTACTATGGACTAACTTTTATATAATTATAGTCTGTCTTTGACCTTATTTCAGCGAACTCTTGGTAAACTAGCGCGTGATAAGGCACAATTGTCTAAAAGTTATCGAAAAGTAACACGCCCATAGCGCCATTTACAGCTTTTATGATAAGACTAGATCCAACTGAAATGTTTAATATATTTGGACATAAATTTATACACGGGCAGACTAGTAAAATTCTTCGTTAGAACTTCTGTTTTTAGAATAATGTTTAAAATATGATATTACTGTTTTAGAAGGAAACGTATTTAATGCTTTTTAAAATTAATTTAAAGAGCTAAATATTAAAAGTTTATTTCAGGGTAGAATTTTACAAACTCAATGAGTAGGGTTTATCGAATCATTTGTACGTGCATACCCTTTATCCCTACATCATATTTTCATGTTCTATTAAATCCTCATGATGTTTTTTTTTTTTTCGTAAAATCTTGTTTTATTTAGTTGCTTTTTATTGACATTGATAGAAAAATTTGAATTATAGGGTTGCGGTTAATAAAATATTTTTGCTGTTTGAACTCGGTTTATATTCGTAAAATCCGATGTATTTAAATACTGCATTATGCGGTCTAGAATATAGCTGCAGGTCTGTATACATAGGTACTAGCCCCTGGTCTAAAAAATATCGGATGATCGAACTGACTGTAAGCCACATTGTACAGCTCCTCGCGTGTTTAAAAGTTGCAATTTGCGGTGCACAAAAACTTGCGCTAGATTTGGACTGATTAACCTTAATACCATTACAATTTTGGTACAATTTACAACTGATATCGTTGTTTAACTTGCAAAAGACTTTCTCTTACACAGCCCGATTGACCTCGGAAAATGAAGTATGTTAAATCCACATGCAGATTGAGAGTTGGAATTTTGATATGTTAACAAACTGTACCGCTTCACTTTATGGGGCTGTTGATAGCAATTGAAAGAATATCAGGGGCAAGTAAAGTGATGATATCTCTGGTTAAGTGTCCGAAAATCTTTTTGAAATGGAATATCTGTACAGAATGTGCTCGAATATAAGACTAACAAGTCGAAAACTAGCGCAAGCTCTTGTGCGCCGTAAACTGCACCTTTTTAACACGTAACGAACTGTAGCTACCAGGTCGTTCATCCGATTTTATATTTTTTTCCCAGACTGGGAACTACAAACCTGCATCTAATCATAAAGCGTCAATTTTTTAATATGTCCAAATACTAGACAGACATTTAATACAATTGATTTGAATACTACAAGTATGAACTGACCCAATGTCAAAAGTTTGAATGCGGATTAAAAGTTAAGTCTTCTGTAACGCCGGATTAAGATAATACCCAGTAATCCATGTAATTATATGTAATGACAAATTTTCTTCGTCTGTATTTACGAATTTTAAGCTGAGATATATTTGTTTCTGTCGAAATATATATTTCAAAGAGTCACCCCATTATTGTAAATTGACCAAGTTCACACAAAAACAGCGTATATATATTTTTATTTTTATTTTTTTTTAAAAAGCTTCAAAAACTACATTTTTGTCCACATAACCTACATATGAGTACACAAAATTGGTGATTTTAATTTTGGTGAATTTTCAAAAATCGCCAAAATAGGCCAAAATCATATCTTCGTAAAAAAAAAAACCAGCTATACGGTATTGAGTGTGTTTGGGCAAAGTATATTTCGCAACACCAGTTTTGTATCTAAAAAAACACGACCTAATGATTTCAAAAGGTAACTTGTGTCAAATATAATCATATACAAAACAAAATGTTGGCTAATCACACCCACTTACAGACATGAATTATCAAAGGATTTTTTTTATTGGAACAGGTGCGTGCACTTAAATACAACAGTTTGAATAAATGTATTTGTCGGGATACTTTTAATATCAAGAGACAATTATTGACGGTTAAGAAGAGTCAACATTCAATCGTTAAGTTATATCAACTAATCAAATGCATTTCAGATGAATAAAAGTTGACAAATAATACTGTTGATAACCATCGTAGAATTACAACCTTAGATAAAGTAATTTTGTTACGTTCTTCGTCGTGATACTAGAGACAGAACTGAGATTAACCATGCATGCCTGTTGAGATCGTAGTAAGACAACCCGCGACATATGCAGAACTGAGACTAACTATGACTGTTGAACCGCTAAATCTAGGAAGAATGACAATACCTTACATGTAGCGAGACTATATGTAACATTTTATGTAACTGTTGAGATCGTAGTAAGACAATCCGTGACATATGCAGAACTAAGACTAACTATGACAGTTGAATCGATAAATCTAGGAAGAATGACAATACCATAATGTAGCGAGGCTATATGTAACAGTTTATGTAACTGTTGAGATCGTAGTAAGACAATCCGTGACATATGCAAAACTGAGACTAACTATGACAGTTGAACCGCTAAATCTAGGAAGAATGACAATACCTTACGTGTAGCGAGACTATATGTAACAGTTTATGTAACTGTTGAGATCGTAGTAAGACAATCCGGGACATATGCAGAACTGAGACTAACTATGACAGTTGAATCGATAAATCTAGGAAGAATGACAATACCATAATGTAGCGAGGCTATATGTAACAGTTTATGTAACTGTTGAGATCGTAGTAAAACAATCCGTGACATATGCAAAACTGAGACTAACTATGACAGTTGAACCGCTAAATCTAGGAAGAATGACAATACCATACATGAAGCGAGACTATATGTAACAGTTTATGTAAATGTTGAGATCGTAGTAAGACAATCCGTGACATATGCAGAACTGAGACTAACTATGACAGTTGAAGCGCTAAATCTAGGAAGAATAACAATACCTTACATGTTGCGAGACTATATGTAACTGTGATAGTTGAGATTACACTGAGACTTAGTACAACAGTTGAGATCACACTGGGACTGAACGTGACAGTTTTGATAGTAGTGAACAATGGAGGAAGAAGTGAAATTCACCGTGACAATGGATTTAAATTATTTAAGATGATTATTTACAGTTTTATTTGTCAACAATTTTTTTTTATCTGACAGTATCTTTAACAGTTGAGCTATAGTCTGTCCCAAGATATTTATGCAGCACATTTGGCTGATTTTTAATAAAAATACACATACCTGTGAAAGAAGTGCAATTGAAGTCGATGAAAGGGAGAATTTCGAAGATATCTTCATTGACACATTATCATTTTACACTCGAAAAAATTCACAGGAACGAAAACAGATTTCTTACGGAGATTTTCTCCATTCGGAAGTCACTCGGAATATCTCGTGCAATTTTTCAACGTTATAATCCGGGTCTGCTGCAATACAAAATCCCCGTAGACATCCCATTTTTTAGCCAGGTATTGAAATCTGATAAGCTAAAGGGGGCGTTTCAACGGAGAAATCCTGGACATTTTTCGTACTTTTGAATGAAAATCGTTTGAACCCTGAGGTATTTTTAAATATCGAGTAATTAAGCAAAATGTGAATCGCGGATATCTTGGGACAGAGTATAGAAGTGATACTGACCGTGACAGTTGAAAAAGGAGTGAGACTTATACTGTTACAGTTGAGGTATAGTTCGACTGACTAGGAAACTTGATATAGTGGTGAGACCGTGCCAGATAAGCTAGTAGTTAAACAGGAGTGAGGTTTACCGTGACAGTTGAGATAGTAGTAAGACTCACCGTGACAGTTGTGATACATGTAGTACTGAGACTGACCATGACCGTTGAGAAAGTAGTGAGACTGACCATTACAGTTGAAATAGTGAAACTTACCGTAACAGTTGAGATAGAAGTTAGACTGACCGTGACAGTTGATATAGAAGTTAGACTGATAATGACAGTTCAGATAGTAGTGAGATTTACCGTGACAGTTGAGATAATAGTGTTTCCACAACCTCCTGATACTGGGCGTGCCTCCCATGTCCCAGAGAGTGATTGTGTTATTGTTGTAGCTGATGGTCTCCACGTTAAATCCCATCGTCGGCTTCGTGGTCACAAAATCTCCCAGGGACAGTTTATACAGCAGCGAAGTCTTTCCTGAATCGAAAAATTCAATTTAACAATTATTATAGTGATGTGTTTTGTTTCGTGAATCAATCATAATTATATTATACAGTATGAGGACAGTAATTCAATCCAAAAATAAAACGCTAGATCTTAATATAAGAGAAATTATATCATTATTTTATATATTGATTACACAAAAAGTTATGTACAAAATTGTGTCTTTGTTCAAATTTATTTGTGGTGGTAAGGCATAAAACAAAACACCCTGTAGATTTACCACAGCTAGTGTTTGTAATTATGTAGTGTACATACGTGTACAAGGGATTTAATTCCTATCAAAACAAAATTAGTGCTTGTAAGAATACCCGTATGTCACTCAATCTTAAGAACTAGAACGTTTCACATGTCTTTCATTTTTTTTTTTAAACTTCTTGCTAACATACATGTCTTTCTCTTGTTGTAACCTTTGCTATCGTAAATTACTTATCATCAATATTAAATCTGATGAAAAGTACATTTTCTTCAATCAAGGTGTAAAGATATTGTAATTTTTACAATTATATCATGTTTCGCGTTCCATTTGCTATAACAAAATTTAGTGTCAGCTACATTTTAGGTTTATTTTCCTCTAAAGACATGAAAATCATTGCTTTCAGTTACATGTTATTAATGTATAGAAACAAAACCATTAATGGAAAGTTGATTGTATACAGTAATATTCGAACAGTGAAAGCGAAATATTGATTGCTCATTAAATACACGAAAACTCCTGTCCCTGTTTATATTTTCATATACAGATTTAGTTTATTCCACAGAAATACTTATGTCTAGCAAAATGTTTACGTAAATGTACAAGTTAAGCAGTGGGTTACTTAGTATTGAATGTCAAGTTATCTTGCCAACTAAAATCTCTCCAAGTAGTAGTTACCCCATATACTATTGTTGTTAAAAGATGTCAGTGTAGAAATTGTATAGAAATGTTTTACTCGCTCTGTACACAATTGACAGCTACAAATATATATCTGATATGACCCCATATCTTGATATGTATTCATAAGCGTCCTGATATTTCATTGTAAAGGAAGTTGAATGGTCAGCAAATTAGCCAACAGATCTACCTCAAATTATTACATGTGATACTGTATTTGAAGCAAAACACTGTTAATTAATATAGAGACATTTCATATATTTTATCATTAAAATTTGAATATTTTCCTATGTATTTTTGCAGAGCTCTTTTTCTTTAAGAGATCAATATATAGTTTAAAATGGCCTGACTATCCAGCCCTCTTGAAAACTAAATTAAAATGTGGACAAATTTGATATATACCTGCCCCATCCAGGCCGACTAGAATCAACCGGAAGGAAGTGGCCTCAGAGTTCCTTCTGGACATGCTCGAAGTACATCCCATGATGCCAGTATCATGTCTGAAACGCATGAGCGCTGAGAAGCATATTTTCAAGTTTCAATCACAACTATAATGTTCAAACATTCCAGCCAATCTGACACATTACTCCAATCTCTAAAAAGGGGAGATAAATCCGGCAACAAAGTTACTATGGTAGATGGCTAATGCAACTAGCGAGTGGGACTTAAATAATTCAAAACACACCAGCTGCACGAGATATAAATACACCGTTTGCACTATGTTGTCAATATCAACAAACAGTCATTCAATGACACCATTTGAATCATTAACTTTCCTTGTGTCAAAGTCGCCAGATAATTTCGAACTATACTGGAGCATTTAAATTGACAACGCGTCAAACGAATTCAACTAATATTGAGTCATATAAGGTGTGTTTTTTTTTTTTTTTTGGTTCGGTATTTAAATCGAGTATTAAACTCAACACATACTAAGACCGGGTATGTATATAAAAGATGAAAGAGGATTAAAGCACGGTTTATCGAACGTATTAGAGTTGTCCGTGAATGAAACGCTAGCCAATTTGATCTAGAAGCCAAAGAATCGTGTTAGAAAGTAGTAATTTGTTTTTACGCGTTTGACTGCCAAGGGCATGCATGCGTAATGAAACAACGACTTAGAAATAAGAAATGCAACAATTAAAAATAGCCACTCAAATACCCGATTCTGTTTGAAAATACTGTATGCAGTGTGAATTTAATTTGTTCATTTGAAAGAAGCATGCAACCAGAAAACCGATCCGAATGATGCACATTTAAAAGTTGGCGCAAGAGTGCGGCGAATATCTACTGGGAAATTATTCTGTCATTTGACGTCTGCAAAATATCCAAATCACGTGTAATTTCATCACAAATTTCATTTGGGGAGAAAGTCTAATAATAAAACATGAAAAAAGTAATTCTGGGAAACTAATTATATAACGGTCATGAAATGCAGAATACCTAAATTTTGCAGATCTAAAAGTTGTTCAAAAGAAACATGACATTCTTTTACGTGGAAGTCCAGGAAAAGTAGATTCTTCCACGCAAAACTAGTTCTGGCAGCAAATATTACTACACTGTAGTACTGTGTATTAGTTTAAAGTGGTATGGGACACCTGTCGATATCAATTTGGATAAAAGTGCATGATTATATAATCAAAATACTTTCACCGTTTTAGATTTTTTGAATTTTACGATATAACCAAAAAATGTTTTAATGTTTAATGTACAGATTTGTAGCTAACGATCTAACACATTGCGCTACGCTTTTAGCTAAAAAAAAAAAAATGGGAAAACTTGATTTTGTTTATTTTGATAGGACGTACATTTGTATGTCACAATATTGACTGTCACATACTACCATACGAGTAGTCCTCACTCCGTATGTAAGTTTCTTTTACATCTGCACTTAATGATTTCATTCTCTTTAACCCACTTCATGGCCATACTAGTAAAATTTGAAAAGAAAATAATGCCTGTACTTATGTATTTGCAACTGGAATTTAGTTACGGGTTTTGTTTTGGTTTATTTTTTTGTTCATTTAGAGGTTTTTTTCGGGGGGGGGGGGGGGAGTTTCATGTTCTTATCTTTTTAAAAGGGGGGGGGGTTGTTTGAGGTTTTCTTTTGTGCTTTTTCGTTCGTTATTATCATTTTTTTTTTTTGCATTGACCTGTCCATGTGTGTTTGTGCAATTGAATTGTTATGACGATGCTAGATTGATGTCCATAATAATTTGTGAGATTGTATGCACAGCAAAATACTATGGACTGTAAAGAAGTCAGATTTAATTTGCGAACGGCTGTAAAAATGGACGCGCGAAAAGATGAACGGGCATGTATAAATTTTTCACGAGTTGTAATTAGCAAGTTTGTTATTTGCTAGACAGGGGGCACTGAGAGTTATCGCTCATTTCTTTCCAAACAGACATTGTAGATATTTAGAGTATCGTGAATCTGTAATTAAACTGAGGGAAATAATTGCGGAGGATTCCAAATACATCGGGAAATATAAAACTATCCTGAATTTTAAGTTGTGAAGGGAAATATTTCAGAAATGAACTCAATGTCTACCCAAGTTATACGAGTATAATAATTGACTGATGGGTAAGCGAATTATAAAAAAGCGTAAATTGTTCCAACCCAGGTTATACGAATATAATTTGGGTAGATATTGAGTTCATTCATTCTAATTTCATTTTCTGTAATTTACTGTACAAATTGAGTGCTTTTTGCTTTTATAAATGATATAAATCTGTTCAAAATTCAAACGTAACGTCAAGCGGATTAGTACGTTTTTTACGTTGGTGCACTGTGACGTGTCTTTTGACGTGCAAACAAGGTTATACAAATTTAGCTAAATTTTTCTATCCAATCAAATGCCGCGTTACAACCAGAATTAAAATATTAAAATATATTTGGGAAACAAAAATTAGGTTAGATACTATGGATATTTATTTTTATTTTTTTTAGACAAAAGTAAAGGCTAATAAGGTCTAGTAATTAATTTTCAGCTGGGTTTGATGGGTAATTTTTTGACCACTCAGCCTTCTTGATATGAATCAAAATCTTGTCCAGAGGAGGCAATTAGACGTATAATTGTCTTGATGGTCACGAATGCATCTGGTTAAAATTCATCTTATCTCTTAATTAATTATTTCAGTTGCAATTTCAACAATTAAACAGCAAACGTGAAGAAAAGTCGTCGACTCCACAACCACTCTTGCTGACATTGTGACACAAAGATCACTCAAGTGTCATTTACAATATCGTTTGGCCGTAAGTTTGACTTATGTGCTTATGTATGGACAATTTTCGAGACGCCATGCGCGGCTGTTTTTTTTTTTTTTTTTATCTCACGGTCTTTTGTTTGTAATTCTTAATCAATATTAAGTTATGTGCATACATGTATATTATCATCATCTACACCAATACTTTTCAAATTGGCTCTACAGAAAGATTTGATTCTTCAACTAAGGTCAGTCGCGGGTTTAAAATTTTGCACCTTTTGCGCATGGTATTGCACATTACTTAAAGCTTTCGTAAAACGCAAATGCTGAGTAAAAAGCTTAAATACACAGTTTATCATATAACGTGTTTATTCTAAAAATTACATATCATAAAAAACTATTTTTAGTAAAATGAATCCTTAGAATATTGTTCACACGTATTTTTATCATTTCGCCGCTACTTCAAATTCGACGTTATCCACGTTTGAGTCATGTCTTACGATGACGTCATTTGATACTTTTACGTAACAATTGACAGAAATAAACGTCGTGCAATTTTTTTACTGCGGCGTCAATGATTAAAATTGAAATTATACTTTGCAAAATAAAAACATGCGCGATCCTTCCATGTTCCATGTGAGGGGATCCGTATTTTTTTTTATCTTTTACATATAAAACTGAATTTGATTCGTAATCATCCTTTTTTCGTTATTTCTTTAAAAAATAAAAAACAATTACTAGTACAAATATTAAAAAAAAATACGAAGATTTTTACTTTCGAATCTCATTTTTTGATTTCAAATATCATTTTGATAAAAACCCGATACAGTGGTTCTTTCCCCGAGAATTTAGAAAGTGGGAGAGGGGAAAAGACCTGTTTTGAATCCTGGTAAAAGCAATTAGTTTGTTTGTTCGACTAAATATGGTAATAAGCCGTATCAAATAATATATATATTGCTGAAAAAAGGGTCCATAAACCCCACACATACATTCCATTTACTAATAAACACTTTCGCTCCAAAGCATTTATCAGCCCATTCTGCAATTTGAGTGCATTAACGAGAAATTTCTATGTTAAACCATTCTCTTGAGAATGACGATCATAATAGCTCCAAATGAGTCCCGGCTCATTCCGAGGTTATAGCTAAAAGCACGGGCTCCTGGGACCATATTTTGTTAATTGGCTTATGCATGGAAGATGCATGTATTCGTCAGTAGGATCGATATATCAAGTAACAGGCATACACCAGAGCGTGCATATGGTAGACTTGTTTACTTGTTTACAAAGAGAGCTGGGTGGTCGTGGCCATTTTTAGACTATAATAATTAATCTCCTTAAAACGAAAAGCTCTGTATAAAGATATATGAAAATATTCAAATTTTCACACCTAAAATATTTGTATTTTTTCTTCATTTAATAATTTAATTAAAGGGACATGGTCACTAAATTGGTCAACAATTATTTTTCCATTTTTAAATAAAAACAGGGCCCGAGCCTTGTTTTCATGACAATGAATTGTGAGCTCTGTATCTTGCTTATATCTCTATGACTGACACTCAAATTTTGGTTGA
This sequence comes from Magallana nippona, assembly GCA_033439105.1. NCBI lineage: Eukaryota > Metazoa > Mollusca > Bivalvia > Ostreida > Ostreidae > Magallana > Magallana nippona. The sequence continues at coordinate 18,469,006 of CM065924.1, forward strand.
TCTTCAGAAATTTTATGCATTTCTAAAGCATTGTAAATAACGAAGTTAAAAAAAAAAATTCCAAAATCGTCATCATGCCCCTTTAATGACTGAAAATAATATTTCAAATTTAAATGTATTGTAGAACTAATGGGTATTTTTCCAGCATCTGGCCTCCTTAAACATTTACTGAGTCCTTTTATTTTTCCTGTCCTCTCTCAAAATATCCAGTTGTGTTCACACTGCTATTGATAAAAACGAATAAGTTTACAAAAAAGTATTTGATTTGTATGAATATGCACTTTTCATTTAAAAAAATAGCCAAAAAAAAACGACTTTAGTCCAATTACCAGATAATGTTAAATAACATTTTCAAGTGGTGTCTAAAATCATGCCTATAAGTTTATAGATCGAAACTATTAGCTATATGGGGTTGAAAACAAGGACTGCATGGATAGACGTCAGGCTTTCAAATAGTTGTTACACAGTCGTACCTTTTATTTTCTTAACGACATCTTCAATAGCCAAGGGTTTACGATCCACTCTGCTCTACATCTTCGCTAGCCAAGGGTTTACGATCCACTCTGCTCTACATCTTCGCTAGCCAAGAGTTTACGATCCACTCTGCTCTACATCTTCGCTATTCAATGTGTAACAAACCGATCGACACTGCTCTACATCTTCACTAGTCAAGGTTTAACGATCCACTCTGCTCTATACATCTTCGCTAGCCAAGGGTTTACGATCCACTCTGCTCTACATCTTCGCTAGTCAAGGTTTAACGATCCACTCTGTTCTATATCTTCGCTAGCTAAGGGTTTACGATCCTCTCTGCTCTTCATCTTCGCTAGTCAAGGTTTAACGATCCACTCTGCTCTACATCTTCGCTAGCCAAGGGTTTACGATCCACTCTGCTCTACATCTTCGCTAGCCAAGGGTTTACGATCCACTCTGCTCTACATCTTCGCTAGTCAAGGTTTAACGAACCGATCCACTCTGCTCTACATCTTCGCTAGTCAAGGTTTAACGATCCACTATGCTCTACATCTTCGCTAGCCAAGGGTTTACGATCCACTCTGCTCTACATCTTCGCTAGCCAAGGGTTTACGATCCACTCTGCTCATACATCTTCGCTAGCCAAGGGTTTACGATCCACTCTGCTCTACATCCTCGCTATTCAATGTGTAACGAACCGATCCACACTGCTCTACATCTTCACTAGTCAAGGTTTAACGATCCACTCTGCTCTATACATCTTCGCTAGCCAAGGGTTTACGATCCACTCTGCTCTACATCTTCGCTAGTCAAGGTTTAACGATCCACTCTGTTCTATATCTTCGCTAGCTAAGGGTTTACGATCCTCTCTGCTCTTCATCTTCGCTATTCAAGGTTTAACGATCCACTCTGCTCTACATCTTCGCTAGCCAAGGGTTTACGATCCACTCTGCTCTACATCTTCGCTAGCCAAGGGTTTACGATCCACTCTGCTCTACATCTTCGCTAGTCAAGGTTTAACGAACCGATCCACTCTGCTCTACATCTTCGCTAGTCAAGGTTTAACGATCCACTCTGCTCTACATCTTCGCTAGCCAAGGGTTTACGATCCACTCTGCTCTACATCTTCGCTAGCCAAGGGTTTACGATCCACTCTGCTCTACATCTTCGCTAGCCAAGGGTTTACGATCCACTCTGCTCTACATCCTCGCTATTCAATGTGTAACGAACCGATCCACACTGCTCTACATCTTCACTAGTCAAGGTTTAACGATCCACTCTGCTCTATACATCTTCGCTAGCCAAGGGTTTACGATCCACTCTGCTCTACATCTTCGCTAGTCAAGGTTTAACGATCCACTCTGCTCTATATCTTCGCTAGCCAAGGGTTTACGATCCTCTCTGCTCTTCATCTTCGCTAGTCAAGGTTTAACGATCCACTCTGCTCTACATCTTCGCTAGCCAAGGGTTTACGATCCACTCTGCTCTACATCTTCGCTAGCCAAGGGTTTACGATCCACTCTGCTCTACATCTTCGCTATTCAATGTGTAACGAACCGATCCACACTGCTCTACATCTTCGCTAGTCAAGGTTTAACAATCCACTCTTCTCTAAACATCTTCGCTAGCCAAGGTTTTACAATCCACTCTGCTCTACATCTTCGCTAGTCAAGGTTTAACGATCCACTCTGCTCTATACATCTTCGCTAGCCAAGGGTTTACGATCCACTCTGCTCTACATCTTCGCTAGCCAAGGGTTTACGATCCTCTCTGCTCTTCATCTTCGCTAGTCAAGGTTTAACGATCCACTCTGCTCTACATTTTCGCTAGCCAAGAGTTTACGATCCACTCTGCTCTTCATCTTCGCTAGCCAAGGGTTTACGATCCACTCTGCTCTACATCTTCGCTATTCAATATGTAACAAACCGATCCACACTGCTCTACATCTTCGTTAGTCAAGGTTTAACGATCCACTCTGCTCTATACATCTTCGCTAGCCAAGGGTTTACGATCCACTCTGCTCTACATCTTCGCTATTCAATGTGTAACGAACCGATCCACACTGCTCTACATCTTCACTAGTCAAGGTTTAACGATCCACTCTGCTCTATACATCTTCGCTAGCCAAGGGTTTACGATCCACTCTGCTCTACATCTTCGCTAGTCAAGGTTTAACGATCCACTCTGCTCTATATCTTCGCTAGCCAAGGGTTTACGATCCTCTCTGCTCTACATCTTCGCTTGTCAAGGTTTAACGATCCATTCTGCTCTACATCTTCGCTAGCCAAGGGTTTACGATCCACTCTGCTCTACATCTTCGCTAGCCAAGGGTTTACGATCCACTCTGCTCTACATCTTCGCTATTCAATGTGAAACGAACCGATCCACACTGCTCTACATCTTCGCTAGTCAAGGTTTAACGATCCACTCTGCTCTATACATCTTCGCTAGCCAAGGGTTTACAATCCACTCTGCTCTACATCTTCGCTAGTCAAGGTTTAACGATCCACTCTGCTCTATACATCTTCGCTAGCCAAGGGTTTACGATCCACTCTGCTCTACATCTTCGCTAGCCAAGGGTTTACGATCCTCTCTGCTCTTCATCTTCGCTAGTCAAGGTTTAACGATCCACTCTGCTCTACATCTTCGCTAGCCAAGGGTTTACGATCCACTCTGCTCTACATCTTCGCTAGCCAAGGGTTTACGATCCACTCTGCTCTACATCTTCGCTATTCAATATGTAACAAACCGATCCACACTGCTCTACATCTTCGTTAGTCAAGGTTTAACGATCCACTCTGCTCTATACATCTTCGCTAGCCAAGGGTTTACAATCCACTCTGCTCTACATCTTCGCTAGTCAAGGTTTAACGATCCACTCTGCTCTATACATATTCACTAGCCAAGGGTTTACGATCCACTCTGCTCTACATCTTCGCTAGTCAAGGTTTTACGAACCGATCCACTCGGCTCTACATCTTCGCTAGCCAAGGGTTTACGATCCACTCTGCTCTACATCTTCGCTAGCCAAGGGTTTACGATCCACTCTGCTCTACATCTTCGCTATTCAATATGTAACAAACCGATCCACTCTGCTCTACATCTTCGCTAGCCAAGGGTTTACGATCCACTCTGCTCTACATCTTAGCTAGCCAAGGGTTTACGATCCACTCTGCTCTACATTTCGCTATTCAATGTGTAACGAACCGATCCACACTGCTCTACATCTTCGCTAGTCAAGGTTTAACGATCTACTCTGCTCTATACATCTTCGCTAGCCAAGGGTTTACGATCCACTCTGCTCTACATCTTCGCTAGTCAAGGTTTTACGAACCGATCCACTCGGCTCTACATCTTCGCTAGTCAAGGTTTTACGAACCGATCCACTCTGCTATACATCTTCGCTAGCCAAGGGTTTACGATCCACTCTGCTCTACATCTTCGCTAGCCAAGGGTTTACGATCCACTCTGCTCTACATCTTCGCTAGCCAAGGGTTTACGATCCACTCTGCTCTACATCTTCGCTATTCAATGTGTAACGAACCGATCCACACTGCTCTACATCTTCGCTAGTCAAGGTTTAACGATCTACTCTGCTCTATACATCTTCGCTAGCCAAGGGTTTACAATCCACTCTGCTCTACGTCTTCGCTAGTCAAGGTTTAACGATCCACTCTGCTCTATAAATCTTCGCTAGCCAAGGGTTTACGATCCACTCTGCTCTACATCTTCGCTAGCCAAGGGTTTACGATCCTCTCTGCTCTTCATCTTCGCTAGTCAAGGTTTAACGATCCACTCTGCTCCACATCTTCGCTAGCCAAGGGTTTACGATCCACTCTGCTCTACATCTTCGCTAGCCAAGGGTTTACGATCCACTCTGCTCTACATCTTCGCTATTCAATATGTAACAAACCGATCCACACTGCTCTACATCTTCGTTAGTCAAGGTTTAACGATCCACTCTGCTCTATACATCTTCGCTAGCCAAGGGTTTACAATCCACTCTGCTCTACATCTTCGCTAGTCAAGGTTTAACGATCCACTCTGCTCTATACATATTCACTAGCCAAGGGTTTACGATCTACTCTGCTCTACATCTTCGCTAGTCAAGGTTTTACGAACCGATCCACTCGGCTCTACATCTTCGCTAGCCAAGGGTTTACGATCCACTCTGCTCTACATCTTCGCTAGCCAAGGGTTTACGATCCACTCGGCTCTGCTCTACATCTTCGCTAGCCAAGGGTTTACGATCCACTCTGCTCTACATCTTCGCTAGCCAAGGGTTTACGATCCACTCGGCTCTACATCTTTGCTATTTAAGGTTTTACGAACCGATCCACTCTGCTCTACATCTTCGCTAGCCAAGGGTTTATGATCCACTCTGCTCTACATCTTCGCTAGCCAAGGGTTTATGATCCACTCTGCTCTACATCTTCGCTAGCCAAGGGTTTACGATCCACTCTGCTCTACATCTTCGCTAGCCAAGGGTTTACGATCCACTCTGCTTTACATCTTCGCTATTCAATGTGTAACGAACCGATCCACACTGCTCTACATCTTCACTAGTCAAGGTTTAACGATCCACTCTGCTCTATTCATCTTCGCTAGCCAAGGGTTTACGATCCACTCTGCTCTACATCTTCGCTAGTCAAGGTTTAACGATCCACTCTGCTCTACATCTTCGCTAGTCAAGGGTTTACGATCCTCTCTGCTCTTCATCTTCGCTAGTCAAGGTTTAACGATCCACTCTGCTCTACATCTTCGCTAGCCAAGGGTTTACGATCCACTCTGCTCTACATCTTAGCTAGCCAAGGGTTTACGATCCACTCTGCTCTACATTTCGCTATTCAATGTGTAACGAACCGATCCACACTGCTCTACATCTTCGCTAGTCAAGGTTTAACGATCTACTCTGCTCTATACATCTTCGCTAGCCAAGGGTTTACGATCCACTCTGCTCTACATCTTCGCTAGTCAAGGTTTTACGAACCGATCCACTCGGCTCTACATCTTCGCTAGTCAAGGTTTTACGAACCGATCCACTCTGCTATACATCTTCGCTAGCCAAGGGTTTACGATCCACTCTGCTCTACATCTTCGCTAGCCAAGGGTTTACGATCCACTCTTCTCTACATCTTCGCTAGCCAAGGGTTTACGATCCACTCTGCTCTACATCTTCGCTATTCAATGTGTAACGAACCGATCCACACTGCTCTACATCTTCGCTAGCCAAGGGTTTACGATCCTCTCTGCTCTTCATCTTCGCTAGTCAAGGTTTAACGATCCACTCTGCTCTACATCTTCGCTAGCCAAGGGTTTACGATCCACTCTGCTCTACATCTTCGCTAGCCAAGGGTTTACGATCCACTCTGGTCTACATCTTCGCTAGTCAAGGGTTTACGAAACACTCTGCTCTACATCTTCGCTAGCCAAGGGTTTACGATCCACTCTGCTCTACATCTTAGCTAGCCAAGGGTTTACGATCCACTCTGCTCTACATTTCGCTATTCAATGTGTAACGAACCGATCCACACTGCTCTACATCTTCGCTAGTCAAGGTTTAACGATCTACTCTGCTCTATACATCTTCGCTAGCCAAGGGTTTACGATCCACTCTGCTCTACATCTTCGCTAGTCAAGGTTTTACGAACCGATCCACTCGGCTCTACATCTTCGCTAGTCAAGGTTTTACGAACCGATCCACTCTGCTATACATCTTCGCTAGCCAAGGGTTTACGATCCACTCTGCTCTACATCTTCGCTAGCCAAGGGTTTACGATCCACTCTTCTCTACATCTTCGCTAGCCAAGGGTTTACGATCCACTCTGCTCTACATCTTCGCTATTCAATGTGTAACGAACCGATCCACACTGCTCTACATCTTCGCTAGCCAAGGGTTTACGATCCTCTCTGCTCTTCATCTTCGCTAGTCAAGGTTTAACGATCCACTCTGCTCTACATCTTCGCTAGCCAAGGGTTTACGATCCACTCTGCTCTACATCTTCGCTAGCCAAGGGTTTACGATCCACTCTGGTCTACATCTTCGCTAGTCAAGGGTTTACGAAACACTCTGATCCTGTTGTAGAGGTGCAGTGTGGATCGTAAACATATGCTTTAACGATGTCCAGAATGTCTACAGTACAAGTAGAAGTAACCAGAATGAAATAAATAATTTATCAAATCAACACTTTCATTTCTTTTAATGCTTTTCAATACAAGACTGACTCATCATTAGCATGCTATATTGAAATATTATTACATCTTAATATGCTAGATATTTCTAACAATTTGTACATCTTAAATCATTGATTCTCAATGTTACTAATGATTTTTACGTTTACTCGGATTGAATGTTGTTTATCACTATACTCTAAAATTAATATAGATAACTGCAGATAAATGTATGAATTAATTGTTCAATTGAAACCCTGGGGCTTAGCACACTAAAGTATATTTCGAATTGATATAAAGATCACCCCCCCCCCCCCCCCCGAAAAAAAAGGAAAAAGAAAAAAAGTAAGCCATTGATGATAATTGGAAATGCAAGTGAGGGGAAATAGGTTGTATGTTTACTAATTAGTTAATTATTGTCCTCCTGGGAACATCTCATTTGAACATAAACGTGGTCGCGATCGACCCGATGCAGATGGTAGAGTGAGCTGAACTCGCATATGATGAGATTTTTATCAGATTATATGACCCCTTTTTGACGGTTTGAGTTAAGAATAATATGCCAAGAAGGCTTATGTTTAGTCACAGGGGACCTTTGTTTCAGTGAATTACCTATTGTTGTATAGCCCTTCCCTCGCCGTTTATTTTCTGTGGTTTGTTTGAATAAACGGAGGTTATTTTTCGGGAAAGGAGGGGGGGGGGGGTGTCATTGGTTAATAAAAAGGTAAATGTACTCACATACATGTAGTAACACTTGCACAATGTTCTTTTTTTCAATTCCTTGACTCAAATGTCTTTATGATAATAAAATGCAGATAATTTTCTTAATTAAAACCCCTTCCTTTTCCTCCATGGTGCAATAATTAAAATAAAAAAGAAGGATATGGTTTACTATTTTATTTTCTTTTGTTTTTCTATCAAAAATGTAAAAGAGCAGATCTGTATTTAAATATATTAGCATTGGAATCTTTTTTTTTTTTTTTTTTTTTTTTTTGTAAAACCCCTTTTTCCCTATAAGTGCGCGGAGCAGATCTAAAGTATAATCATTATGACGAAACTATGCCTCTTTCGCGTGAAATTAACACGTAACTACTAATATGCCTCTTTCGCGTGAGATAATCTACGTGGTTTTCAAGGAAAATCAGCTCATGCCTTTGAAAATTGTGAGAAAAAGAAATCACGTTGAATTGATACGAAATCGAGCAGAAGAAAATACATGGTGAAATTACCTAAAATTAATCTTGCTGGAGTGTATACTTGTACTTTTCCCCACATAGACGAAATCTTATATGTATAACAAAGTGTTTGGAAATGCCTTGATATGAATATGACTAGCATCTGTCTGATTCAATGCGAAGTGGTTCGATTTACACAGAAATAATAATTCTGCACTTATAATTTCCGTCAATATCCCGCGAGATAATCTCTCCCCAAACTGAATGTTCTTCCCACAAAGGACCGGGATGCTATTTATACAAGCACCACGATGTGCCCTCCCATGGCCACAAAAGCTGTCAGCCACCGTCGTCTCGCCGATCGATATAAATTTGATTAGTAGCCCTGTTTTTATCGAAGGCTTTATCACTTTCTGTATTCCCTAGGTATACCCTTTGATTACAGTGAAGAAAGGAGTTTGAGAAAATGTTGACGATGCCTGTTATTAATAATAAGTTTGCCGTTCGTCTACATGTACAATAGCCAGTCTTCTTTGAAAACTGACAGATTTTTTTGACAGGCTTTACGAACATAGACATATTAATACGCTAAATTCCTGCGTGTTCTAGAATACTTATCAATTTTGTTGCAAACTCATTTCAAGATATAATATTATACAGATTCATCTCGCTCATTAACTGCATGCAAAATGACAAGGGGCCCTAGGGCCACATAACTCACCTGAGTAACATTGGACACGAATCTAATCAGCTAACGACAGCCTTTGGAATCAAGGACAGGCTACCCAGTTTATTATAAGCAATTAAATCTGAAAGTGCAAGTAAGCACATCAAAAGATCCTGAAAAGTGGCAGTCTACTTATTTTACCTGATTTCAAGCCACCAACAACTTCTTACAAAAGATATGCCAGCTTATTCATTCTAATTTTTTTTTCAGTTTTATTAAATTTTTTGTGCATTAGTCAAAGTACGAAGAAACAACTTACAACTTACTTCCCCTAGTACAGAAAAATAATAGACTGCCTTGTTTTCTAACCCCTCCCCTTAAAGAATAAGGCTGCACTCTCTGAACCTAGTTGTAAAATATAAATATTTTGGAAACAATCAAACAATCTCATACTTTCTTCAACGCATGATAATTTCATCCATAAAAGGCTCCCAGCTATATGATCCATTATAAAATATTCTGTATAAAATCCTATAATTCAACCCTCCCCAACCTCATTTTAACACAAAGGGTTAAAAGCAAATCTTAACCGAGAATTTTTTCGTATCTATTTTCACAAATTATAGCATTTTATATATTCAGTAGAATTATTATACAAGAGGCCCAGGGGCCACATCGCTGACCTGAGCAACAATAGGCTTAACTCTCATCAAATCAGCATTCAGTATCAAAATCAAAATATCCTGACAACTCAGTACAATAGATCTTGCTCAAAAAATTTGAAAAATCTGCCGATTTTTATCCACATATTTTTATGGTAAATATCAAGCCCTTTTTGTTGTTTTAGTTTTAGTATGAAGAATTTACTCTCTTCCTATATTACCCCCCCCCCCCCCCAACTTTGTGGTCCCCACTTTTCTCTGGGGAATCGTGGTTTGATCAAACTTTATTCTGCACAACCTGTGCTTTCACACAAGTTACTGCTTTTTGGACTGAATGCTTTTCCAGCGGAATTTTAAAGATTTTTCTCTATATCTTCCTATGTAAAAATTTGGACTTCTCCCTCTAATGTGGCCCCATCATACCCAAGAACAAACTTGAATATACACTATCTAAGGATGCTTCCACACAAGTTTAAGCTTTTCTAGCCACATGGTTTTTGAGGAAAAAAAATTAAAAGATTTTCTCTATATTTTCTTTCTAACATTCAAGCCCCCCCCCCTCCCCATTGTTGCCCCATTATACACCGGGGATCATAATTTGACCAAATTGGAATATATACTATTTGAGGATGCTTTCACTCAAGGTTAAGTTTTTCTGGCCAAACGGTTTTTGAGAGGAAGATTTTAAAGATTTTCTTTATATAAACCTGTAAAAATTCGACCCTTCATTGTGGCCCCACCCTACCCTTAAGTGACCATGATTTAAATAAACTTGAATCTACACTACCTGAGGATGCTTCCACACAAGTTTAAGGTTTTTCTGGCCAAATAGATTTTAAGAAGAAGATTTTTAAAGATTTTCTCTCTATATATTCCTATGTAAAAATCCATCCCCCATCGTGGCCCCACCATACCCCCGGGGACCATGATTTGAACAAACTTGAATCTACACTACATGAGGATGCTTCCGTACAAGCTACAGCTTTCCTGGCCTAACAGTGTTTAAGAAGAAGATTTTTTAAAAATACCAACAAAATACCAACAAATTTTTGATAATTCTAAATTAAAGAGGGTGTGGCTATGCATTTGAACAAACTTTAATCCCCTTCACTCAGTGATGCTTTTTGCCACGTTTGGTTGAAATCGACCCAGTAGTTCTGGAGAAGAAGATGAAAATGTGAAAAGTTTACAACGACAAAGACAACGGACAAATTTTGATCAGAAAAGCTCACTTAAGCTTTCAGCTCAGGTGAGCTAAAAAAGCTAATACACCTATTAAAGGTTGGATATTACAGGCTATGAGGTTCTTGTTTGGAATATTTTTTAACTGTTTCTACTCTTTCCGAATTATCTCCCCTTCGAAACAGAACTTGTCTTTCATTCAAATAAACTATAAAGTTTTTTTTCCGTAGGGTGCTTTGTGCATAGTGTGGTTGAAATTGACGAAGAAGAACATTTTTAAGTCTGCCAAGCCTCTGTTCACTCTTTTTTAATTACATATATCTTCCTCATCTTCAGGGGACACTGCTCTTCATTTCAACAAACATACCTCCCCCTTAACCTTTTAAAATGTTGTGCTAAGTTTAATTGAATTTGGCCGAGTGGTTCCTGAGGGAAAATCGAAGTTTTTGAAAACATCTTACATGTACTATATTTTTACTCTTTCTTTATTTTCTCCCATTTGAAACAGAACTGGCACTTTATTTGACAAACTTAATAGTCTTTCCCCAAAGAATGCTTTGTGCAAAGGTCGATTGAAATTGTCCCAGAGGTTGGCCTTTCTTCACTTAGGTGAGCTTAAAATGATAAAGGAAATCACGTGAACATGTATAATTTTTCATCATCAACAACTATGAAAAAATTAAGTTGGTAGAAAGACCCCAATTTCTAACCCACACGCCGATTTGAAATGTGTTAGCAAAATCGCAATTGATTAATTATTTGTTTTATTTATTTATTCATTCATTGGATGATTCTTGTTTCAAGCCCTACCAATACCCCTTTTACTAACATTGAAACCAATGGAATCTTACCGGATCGACAACCGCAAAGGCTCGATAAGTTGCGATTGATATCGAAACACCTCTAGAACCTAGTATGTTCGGAGAAACTGTCTCGTGCTACCAACTATCCTGAAAATGGGCCTCGGTTAGGATGAACCATGTTTACACACTAATGAAATGCTTTATTATTCTGAAAAAAATCTTTGATCTTTGCAGAAAGGTAAACATTTCTCGAGTTTATCAATTAATTTAACATGGCCAAGTATTTGTATTTTTGACCGATGTTCTGGTTTCTTCAGCCTGCTTAAGTTCAGAGAATTTGTAAGTTCATATCACCGGTATTATCACCCTAAATTTTTTAGATGATTGCATGGTGTTTGGACAAGGCAAAAGCTTTTCAGCTCATTGACCAAACACCCACTCGGTCGTGCTGTCACACAAAACGCGCTGTCGCGAAAACACGTCTTTTGCGCAGTGTCCTACTAAAAGAACTTCGAACAACACAACATTTTTGCTCAGCACCTTTTCACGCTAGTAAATCTTATGACAGATCGTCGCGTTAGCACAGCATTACACAATAGATGCCGCATTTTGACACACCACGTCGATCATTGCGTGATATCAACCTCGCAAAACAAACTGTCATGATATCACATCATAAAAACGCGCAGACGTACTACACGCTATCACGTCGACAGTCCAAAACAACAAAATTGTGAAAGCGCGATAAAGAGTTAAGTTGTGTCAACACAATAGCTGTGTTAGCACAATAGCGTGTATGCTTACTTCAGCTTTGAAATTACATAACTATTTTTCTGGAACTATTTTCATTATTGATAGAACTTGCATTCAGTTTTTGACACATTATTGCACGATAATCCTTTGTCAATTTATCTCCCTTTCCAGGGGGCTCATTAGGTTTATTTTATGGTTTGCCATCTATTGAATTTTGTTCACGCATGCGCATATCTTAAATGTCGATTTTTTGTCAAATATGATAAAAAGCGTTCTTTAGCTGAATAATCAACCATTATTTACGATGTAGATCACAAAAGGAGAGAAGATTGAAAAACAGACTTATTCAGTATTTCTAAAGTCGAAAAGTAATTCTTCTTGGAGCTTGTTTCTTGTGTTATTGTTTATGATTGAGTTTTATTATAGAAATCGTTTACTTTAACATGAAAACGTCGTCACCACTTTGCAAAAGTTTCATTTTTTAACGATTTTATTATTTCATCGCTTTTCTGAAAGATGTCCCTTCATATTGATTAATGGTCAATATGTAATCACGCGGTCGACCCCTCCGTTAATGCAGTAAAATTGAGACAAAAGTGTTGTTCGAGTTTTTTCGTTTCAAGATAACTTCTCCTCTTTGAAGAAAATAATAATATCGATTGACACCAACCGGCTAAAATAGAGCTGTAATTGTATATTGTAAGAAAAATGACAACCTTATCAAAAATATCAATAACTTCATAAAAATAATGCTTTCTTCGAACACATAAACGATAAAAATAATCATACCAATTATGAACTGGTGCGGTCATGCGTCATAATTATGAGAAAATGCATATGAATCCCTTTGAAAGGAGTAAGCAGTTACTTATATAAAAGAGAACAAAGGCTCCATTCTCACGTAAATGTATGCTAACTTTTAAGACTGCAGTTATCAAAAATCGATCACATGCTGTTGTCGATAGTCATTTCTGCGGCTGAGCCATTGTCAAGATTACAATATAAAAATTAATACGATTGCTGCATAGAGAAAATAGGTCGATATCTGTATAAGCATGTCATACTTAATCAAGGATTCATTTGGCATTCGGTGCATCACCTCTCTGAAAAGCCACATTTTTCCCGACCTTCTGCTATTTTTTTTTTTTATAATACTGCTATCTTGAAAATTGCAGATTTTGGTCGTGGCATCAACGGAAACGGGAATCAGAAAGCAATAAACCAAAAAGTACAAAGTAATAATACCACCAGTAAGCTGACTATAGTTGGCCTATGTATTTAAGGTTATCGTACCATATATGGTGGATATTGGATATTGGAAAAATTCCTTCAATTTTTAAAGCCTGTGACTAATGATCTAATGTTGCATCAACAAATGTCTCTACTTTAAAAGAAAATGTGAAAAACCACCTGATTATATATGATTGAAATAAGTTAAAATTTGCTCATTAGTTCAGACGAAGAACAAGACTGTTAGGTACTTAGTAATTAAATGATAATAACTGAATTGTACTCTTTCTTCAATGTGACTATCTAAATCATTTTACAGATAACTTAAAGTTGCTGTTATAAATACATGTCTGTAATAAATGGTATGTTACATTCAGTATTCGGATTCAAAGGGGAAAATAATATTATCTATTATATAGTTATCTACTCAATATCCGGTTATATAAAATATGCTGAAATTCGTCAGAGGATACACAGGATTTTTTTAACTAAACTTGGAATTAAACGAAAAGATTTAAGGATTATATATTGAAATTTCCGGTCCTTTGGAAATGTTGAAAATCGTCAGAGGAAAAACAGTTGTTGTTTGTTTAAAATTCTTCGCTGTCCTTTTAAAGGACTATATGCGATATTATGCATTTTTCGCCCCCAAAATTAAAGTTTTATAAAAGCAGTTTAAAAATGAGGTGGACGATAGTTGAATTCATATTGAAAATAAGTGTGTAAAATGTTATCACCACAGTGACGTCATAATGTAGAAATAACGTCATGAAGATCGTCTTGATTTGAAAGATTAATGTTTTGGAGCAACATATGGGTGTTTTCCGATGGTTTTTCGACTGGGAAACATGGAGTGCATGCTTGCTCAAGTACCATTTTTAAGTCTGAGGTTTATAATTATATGAACAAAAATATATGTAAAAATCGTACTTGAGCAGACCTGCGCTCTATACTTCCAAATGCAAAATATAATGAAAAAATGACGATTTGTTCATTTGTTTGCCAAATTGCGGGAATTAGCTCATTTAGGTGCCCTCATAGATAAACAGTTAATGAATAAAGATGACTTATATCAAGATTAAAGTGATAGACATCCTCTGTAGATTGATTTATGAAGATTTGATTTTTATACGATACTATTTTAAAATTGGTTAAAATTGGGGGCAGATATTTGACCATATCAAATATAGTCCTTTCATAATTATATATTTGATCAAAGAATAAAAACTCTTCATAAGAATCGACCTTAATAGAAATCATGTTATTTAAATCTACATACCACGTTCCAAGCATAACATGTATCGCATTTATGAATTTCATGGCTTCCTTCTGAATAATGACTATTGTATTTAATGTTAAGTTAGATGTTATAAATAAAAAGTAATTGGTTTTTTATACTTATAGTGAAATACTACAAGATACGATGAAAATGCACGAAACTGCATTTTATACAGGTGCAAAAATGGCACTGGCATAATTATCCGGCACAGTGTGCCATAAAATGCTATTCATCCCATTATTTTTTAAAATTTTGATTAACTCTGCAATCAATTTTGACACGTCTTACATATAAGTATATTTCTAGCTGAATATATTTATACAGACTTAAATATATACTTCAGCCGTGAAAATACATATTATTAACTTGCTATTTTTAGTTAAGAATTGAGACCTGTATCCTATCTTAAAATTATTTTCCTTATTAGTAAACCTTGCAATCAGTTTTTGACACATCTTTACGCACAATAATATTTCGTCAATTAATCTCGCTAGCCAGGAGGTTCAATATATTTTTGATGGTCTGGTCATTTTGTAATTTTGCTTGCAATTTCTATTGTTAATGGAGATTTATTTTTTTCTTCCAAATTTGATAAAACTACGTTTTTTTCTACTAAATAATTATCAATTGCTGACGAGCTAGAACACTAAAAAATAGAAAACTATTTGGGAAACAGATAAATTTATTATTCATACTACAGGAAATTATTTATTTGAACGCTCGTGTTGTTTTTTTTGTTTTTGTTTTTTTCTATTTTTAGTCCTATTTTTCTTCATAAATGAGTTTTATCATCGAATGTGTTTACTTCAACATGGAAACGTGGGCAGTACATTGCGAAGGGTTGATGTTTATTGTTACAGAAATTTCGACAGTAATTTGTAAAATGTTCGGTTTTATTCATATAAGATCAATATATAATCAAGCAGCCTCTTTCTTTACCTATTTCCGCCAAAAAGTTTAGTACGTTTGAGACAAAGGGTTGTTCGAAGTTTAATTTCAAGATAACTTCTCTCCTTTGAAGAAAAATCATCGATTGACACCAACAGACTAAAATGGAAATGATTGTATATTTCAAAAAAAAAAAACAACTTTATCAATGAATAATATCGATAGCTTCATAAAAATAATGCTTTCTGCGAACGCATAAAAGATAAAAATAATCATACCAATTATTAACTTGGACGGTTATGCGTCATTATCATGGGAAAATGCATAGGGATGCCTTTGAAGGGAATAACAATTTACTTATATCAAAGAGAACAAGAACATCTCGCGCACGTGATCGGAATTGAGTTGTACCGAGCTGCAATTATCAAAAATCGTTCATCAGCTGTTGTATTTGTTCTTTTCGGCGGTTGAGCCATTGTCAAAATTTACAAGATTAGAATTGATATATTGCTGCATTAAAAAAAAGTAAGTAGATATCTATATAAGCATGTCATTCTTGATCAAAGTTGCATTTGGCATTCGCTGCATCGCTTCTCGCGACCTCTTTTTTCCTTCAGCTGATTAATGTTTTTAATACCGTTATCTTGAATATTGCACTTTTTGGTCCTGGCACCAACAATAAAGGAATCACAAGCAATAGATCTGGAAGTACAAACTTATAATTATGCCAGCAAGATACCGTCTAGATTCCCCTGACCTTAATACATGTTAAGAGATACACGCGATAACACCATAAATCAAAGGTTATCAAGATTTCAATTACTTTTAATTCTTTCTCCTATCCTAAACTTTTTTTTATTATTAATAAAACTTGTAATCAGTTTTTGACATCTCTTTATTGCACGATAATCCTTTGTCAGTTAGAAGGGTCATTAGGTTTATTCTATGGTCTGCTCACTAATGTAATTGTGTTCGCGCATGTGCATTTCTTTGGTAAATGTAAATTTGTTTTCAAATATGATAAAAAAAAAGTCCTTTAACTTAATAATCAACCATTGTTGACGATAAAACCCATAAAAAGAAATAAATATGGCAAACATATTAACTTAGTATTCCTTACGGTGGAACGTAATCATTCTTAAAGTTTGTTTCTTGTCGTAATTTTGTTTTATTATGAAATTCGTTTACTTTGTCTTGAAAACGTCAATGGCACGTTGCAAAGATTTAATGTTTTTTTAATGATTTCATTTCTATATCGTTGTTCTGAAAGATGTTCCTTATATTGATTAATAATCAATAATTATGTAATCTCGCGGCCAACTCCTCTGATAATATTGGCCAAACATTGTTGAAAAGGGTTGCTCAAATTTTTATTTCATGATAACTTCATATCTATGTAAATGTAATCCCCGTCGGTTGATGCCGACCGGCTAAAATTTTATTAATAATACAAATATCTTAAAAAACAACGTTGTCTTTGGAATGCATAAGAGATAAAAATGACCATACCAATTATTACTTTGGGTTATCATGCTTCATAATTATGAAAAAATACATATGGGTACCAATAAAGAGAGTTACCATTTAATTATATCAAAGATAATAAAAGCTCCTTTCTGTTGATTTGTAGGACAGTCACTGCTATTATCAAATTTGACCTCACTGTGTTCTCTAAATGTTTTTATCGGTTACTCCATTTTCAAGATTTGCAATAGCAAAATTAATACGAATGGCGTATTGGGAAAGTATGTCGATATATGTACCTATATAAGCATGTCATCTTTGATCAAAGTTTCATTATTTGGCGCATAGTTTCTCGGAAAAGCCATATTTTGTTTTGTTACCTTTGTTTGACTTTTTATGCTGTTATCATGAAAATTGCACTTTTGGCAATGACAACAACGACAACAGGAATCAGAAAGCAATAATTCTGGAAGTACAAATTAATAATTGCATCACCAAGATACCGTCTAGAATCGGTTAAACTATATATAAGAGAAGCCGTATTATTATTGAGGTAACCATAATATATGTAAGGGAATCCTTTTATCCCTAATATAACATATACATGATTGTTTAGTGTAAAAGATTGCAAATGCTCTTATCCCTTACGTCTGAATTTATCCTTTAATCGTCACATCACTTAAATGACTCTACAGCTACACTTTAACTCATTCCAGGGTTTCTATTATTTTTTTTAAAAACTATCAATGAGAAATAGTTTAGTTCTAATTTTCACCTCATTTTAAATACGAAACTGATGAAGCAAGACGTTCAATGAAAACATGATAAAATACATTCATCATCCAACGTTCTTTAAAAAAATATATAAAATGGTTACAACCACCTAGCCGCATAATGATCATTATTTAATTTACATATTTCTTTTGAAATCAAAACATATTGTAATATCAGTTTCTTGTTCGGTATTTTCTAGTTTTCTTTATTCTCTCTAGTCTCTAAACACTTCTGTGTTGTGTGGTTTAGGAAAGACTTAGTATATCTCATTATTCACACAGCTTTCTGTTCGTTCCGAATGATGCCGATGGAATTTTTTTATCTAAATACTAAACACTTGCCAGAACCAGACTAGTGCCACTGCAGACGATAAAACAGTTCTATTTATTAAATTCTAGACTAAAAGTAATGAAACTTAAGAATGGACCTTTACAGGGTATGAAGTTACTTTATATGCTTTCTAAAAATCATATCATTAGTCGATTTCATGAATTCTGATCAGTGATTTTTTGTTTGAAAGATGCCAGAAATTACGCGGATTTGTTTCATACATGCACTAATTATAAAACACCACATGGCACAATTTAGAATGCCACAACGACAAACTATGATATTAAAGTACAGTTCTAGTATCAGATTAAAAATGTGAAGATTTTTCTCTGTTATTTAGTCTGTACCTAACAGTTTGTACCTTCAAACAATTGAAAATAGCATCTATATACAGTTAATCCTGCTCGCATTTTGTACATTTATCAAGGCCCTCCTCTGCAATCATTCTGTTCGTCGGTCCGTCTGCTTTTCATCTCCTTTTTCTGACAGACCTGTAAAATGTTTGTCAGAAGCGTACTATATAAACACTGTGCCGGATAATTATGCCAGTGCCAAGGTGGCATTTTTGCACCCGTCTAAGATGCGTGAACAAAGATTTGAAGAAAAATCCGATATGACTTTAAAATCCGATAGAAAATCTAAGTTTCCTTTAAGAAAAATACCTGTCCGAATCAAATTCCTACAGGAAATACTTTTCACCTAAAGGAAATATGATTCCTATAGTAATTTTAGAAATTCCTACAGGATTTTCAAAATTTCCAGTAGGAAATTTTTTTCTTCTATGGGAATTATTATTTTCCTATGGGATATTCATTCTTAAAGGTAAATATCTCACCTGTCAGTTGAGCCTCTCTAAAAACAAAAATGGTTGTATAATCTCTAGACAATGTTCTATCATTTGTTACATATGGCTTTTTACGAAACTGCATCTTAAGCGGGTTCAAAAATGCCACCTTGGCACTGGCATAAATATCCGCCACAGTGTTTTTTGCGGCTACTATTTCACGGATTATTTAAGATACATTTGTTCGCGGCGGCTTTTTTTCGCGATCAAGGCCTGAAAAATCTAGAAAAAAACTTTAATACCAGAGACATTTGAGGACTTGTTCGCGGGGAGAAATATTCGCAACGACGAGGCACTCGCAAGCTTTGCAGAAATTTTTCGCCCGCGATCATAAGTTGGTTTACAGTATTCTTATATGGCAAGTGTACTTCACTTAAAAAGTGCCTTAATTGGGGTTAAAAGTATGCAGTGGTTTTAGTTTCTAGGCTAAAGTAAAAAAACAATAGCAAATCTTTGTAAAAAAAAATAAAATACTTGTCTGGGCAATAATTTCTTGGCCCAATCGAACTTACGCTCTATAAATAGACAAACTGCCTGTGTGTTAAGGGTGTATAGTGACCTTGAATCAAGTCTTTGCCTTACGTGCTTAAAATTACATCAATTTAATGCTTATTGGATACGGGATGTGAAATTATCACTTAGTATTTACATTTTCCAGAGTTTTTGTCTGTGATAACACATAATATCGATTTTGTAACTATATTTTAATACATGTCATAAATTACTATTAAAATATTCAATTGTACTTAATTCCTTAAAATTATATACATTTTGATAATAAGGGACCATTCTTTGAATATTTTAAAGTGATCAAATACGGTAGGGCGTGATCAAATTTATCAAATATATCATGAAGCCCTTCTGGTCTTATTGAATTTGAGACCCCCCCCCCTTACATGTAGCATCTGATCACCTCATAATACTCAAAGAATGATTCCTTAGGCTAGCCTAAAGCAGAAATCATTGTGATCTAAAATGCTATTCATCCTAATTGTTGCAGTTGATTTCTAACTAACTTCCCACGAGTGTTCTGTGGTGTTTGAAATCAATAAATATTTTTTTGGGGGAAATTTAAGATTCTTCTTTAAATAAATGAATCTATAGAAATAATGACATAAAACAAACGAGAAAATCAATTTCTGTTCGGATAATGCCGCTTTTATTTTTTCTGAAAAAGGGTTCCGGTGCGCTGTTGGTGTCATACATTCAATTATTATGCTTTCAAATTTTGGAATAAATTGTATCATCTCAGAATGGAAATAGGACTCTCTACGTTTATCGAATCTTTTGTTTGTATTCTCTCTGCATGTGATTGATTTTTCTCTCGTTTTTTAAACCGAAGAAGACAAAGTACAACAGTGTATATGCAATTATGAAACAGTTTCCCTGATGTTTATTCTCTGAACTATACATCTAAATTATAAGTCCTACACAAAAAGATAGTTAACTGTTTGCTATAAAATTCCGAGCCTGACGCAATATATTTTTTTTACACCCCATAGTAGCTTGAACCTTAACATTGTTTTACAATAGTTTTTAAATCAAAACACATCATTTCAAAGACAATGCACCAAGATTGTATTATACTACGGATATTCGATATTTTACACATTCTGTCAAGATTTAGTACCTACCTAGCAAACCTCTAGAAAACCAAAGGTTGTGCGTCCAATTCATTCTAAAGGAACTGAATATTGGCGTATGACAACAATATTATTTTCAATACATTCAATTTTTTTTTTTTTTTTTCACTTGGTTCAAGTGAAATTGAACCAGCACAAAGAGATGTACGAAAACATTATTGACATTAATTTGTTAATCTCGACACAAGTGTTTAACTGTATCTGGAAGTTTCTTTTAAATTGTACATCCATTAGTTGTTTACGAATCTATTTCTGAGTCTATTAGTTGTGTAAATTTGATATAACGCATGTGTATCTAATTGTTAAAAGCATTCTGATGAAATATTATGCTTTTTTGATCTTATATTTTCGTTTATTGGTTTCCTTTTTCTGATTCAAAATTGTTACATTTGATATAATTATTTTTGGACCAAGTCATATTTCCAACTAACCGACAAATAATATTTGTTTAATATACATCAATAGAAAAGTGCAATTATTTTTTTATGGAGATTGATTTTTCTTGAAAACAAAAGCATGTTGCTCTTATGTATTCGTTGAGCTGGAGAGACTTTTTATTACATGATAAACAAATACACTGTTTTTTGGTCAAGATAGATCATTGACTTTTATTTTCGTTTGATGTCTTTGACAACGAATGAGAGAGAACTTTAAAAAGTTTGTATCATTCCAGTAATGACATGCTCATGTTTGGTGCCCAATACATGTACAACTTTAGACTAAGTACTAGTACTGTAAGATGTTCTGTTGACTTATGAAATAAATTAAGCTTTTTCTTTTACTTGTTGGTTTGTTGTTGTTGTGGTGGGTTTGGGTTTTTTTTCTTTTTTTCTTGGGGGTAGGGGGGGGGGGGAGTGGGAGTTGTTTTTTTTTTTTTTTTTTTTGTTTTGTCATTTCATGTTGTAAATTTTGTATTTACTGCCACCCGGTAAATTCAAAATTTTCAACATGACATAAGTTGCACAGTGTCACTGTGCAAATTAGTGATTCTCGATATTATTCACTAGTTCAAGTAGTACTATTACGATTGATGGGAAAATGTGATATGTTGTGGTTAAGAATAGTTAGTTTGGTAGAATAGTTTTGGTTGGTTGGGTTCGAGGGAGGGGGTCCCTTCATGTATCATTAGATCTTGAGTATCCTTTAAAAAATCATGTGTCTGTTGATAAAAAAAACTTATTGTTATCCCTGTAAAATTAATAGTTTTATTATGTTCAAATGTACCTAGCTCACAAAGCGAATTCTATTTTTTTCCACAAATCGACCTTCAATCAATATATACAGCTACCATTGTTTCTGTTTAACGGGAATTCTCTGAGTGTGAAGAATCTATAATTCTACAGAATTCCCTCCAAATCCCCAACCACTTAACACAACAAATGTCATCTACTTATTTTTTTCCCGGAAACTTCCGAATCTCAACTGACTGTTGTTATAGCCATAATAAATATGACATTTTGTTCTGGAGGGAGGCTTCAAACGGACTGGGTCTTTTCGCACAACGCGCCTTTGCAAAGTATACAGTAATTTCAAGTTTTGAAAAAAGACATTCTGAAAGATATTCATATATCCCCTGGGTGTTATTTGACAAATTGCCGGATGAAGTCGTTACGCTTAAAAAGTTCTGCGTAGGACATTTTTTTTTCTCTTTCTCTGTGCACAAGATGGATTTACATGTTGCAAAACAGAACAACCTTATTTTATAAATGTGTTTCTTGTTTACTGTAAACCAAATACCTAGTACATTATTATTTTT
This sequence comes from Magallana nippona, assembly GCA_033439105.1. Taxonomy (NCBI): domain Eukaryota; kingdom Metazoa; phylum Mollusca; class Bivalvia; order Ostreida; family Ostreidae; genus Magallana; species Magallana nippona. The sequence continues at coordinate 18,491,101 of CM065924.1, forward strand.
CTACTTCTTATTGTCATTTTAAAACCCAAAGATTTGTTTTTTTTAACGAACTGTTATCGAATGATGATTGTTAGTTTAATTGTACACAACTCTGCTTCGTATGAGATGTCAGTTTTTTTTAAAAGAAGGTTTCGTTGCATACGTGTGACTCGTTGTATAAAACGCCCACATCTGATATCGGTACTGTTGAAAAACAGCAAAACATCAGGGAAAAACTCTCTTATCAGCCAAATCTGATCACCATTTTATGGGATGAAAAAAAACCTGTGTGAAGTTCTAAATTCCCATTCGTACTTTTAAAATCACTGATTGCTATTTAATTACGACAAGATTTTGACATCTGATATCAATTGTGAGTCTTGCATCTTGATTAATTTTTAATAAAGGCCCAACATTTTATGTTTTTGTTCAGTTGACACAGCCCAAAAGAGAATATATATCAAATATCCTCAATGAACCAATGGAGTATTAAGATTAAAGAGGGTTTCCAAGTTAAATTCTTTATAGAGTAAACATTAAAAAAAAGTACTTCAAACAGAATGGTATATATACACTTTGGATTCTATGTATAGACCATCTATATATGAGTAATCAATTAATCAGCATTGTGCACAGAAATATCGATTTTTTGACATTTGTTTCCAAAATGGAAATACTAAACTCTGGAAGCATTAAAATAGTGAAATTCATTTGCTTCTCTTTCTCTCTCCCACCCACACACACTCTCTATCTCTCTCTCTCTCTCTCTCTCTCTCTCTCTCTCTCTCTCTCTCTCTCTCTCTCTCTCTCGTTGTTTATATTTCTTTTCTCTTTTCTTCTTATATTTTAATAGCCAATTGCCATTCTAATTACCAGGTAAACACCTTGTCTAATAACTCACACACGCAACCCACTGAGCAGCAAGTCAGTTATGTTGTTACAAAAATGCAAGTATTGTATATGTAATTCACAAGAAGAAAAAAAAATCGGCTTAAGCGTTTCCCCTAATTGTATTAAGCGAGAGCCAGCAATCTCTTGTGTTTACGATCAACAACTAAGTTCCGAATGGCAACTAAATACATTGTCGAAAAGGCATGAACTATGAAACCGGTATTGATTTGCATTACGGAAACGGAAGAATTGGCCCACGATAACGTTTTAATAAATACATAGCCATTCATTATTCAGTGAAAATGACGGGAGAACTATGACTCTGAATTACCATGTATGCGCGCTCTCTCTTCTCCTCTCTCTCTCTCTGTGATCACTCAAATCAGCTCAGCATTAGTAGTACACGATAGCAAAGCTTTGTTCGCCAAGAAAACAATGGTATTGAACGACTCGATCGGTGAAAACCAGTAACACGGAGAATGACAAGACTGAGGGATATATGAGTTGGATGGGATTTTTTTTAAAAGCTAATAATTAACAAGCAATTACCTCCCGCTGCCTGAAGAAAAAACACATCTGAGTTTTTGCATTCCATTATTGTTGTGAGTACCATTGAAGGTATATCCATTGCCCTGCAACTATAATACAGAAGATCCCCTGTGTTGAAAAAAAATAGGGGGAAAATATTGGAAACAGTCAAGCTTGGTGAAAAATACATATCGCAAACAAACGAGTTCGTTTGTTCGGGGAATAATAATTTGAGGCAGTATATGGATTGATTTATTGAAGGAAAAATATTCTCTCCCTCTCTCTCTCTCTGATACCAAAGCCAGAGAAATTATGGAAGCAAACAGAGCATAGATTGTGAGCTGAGAGTAAACCAATACCGCGTCAAGAAAACCAGAGAGATGGCAAAGAAGGGTATCAGCTGTATGTTGTGATGCGACGAGCCAAGGATTGCTGTTATAAACGGTAATGAACTGATAAGTCGTTATGAAGTAATTACCAATAACTTAATATTTCTATGTTGATTACAGTGTATTTATTTTTTATCTTTAACTATGCTTTTTTTCAGTGTCTGAAAAGGGTTTTTTTCTTTTATCAAGTTTTCTTTTATCTTCAGTACCTGAAAGTTTTCGCCATGGATTATGAAAACGAGTCTCCGCCGGAAGTGTATCACCATTTGCTGTTACATAATCGACACATTGTGTACGAGATCAAACTGTCCTTGATTCTGATTCTAGGGACTGTAATTATCTTGATATGTGTCATGTACATCGTATCTCAGTGCAAACGCAGAAGGGCCGCAGGTGTCAAATGTACCAAAAACCGATGCAGCGATTGTGACCGGAAAGCCTTATTACAACATTCAACGGAAGTGTCGCAAATGTTGACTGACAACGAAATCATTGGCAAAACTAAAATCGGCAAAGAATTCTTCGTGTGAAATGATTGTTATGCCAAAAACAATCCAACTACTCAACACAATATCCATTCTATCACTGCCAGAATTATGTATTCATGTTTGCATTGTGTGTTTACTCTTTGTGAGGAATAGAGTATTCCCTTTGGAGATTTTCGTAGTGTGTGGTTGTCATTATTTACCAATCGTAGGATTTATCGACTAACATATAAAAAGAGTATTTAATTACAACTTGTTGGTGAATACGCTTCTTTGGATGCAATAGTACTTTTTTTTAATATAAATTTTATAAGATTTGGAACAGATGTGAATGATATGGTGTGTTTTGATTATTTTTTTAATATTATTTATTTTGTTTGTTTGTTTTTTTTTCTTTTAAATGAAACTTTTAACCTTGTATATAACATTTTCAGAATTTAAAATTTTATGAAGTTTGAAAATTTAATTCATTTTTAATCACAGCAGTGTATAATTATAAGTATTTACATTTCAAAGCGGTCACCTAAATACCATTTGTTAATATGTTAAATTTACTTTTAACTGTAATTGTATAAAAGCCTTCGTTTTATACATGTATATAAACATATACACGTAGTGGAAATATCGGGGTTTTTTCTTATCTTCCCTCCATCTTCGAAAACCACACAAACATTAATAGCTCTGAGAAGATTGATTTTTTAATATCATTTGTAATTAAGTTGCATAATCGTTAGTTACTTGCATATTCAAGTAGAACTCGGTTAAATTTAAAACAGATGAAGACGGTTTTAAACACGACTTCTGGAATAAGTCTGAAATCTGTGTTATTCGACTCTCAAAGATACGGTAATCAAAATGTCTCATATGAATAATTGATCTCAATCAGAACATTTTTTCTATTCTGAGCTCACCTTTGCTAAAAGGGTCGTTAAGAGGCCACTTTCGATGCTTTTTATTCTATTCAACAAAGAAATACTATATTTGTGAGTTCAAATCGGGTTATTTTCGACTCCGTTAAAAGATTTTCGAATTTTAAAACAATTAACTTTTAACGACAGCATTGTGGGGAAGAAATAGCGGTTTTTTATCATTATTTCTATTTCTTTTTTTATGTTTTTATAAGATATGGAGATAACCCTATTCTCATAAACGTAACGCAAACGCACTATTGCGTTTGTGACGTAGAAAGTTAGACTGTCCAGTCCATCCATTATCTTCGTTACTCCAAAAATTCATGCATGAAATAAACAATATCAAGGTTAACAGTAAATAATTAGTCACTAAATCAATAAAGGTATACAAAAATAACGCACTCCTGAAGTTTGAAATATTTTTTGATGTTACGTTTACATTTCCTTTAAATTTTCAATTGTTTTATATCCCTCATACGACTATTTACATAAATTACAGGGAATATACGTACAAGCAGTTTTGTAAGACTAGTTCCATTCATTTCCCTTATAGTTCGTAAAAAACAATTGCCCCCAATATTACTTATTAAAATTGTACTTTTCTTTATTCAATTAATTAACAATGTGTGTTAATGCCTGCCCCGCGGGTCTCTCCTGTGTAAGCCATGTGCCAAAGATCAAACCCTGCTTACACGCAATGTGGTCCCTGGGTGAGTCGCTAGGGGGCAGGCATTTATTATATTACGGGCAGAAATGTCAATGAATAAAGCGCCTAATGATCTCTCATCATGAAGGCATTTGTGTTCTGGTATAATAATTGTATCTCTAAAGACTCTTTGATAAATTTGCAAAGTAGAAGGTACACTGTACACAGACAAAAACATGGAGGAATTAATGAAAGTTTTATTTCGAGTAAAAATTAATATGCAATGCTGCTGTTGTTTATATGTAATAATTTTCGAGTTTGGGTAAAAACAGAATGGTGAAGAAAAAATAACCAGACATATAATAAAGTTAACAAAGTTATACGGATTTTTTTTTTTACATAAGAAATACTTTAAACGATATTTCGCAATACTTGAATGTTTTTTCTTAAAGTCAAATTTTGAAAATTACTCTTTAAGGCAATCAGTAATGAATGTCTAAATATGTGCTCGTAGCGAATCTACAAATCTTTTGCAAAAGTTTCCATCCAGGAAATGAAAACTTAGAGAAGCTCACGTTCGATAAAAAGTTCAAATACACAGTAAAAAGTGTTGACACAAATCAAAAATGTTAATGTCTAAGTTGGCCAAGTCGTAATCTTAGACTCAATCGGCAAAGCTCGCTTACGGCTATATTTCTGCAGACATTCCATTCTCTAGAAGACGAATATTCGAGACGGATATTCTTCTCCTTTTTTTTTTTTTTATACTTTTGATCCAATTCAATGGAGTCTGTCATGATAAGGACATGATAAGGATCGAACTGGAAAAAGGATGAGTTCACCGAATGTAACGGGAACTTATCCTTTTTCCAGTTCGATTCTTCCGCATGTAACGGGGCGCACCTAATGAATTTGTCTGACCGTTCCTGATAATTTCTGATATTTAGGACTGTGACTGTGACAATGTATATACCAATGTGGTCGGAGAGTCACAATTTGCATTATTAAAGAGGCTAGATGCAAGTTTTGTAGATCCCGGTCAGAAAAAAATTTCGGATGGACGACCTGGGAGCTACAGTTTCATACGTGTTAAAAAGTTGCAATTTACGTAGCACAAAAAATTGCGCTAGTTTTGGACTGGTTTGCACTCGTAGATTTGGACTGTGAAATATACGCGGTGGCGACTCACTTTAAAATGCCAAGATTATTTAGTCAGTGTATCAGGTTTTCGTTTTTCTTGAAATCGTTATTGACGAGACATTGAATCAATATAGATCCATGCAAGAATCACATACGCACGCTTCAATCTACAATTTGATTTATTTCAGTCATTGACTACCAAATTTATCTATAACACGGATAAACGAAAGCTAATTGTCTTCATTTGAAGAAAGCAAAAATTTATACTAGCAGATTTACTAGTAGGAAGTTTCATGAAACTTGCTTATCATTACAAAGTGTACGTACAGTATAATGGCAGGGAACTATTTAAGAAGTTTTATAGGGGCATGGTCCGATTTTGGTCAAAAACTATTTTTCCGATTTTAATGTTTACAATGATTCACTAAGTCATTTTTAATACATGTAAGCAATCAAACTTGAAGTGCCAATTGTTGAGTTATGAGCGAGTTACAGAGCTTACAATTCTTTGCTTTGTAAACAAAGTTTTTGTTTACATTTTGAATGCTGAAGTAAAAAATTCCAGTTTTAGACCTAAAATGAATGTGTTAAACGTTAGGAACTATTTATTTATGCTTAAAATGAATAAGGAGATAGACAAATTAGCTCGAAAAAAGATTTTGTACTTGCATTTTTAACCTATGTAAATAAAACAGGGCACGAGCCTTGTTTACATGACAAGGAATGGTGAGCCCTGTATCTTGCTTACAACTCTACGACTGGCTATCAAATTTCATTTGATCATTAAAAATGCATTCATTAAGCATTTTAAATAACAAGAACAGAAAAAACAGAATTTTACTAAAATCGTGACCATGTTCCTTTAATAGGCGGCGCTAAACCGGAATTGGAGGTAATTTTGGACATACAAACTACTTACTCGATTGTTTCCTGAGACGATAAGGAAATACAGCCGTCACAGGAAATGACGTAGAAGTAATGGCTCCTGTGGAATCATTTAAATTCATGGGGGATGATATTCGTGGATTGTGGGTTATTTGCTCATTCGTGATGTGATTTCGTGGATGTTACTGTTTTCAGTAACAAAGAGAACTCTTTCCTAAATTGTTTTCTTTGAGGATGTAAATTCATGGGGGAGGGCTACCAACGAATACCACGAACATTGAGCCACCACGAATTCCACAGTATATAATTTAAAAAATCGATCATTATATATTGCTAATGATTTTTAGAAAGGTTCTCACCATTCAATATGGCTTAGCAGTTTTATATAATGCATATGGATAATACGGAAATTTATCTTATTTTTTGTGTATGAACGAAGTTCATTTTGCGTATGATTAATAGCTATATGTAGTTGATCGAAAAATATCAATAAATTCTTTCTGAAACAATTTCACAGCCAGCAAGATGCTATATTAGGCTAAACGTCTAAGCAAAGAGTCCTACTTGTAACCAAAGCAGTTAACTAGGTTCATATATTCTGACGGGTATACCATGTGCATGAATTTCAGACTTACTATCAATATAATATATCCCCTGTAGAGTAACAATACCCTTTTTCTTATATTCCATATTGATATGTTTCTTTAATTCATGATATTCATGGATATTGATGGGAAAAATCCATCGTTGAAGTGTAGAGTTAAATAACACGTCCAGAGATACAGGTATTTGAATCAAAATCAAATCTCATTAATCATTCAGTATTGTCTGAGATAAAATTTCCATGCTCATCTTCTTATGGACCTGATATTAAGGAAGTTTGGGAGTCAGCAAATTATTAACGATCACATCTTCCTTAAATATTTAGATATGATGTTTTTAGCTATAAAATATCATTAAATAAAGAAAAATATCCAGTACTGAAATCTGAACAGTATTCTATATCTGTATTCATAGTTCTCCGTCTAAAGAAGGTAAACACAGCCTAAATGGCCACGATAATCAAACCCTTTTAAATGTTGTATAAAAGTTTTATCAGAATGCTTGTTCGCTGTTGTATCAAGAACCAGATAAGTCAAAGAGAGACAACTATATAAGTATTAAAAAATGGTATTCAATGGGCTTGAAAGCCGTGACCATTTTAAGACTGTGTTGATCTAGTTTAGATAAAGAGCAGTATTTAAAAATATAGACAAATACCAAAATTTAAAAGGTACAATATATATATATATATATATATATATATATATATATATATATATATATATATATATATATATATAATTTTTCTTTGCTAAATGATAGTTCATAAGCTAAACAAATCATATCTTAAAATTGTATAAATTTGTTATATCTTAAAATTCTAACTTGCACGTGAAAAAAATAAATCACTCGCTGTGGCCTTCAACTCAACATTCAGGTATATCGACGACGTATTATCAATTAACAATTCTTATTTCCATACTTACGTCGACTCAATATATCCCAGTGAACTTGAAATAAAAGATACCACAGAGTCTGCGTCATCTGTTTCATATTTGGATATTTTACTGGAAAAGGACATTGATGGTAAGCTAACAATAAAACTTTATGATAAAGGCGATGACTTCAATTTTTCTATAGTCATTTTTCCTTACTTATGTAGCAATATACCTTCATCACCTGCATATGGTGTTTTTGTCTCTCAGTTAATTCGATACGCAAGGGCATGCTCTTCGTATGAACAGTTTCTAAGGCGAGGCAAGCTACTGACAAACAAGTTGATAAAACAGGACTATCAACAGGCTCGTTTGAAGTCATCTTTTCGTACGTTCTATGGTCGATACAACGACCTTGTCACCAAATACAATCATCCACTGGGTCGCATGCTGACTGACGTTTTTCATACTAATTTTCAGACCATAATTTATCACCTAATTGTCTACGGACTTTTCTGTTTTTTTCCCGATTACGACAAAGAGCACACGGCCGGTGTGACCGGTAAGCAGAGGATGCTCACTCCTCCTAGGCACCTGGTCCTACCTGTATCTTTTTGGAGGTCTGTGTTGCTCTGCTTTGAATTTGTATTCCGTTTTATAGATTTTTGAGATGATTGACGGTTTGTTATTGTCATTTTTTCATGTAGACATGGTGGTTCATATATTGACCTTCCAGCCTTCTTAAGTTTCAATTTTGCAATTGTTTTGTTTGCGTTGTGTAACGTTGTACTATTTGGTCGCTTATTTTGATAAAGAAAGTCGTAATTTGTCTTTCATATATAGTGTTGCGACCGGTGTAGTTTTTTTTTTCCTACTTTGCTATTATAGTTCTGAAATACGTGTGATAAGTAGTAGATGAAGTTTACTCGAGGATATGTCCATTCTAATACGACCTAGATGTAGCTAGACGTACATGTATTACATATTTAACTAGTGTGTGTGTTAAAAATACCACGTTATGTAATTTTATTATCTCCCCATAAAGGGTATACTAACTTAAACACTATGTAGATTTCCTAAAAGTTATGAAAATTGACACATTATTTATTTTTTTTTTTTTCGAGAGGAATTTGTATACACAACGAAAAGTACCCATTAAAATACTCTATCTTAAAAATCGCAACCATTTCAATTTTACTAAGCGATTTCAAACATAAATTATAAACTTCATTGTGGGCAATAGCTGTGGACACATTTTCCTATTCGAAAAACTAACATCATGTCATCTGTTGTCATTCTAAGAATATGACATGCTATAAAATTCATTATTTTTTAATGAAAACAATAGAAATAAATACATCTCTTTTAATACACACTGGTTCAATATGCATTAAATTTGTTTATGCTTAGGAATTTTAAAATACTTTTGAGTTTTATAGCATATTTCGAAAGAAACAGTTACTGTACCTTCTTCTTAAAGGAGCCTGCAGGATTGTCAACAAAAACTAATCATCAGATCTACCTAAAGTTTTTACATATGATTTGTTAAGCTATAATCTATTAATAAAAATCCATAGATTTTAGCTTTTAGATTTGTATTTTCTGATATCTTTATATAGAACTTTTCTTCTAAAGGAGATCAAAGCAGTTTAGAAATGGCCACTACCGTTCAGCCCTATTAATAATTATTATGTTGATATATAACCAGTGTGCTAAATTCCGAAAGAATATTATAAACTTCAATAAGATGCGTTATGCTAGAACGATAAGAATTGATAAAATATTGGTGGCCATCTTTCAGCTATATTTACACAGCCTTTAAACGAAGAAGTCAGTATGAAGATCTAGGAAAATGTCAGAATTGTAAAGCTAAAGTATTTAATTTACTTAATAAAAGTTTTTGGTCAAAATTACATATTTAAAAGTTTAAGGCAGATCCGATGGTTAATGAATTTACCATCCCGCCTCCTTGAATAATCTTTCTTTGACCTATATGCTCGCCATTTTATCTTGATCCACTACGCTCTAGCTCACATCTACTTATAGCAACTCTTTATTCAATAGAAGCTTGCCTGCAATGATTAAATCTATCACATTTCTGAAAAATAATCTTCGGAATGAAGTACAAGTATTGTGGTTTTCTTTTCTTTTCAATCTTCCTCAATTTCATAATTAAAAAAGGCAATTTTTTAAAGATTAGATTGCATGAAAATTTACAGGAAAATATTATGTTTTCACTTTTAGACAGCTGAAATTTGATCTTTGTCTACAGGCCATGAATACTAAAATGGATGTCGTCATAGAAACTTATTTTAAAAAAAGATATTGTTCATTAAATATTAAAACGTATATTGACAACAAATATTTGCCAGGACGGTAAAATGTACATGCTAAGCATTAATGCTTAGTTACAAAGTAGGCTTGATAATGATAGAATTCAATAAAAAAAAATATTGAAACATTTGAATTTGATAAATATAAGTGAGCAACGATTTGCATTCAACATGCATATGGAACTGTGAACTGTGGTTCCTAAGGTGGTATTACTTATGAATTGTTAAAATGGAAATTAGAAAATGTTATTTGCTATTTGTTTTTGAATTATACGTCAATTCTTTATTTTCAACAAGATTTAGTTATGTAGTCAGTTGATCATGAATAATCAGGAGTCTGGATTGGTAAAAAACCACAAATCAGATGATTTCTATTGTTATATACTATTCTCTAGTAAATAAAAAAAGCAAGTATTTTAGCTTTAAAATTTTCATAACTTTTATCTTGTACAGAACTTTTTTTTCTCAAGAAAGTTGCTTTGGTCTAAAAATTGTCACGACAATCGAGCCCTCTTAACCAATTAGTTTGGAACGGTGACTGAATGGAAGAGCTGTGTTATTTCGTCATGATTTAGTCACCTTTGAGTAGTCTACAGACTACTACAGTTGTGTTTTGTTTTGTTGTTGTTGTTTTTTTTATTTCATAGTTTTATTGTAAAATACATTGAGTTCTGCCAACTAATAATATCTTAACAATTTCACATGTATTTAATTTAATAATCAGTAATTGAAAATGATATTTATCTTTTTCCGCATGATTTCACAGCCAAAAAGTAAATATACGCTCTCGGTTGTTCTACATCAATTTTAAAATCAGTTTTTTAAAGTGTTGTTTTATTATGAGGGTCAATCAAAAAATAGGAAGAGAATGTGGCTGTCTATCATATACTTTTCATAAAAGTCACAACAAACATATTAATCCATTCACCAACACTTACGTTATTGATATACGAAGTTTTATTCCATTTGATAAAAAGGCCTTTTTGTTACCAAATTTTAAACACCACATGTTTTGTCACCATGGCGCACGGTAACGTTCAAAACATGACGTCAAGATGGCGCACGCACAGTTATTAGAAATACCCCATCTTTATATCATGCTTAGTCTCTTCTGCTTTTCACCTTACAATCTAAAACGGTACTATATCATTTGACATCTTATTTGCTCACATTAATTTTGTTTGAGAATCATAAGTTAGTTCTTTAAGGTTTCAATTTTTACCGTGTGTCTATTAGTTTACAGTAAGTAAAACCCTGAACGACTGATGACGTTACTTATTCTTTTGACCAAATATTTACAAATATGCAATTTTCTTTCGGGCTGTTTGATGTCCAAAATACAGACACTAGCACTTCCACAAAATGTATTCCAGTCAAATACAAGTGTGCAAAAAAACATTTGACATATTATTTGCACCATTGATCATTTTCACAGTTTGTATAGGCTTTTTTCGAGTCAAATTCACACTGTTTGTAACTCTCGTTGTACCATGACGTCCGGCGATTTTAACGTTTTTAGTCAATTTTAAGGAGGGCTATCTGTGTTTAGTAACTGATTTATATTCAACGATTTAATATATCTCGTCATCATTTGGTACATGTATATAAAATAGCATGACCATATTAGATTTGAGGTTCCAATTTTATTTGCCCTTAAGCCCACTTTAAAGAAATATTACTAATGACATTATATGGTTTATTGTTGACTAAACACAAATTTTGACGGTGAGCCGGGACCATATTTTTACAGGATTAAATTTTGAAACTATTGCTAAATTATGTCTACCAAATTTAGCAATAATATGACTTTAAGTAAAATAGCTATGGTAAAAGTCTTCGTATTTTTTTTATTGGCCCTCGTAAGTATAAGACAATTTAAATTTTAGTATTTTATTGGCTTATTAACGCATAGCATTATCAATGGTTAAAATATGTCCCCCAAAAATGTGTAAATCATTTCAATTTCCAGTAAACAATTTTCCAATAAACATCCATTCTGCAGATCTAGATACCACATATATTGCGTTTAAAACACAGGCTAATTACAATAAGGTTGTAAATGTTTGAAAGAAAACAATCAGTCTTGCTGTGCATATATATATATATATATATATATATATATATATATATATATATATATATATATATATATATAAGAATACAGCATGCTATTCATAAACAAATGCATTGCATTTCTACTAATATAACTTTTAGTTTCTTTGTACACACTTCGTTTACATATATCCGATTTTCTTGACTTTACCTGTGTCACACTCGGTAACAAAGAGGTTGTTTCTGGTGTCAACACATAAACCGTATGGACCGTCTATACCACAGCTGTCAATGTAGTGGAGGAACTGTCCGTCCTGATCCAGGATGTGGATACGGTTGTTTTCACGGTCTACTATCAAAATCTGGCCGTGGCTGTCTGTAGTGATACCGACAGGTCTGAATGATTCCTTGGTAGCAGAGGGTTGTCCAGTGTAGTTAAACCGAAGTTTCCCGGCCTGATTGACCACCACTACTGCGCGTGCGTCACGGTCGGACACACATATATCTAGGTTTATATTCTCACTGATGTGCTTGTAGTAACGATCACTAGTAGAAAAAAGAGGTTGTCCTTTGTCATTGAATTGGATACTTTGTTTTTCGGTGAAGTCATGGTAGCGCACAACTTTTGTTTCTGTATCATTAACACTGTCCATGACAACTAGGAGGTCATCAGAGGAGGTACTACAAATACCGTGAGGTTTCCATCCGTGTAGTCTTATAGCTGTCTGTATCTGAGTATTCTTCACTATGTTTACAGTGTTGTCCCAGTAAGCAGTGTAAACTAGATCCCCTTCTATTGTCACTGCTATATCCTGAGGTCGGTTACCTGGTTTTGTTTTGATAGACTTCAGTAATGTTCCGTACATGCTGTATAGTCTCATTATTTTGTCATGACCTTGCATCCATATCTCTTTATTGTTTAGACAGGACACGCTGTATAATTTGTTTTTGGCTCCAAACTCGGTTTTTAATTCCGTGATGATCCGTGGTTCTTCATTGAGCGGTTTGTTTACAAGAGAGGACTCATCGCTTGGAAGATCGTGTTCTTCTGTTCCAATATAGAAAGTTGAAAGAGAACCAAACTGTTTATAAAGCTGGTCTGGTTGGAGAACCTGAGGTGAAAAACATGGCAAAGAAACTGTGAGTTTAGGTGGAAGTCTTTTGAATTCAGCATTCCTGGATTTGTAAGCAAAGACAAGGGTGGAATTAGAATAATTGCATTTCAGTAATTTCTTCAGATCAGCAATTCTCTTTGTGATTTCAGAAATAGTGCTTGTAATGTCATTTTTGTGTTTATTTAGAATTTCAAGGTTTTGGCACTCTATTCTATCGAGATCAGATTTCATTTGCTTGATAACTTTGTCAATTTCTCTGTGCAATTCATCTCCATGTTTATCGATAGCTGTTGTCAATTTCTGAGAGTTTTCTTTAATATCTTTCTCAACTGGAAAATTAGATGCAATTTCTTGGTATTTTGGAAAAATAAATTTCTCCAGTTCCTGTAAATCTCTATTTAAGACTGCTTTTTGGCTATCTAGTGCTTTTACCATGCCTACATATCCATGGCCGTTGTGTTCTATAGAAGAAGCACACTGCACACACATGGGAATGTCGCATTGCTCACAATAAAGTTCACATTCTTTAGAGGAATGAATACGACATAAATTAGCGGATCCGCGATTTTGAAACGGTACCACGCTGTGTTCGTTGGATCGATCTGAGATGTGTTCCTTCACACATGCTTTACACAGATATATGTTACAAATGTCACAGTACATAGGAGGACTCGGGGTCTTACAAAGACGACACCGTAACACATCCTGGGCACTAAGCAGTGGGTCCATGGTCAGAACACCTTGACGGGATTTTCAAGAAAATTCTGAAAGAAAGAACAATCAATAAATTTTCTTTTCATTCAAGAATTAATGATGATTCATACATTTGGGGGTAGCCTAACTGGCTATATTCACATACACATAAACCATACTTCATATTTTGTTCATTTATTAAGATTTATTTGTCATTTACTTATCAAATTGTCGGTTCCTGTGATAGAATGTGCACGTCATTATCTTCAAATTTCGTAAAATTAAGACTAAAAAAGAATAAAAAACAAACTACAAACCTCAAGATTCCAACATGGTGATTTAACTGCTGTTGTTTCTTTTTGATCTAGCGTTGCTATCACGTGGTTGCTTTAGATAAAGAAGTGGTGGATTTAAAGGCCCGCCTGCTCATCGACCTCCAATTGTCTATACTTATAAATGAAGACATTTGCTAATAAACTACAAAATGCCTGCACCAGAGTAACTGCTTACACCTTTGGCATTTTAACACTTGTGGGATGATGTCCGTAAACTAAATTGAATTATACCTGATAAGTAATTATTGTAAAATTAATTAAATACCTACTTTAATTTTCGTTAAACCAGCGCGAAATATCAAAAATGAGGGTAAGGTGGTGGACACGTATTGGCGGATCCAAGTCAGTGGGGGTTTTAATCAAAATTAGTTGCAATGAAATAATATTGAATAATTATGTAAAGAGTGAATATATTAATCAGGAATTTATTAGAGTTACATAGAATTAAAGATTTGACAAATTTAAAAAAAATTAATTGAGCGAATTCGTTTCTTGAATGCGCAATTTCAGTTTTGGAAAGATCTTTCTAGAAAGGGGTAACCAAGAACGTGGGCTGCCTAATTAACATCATGGCGTGCAAGTTCATCATGCATCGGGTAGATACGTGGATCGAACAACTTAGGCTTAAAATATACAAATGAATATGGATGCTCTAGCGTTTTTAGATTACATATATTTTTATACCACTGAAAGATTGGTAGTCTGCCATGTATATGTTAATAAATTTGTGAACCACGAAAATATTATGTTGACAACTCTACTGTTTATATGAAATCCAGCGTATATAGATAAACGATGTACGCATAAAATGGGGACGAAGCCAAAACAGTTTGTATTTTTTTCAGTCAGCTGCATCAAAAAGGATTTTATATAGGCCACATATAATCAATTTCAGTTTTGATTTTCGCTCCTCTATATATCCAACTAGTGCTTTTGATTTCAATCTTTAAAAAATAGATTAAGAAAAACAATAAAGAAAAAAATCTAGACACACTATTTACATAAAAATGTGAACAAAAAATACAAAGTTATAATTAATGTGTAAAGTGTTATTTCCCGTGCTTGTGTGTGATATCATCTAGTGTATAGAAAACAAAAGAATGACAAGATGGTAAGTTAACACAATGCAGGCAATTGTTGACATATTAAAGTCATATTTTGATAGCATAAGTTGTAAACATTGCGAACTAATGATGACCATTGCCAATTAATTAAGGTTAGAATGGCATAAACACAATTTTATACCGGTAAATACGATGTTGTGACAGCGTTTTCGCACCAACGACCCCCCCCCCCCCCCCCCCCACTTCAAAACAAAACTGTAACAACATAGAAAAAAGAAATACTCATTGCATCATCTTCTGATATTTTTATTTAAATGACAAAAATTGCTTGCGAGTCTATTGCAAACACTATTCTTTGTTATTAATTTCTTTTTTTTTTTACAATTTCAACATTTCATAAACTCATTTTCTAATGTTAAGGTTTTATAGATGAAGCTCCTCAAAATAAATTTTCTAAATTGAGACCTTTTATCCTGCCTATCTTCTATGCTCAAGTTGTCTCATTTTTCTTTTTTATTTTTAAGGTATAAATATTTTGGCGACTTTTTAATTTTTGAAAAATTCTCCTTAATGTTCACTTTTTCGGTGTGTGACCCAACCCCTCTCCCTTTTCGCATACTGTTTTCTGTCTTCCCCACCCTTCAATCTTTTATAATGTTATAGTGTTTCTTTCTAACTGTTATAACTGTATGTCACTGATGAAGCCACAGAGAGAAAACACTATGAAAAGTCCAGGCACTTTATTGGCGATTACCGCCACATAATGAAGCCGCAGAGAGAAAACACTATGAAAAGTCCAGGGTCCTCCGCTATAAAACATTCTTAAGTCTGAAAACATTCTCAAGTAGTTTTGTGGCGGTGATTTTAAGAATATTCTTAGCTGAGTATTTCTCAAGACTTGAGTTGAGAATTTGTTTGAGAATTCTTAACGTTTTATGGCGGCGGGCCCATGAACTTTATTGGCGGTTACCGCCCTATAATGGTAAATGATGATTTAACAGGTCTTTGTTTCTTCGACAACGGGCAAAGGGATAGATAAACATACGTCACCGCGCGTGCAAGTTTGGTCCAAGCGGTAGCCGCTTATTTCGTGTCCGTCACCTCAAAGGACCACCACAATGTACATGAGTTTGAATTTGTTGGGGTTGTCATCCTTTTTAAATTTTCTTTTATCGAAATTGTGGGTGTGTATATATATATATATATATATATATATATATATATATATATATATATATATATATATATATGTACAATGCTTTTGCTCTGTTCTGTTTTCATATCCAGTATTTTTTTAACAGCAGGCACTACGCCACGAGAAGTGTTGAATTTTAACCCATTCTTATTGAAGACAAAAACCACTTCAATTACACTGTGCATGAGATTTAACTTAAGATATCTTTTTAAATTGCATACAACAGTGTAATTAAAGACCCTATTTAATTCTACTGCCTTCATAGGATTGCAAGATATACACACTTCTATTGATTGTTAGGGGCTCTGGTATTGTTGGATTGAACAATTATAATTAGATAACGGTTTAACTACATAAGTACAAATATACATTGTATTAACCATGTTCAACTAATTTACAATAGGAACCTCTGTTACCTCCGTTACAGCGCACCTTGAAAACTTTGAAAACTTACGCACTTTGAATTTTTTTTCAAAGTGCGTTAAATTTAAGATCAAGTGAACGCACTTTGAATTTTTTTTAATTTTTTTTTTCAAAGTGTGTTGATATGCTTTAAGCAAAAATTCCACCTGATGTGACAATTTGAAATAAATCCAAGATGGCGGCGATGGGTACCTCGTGTATTATTAGGTATAGGGTATTTATTTTTATTATGAGAAAAATTTATAACGTCAGGTGCCTGTGGTCAGACCATATTAAAGAGTGTTTACAAAGAAATATAAAAACTTAATCTGAATAAAACGAAATCAGTTAAGAACGAAGTCCATATTTTGTGATTTATCAAAGTGCGTTAAGTGTCTTGATAGTTAAAAAAAATGATGTACACTCATAACGCACTTTGAAAAATTTTTGCAAAGTGCATTGACTTGCTCCCAAATTTAACGCACTTTGAATTTTTTTTTTCAAAGTGCCTTGATTTTGTCCCAAGTTTAGCGCACTTTGAAATTTTTTTTCAAAGTGCGTTGCCACAAACCTGCCATTTCGTTACACCTTTTAGTTACTTTATTTTACCTTTCAATTACATGTACCTTTAAGTTGACTTGATGGAAGATGTTTATCCTGTGAGTCTGACAATGACTACTATGTTAAAAGATCATATCGACTCTGAAAATAAGTAAATGGTAATGAAAATCAAAATTGTCGAAGAATACACGTTTTATATGTTCGGTATTTGTAATTTAAGTTTTGTTATATCCTATATTTCTTAAGTAATTCATTAAAATACTGTAGGGAAATATTCGCCCCGCATTATTTTTGGCCCTTTCGCCCTCGTTGTAAGCGGGCGACTTTAAGACTAAGCGAACTCCAGCGTCTCAAATCATCTCTCTTAAAACACAACTATGTCTGGGCGAATTCAAGACGGGGCGAAATTGTTTGCAAGTGTAAAAGGGCGAAAATTACACGGGGCGAAAATAACCCTGTATACAGTAATATATGAAGTATTGTGCAAAAGCTAACTATTTTTTATATGACTTGTTTTCTCTTTTGAGAATTTTGACATGTGTCCTGATAGTTACATGTAATACATGTAGATATAAATGCATATAGTGGAACTGTGTCAATCCGGGCATTTTAAGCCCATCTTCAATTTCCGGATAAAGGACGCATCCAGTTCCTACATATAACAAATCCAAAGTGTATGGATGTTTCAGACCATCTATAGACCTGATTGTGTTACACTTACAGCAACAGTGTAAATGAAAACTTGTTCTCTATGGCTCACCTTTTTCATGAAAAAAATATTCTTGCTTCTCTTGATTAGTAACCATAGTAATGTATATAGATATATATTGCATCTGTGTGAAATGTGTGAAAGATTTAAAACTAATTTATTGAAATTATTTGCATAATTTTCTTATTCAACTTCTACATATACACAGTATTAGAGCATTTAAAATAAGTACAATGTATTTTATGTATGTGTCACTTGTACCATAATTGTTATGAATGTCTATTGTATGGCAGTGTAATAAGTAATGTATGTAATAAAGAGAGGACAATCTAAGTTATTAGAACTTAATTGTTTCCAATCCTTTTGACATCTTTAGTCAATAAAATATGTTCAATCTAGATATGTGACTTCTGTGAACTTGAGCCCAATCCCATTGTGTAAAATATATAAAATAAAATATTTACATTTTCCAGTGTCTTTGCCTGTAATAATACTACGCATCGATTTTGTACTATACAGTCCAATAAATTTAAGTGGGGTTTGCTTATTTATATTCAAATATTTAATCGTACAATTGCTGAAAATTATATAAAATTAATATAGGTAATAAGGAATCATTCTTTGAATATTATGAGGTGATAATTTCGGTCGGGGCGTGATCAAATCTATCATAAAGCCCTTCGGGCTTTATTGGATTTGATCACGCCCCGACCAAAATTACCGCCTCATAATACTCAAAGAATGATACCTTATTCCTTAAATATGTTCAAACCAAGTATGATTATCATGAATTTTGGACGATTTGGCGTCCTGATTATATTTGTGCCTTGGTGTAATTGTGAATCACACTCATCTGTTTTTCTAGATCTGTAGTTACAAGAAACTACAGAGTTTGTATTTTAAAAAAATATTAAAGATTCTAGGTATAGTCAACAAAATAACCTTCAGATGTAACTTATTTTTAGATATAATTTTTGAAGCTAAAGACTCTTATTGTTGGTAAAGATAAAATCCATATATTTTTGCCATTTATTTACCTATATCCTTATAAAGAGTGGGGTTTTTTTTAAGAATATCAAAAAAGTGTAAAAATGGCGGCGACTATCCAGCGCTCTTAAAGCCTTATTTTACTGAATACTAGTGAGTCGTATATAGAAAGTGAAATGAAATAGGTTTCAAGTTGCCTTGCGCAGCATCTGGGATAAAAAAAAAAAACATTTTAGGAAATAATTATACGCGCATTTAAATTTAAAGCGTTGGATTATACAATAATGTTGAATAAGAATTGTGATTAGATTTATAATCAGATTTAGAAATATAACATCATACATAGACGAAAACATATCATATAAGTCGAGTGGTATTTACGAAATCAGAGTGACATTTTGGTGAAATTGACAGTGATAACATTGATTTGTAAACTTCAATTAGAGAACACAGATGATTCAATACATGAAATAATAGTTTGAATCATCAGATGCAGGGTAAAGCAAAATATCGTTCGTCACTCTTTGTTTAACTAAAAAACAAAGATGGGAAAAATATTAATAATCACTTGGTGATACGTATATGATGAACAATAAATTACAAAACACCTGGAAATTTGATCAGTTTTTTCTTTTCATTTTATTTCAATAATACTTCATTAATATACAAATAAATTAAGGCTGCCCGGACACCGTGGATCTACCGTCGGCAGGCTGAAGCGTGTCTGTTGTCCTTATACATACAGCTGTCTCCACGAATCTGAAAAAAGGGAATGTCAGTGAGTGAGTGAGCGAGCGAGCGAGGGAGTGAGTGAGTGACTTATGAGTCCCTTAAAGTTTAGCAAATAGTGAAAAAGTGAAGGTTAATTATAGGATATGTTCATTTAAATAATACTAGCACAAGCATCATAAAACATAACCTTGAAACAGTCCCCGATCAAAACTGGGAACGAATTTTCTTGTTGTGAAATTATCCCTTCATTAAAATATAATAGTATGAAGGCATGGTATATTCATTGCAGATCTTTTTCTTTCTTTTCTGTTTTTGGTTATTATTTTGGTGATTTAATAAGTACAACTCTTGTACTGCTTGTATTTTTTTCAAAAAATGTATGCAAATAGAAAAAAACAGTTTACATAACTGGTCTGTTTTCAATAATATGACCGGGTTTGTTTTTCTTAGTGTCTTTGCACTTTGATAAGTACAATGTACATGTAAGTTAAATGTACGTATACATGTTTTATACGAGTCTGCGAACTTAAGCGAATGACATATAACACTTAATCTGGTGGCCTTATCCCCAGTAGACATATCTGATGCACGCGCACTTCCATGTGTATGATTTTCAAGCATCAACTGGCCGGTACCAGCTATAACGACTTTGTCAACGTCATATTTTTCCGCTTCAATGACAGTCTGATTTTCGCATATATAATGCTTATGTATAGTTTGATAAGAGAGCGTCGGCATGCAAACTTCAAAGATAATTTAGGTATCCATAAAATAAACATACAAAATCGTATAAAAAAATCAATTCACCATATTACATGTAGTTGTAGAAAATACAGTAATATCAATATTAATTTCTTTTAAATTACAGATGTTCAGACTATTACAAATCATGAAATTGGGCACGTTGGTGCGTGATCTAACGGCCAACAGACAATGTTTGAGAACGATATTTCGAACATTTTATTTCCTGGACACAAAAAAAATTACTTCCCATGCAGCCAGTCATCTACTAATGATCTTTGAAACGGCTGCAGACAGCTGTGGGAGAATCGACGTTCGGAATGCGTTGTGCAGGGTTTACTAAGGGTCAGAGCAATTGTTCACTATTATTCGCTACCGTGGGATCGAGGAAAAACCGTTGTACTTTCCAAATCGTTTGTTTCATGCTCATAATTTACAACAACCAGATTAAAAGTTTTGATAAATTACAACATGTGTACCATTATATTGGTTATTTTTTATCACGCAAACACATTTTACTTTTTTAAATATTTTTTTACTTTTTTAATATTTTTTTCCGATTTCGAAAGGGGAAAACTGATGTTACAGTGTATTTCTTTTATTATGATTCAATTCTTTTAAATTTCATTTTATATACTTACTCATTTGATCATATCATATTTCTATCATTGTGGGATATGCGAAAACAACAAGATACGTCTAGTACCTGTAAGTTGAATATATGAATATATATTGTTTTCTTCAGTTTATAAGCAATCATACATGTAGTACATGTATTTTAGTGTTTTATTTCAGAAATCTCTTTGTTTTGTTTTGCTTTTGTGGGTTTTTTTTTGGTTTGTTTTTTTGTTTTGTTTTATTTTGTTTTTTGTTTGTTTGTTTGTTTGTTTTTTGTTTTGTTTTGTTTTTGGTTTTGTTTTTTGTTTTGTTTTTTTTTTTGCTGTTTTGGGTTTTTTTATATGTTTGTTTGGGTTTTTTTTTTCTTGGCATTCTTTTGAATTATTTCGTAAAACTATTTTAGTTTGTTTATCGTTTAATCTTTTTATCGGACGGAAGGGGGGGGGGGGGTGGTGGCGAAAATAAAACACTCTTAGCAAAATTGGTTTTAGTTATGTAGAACAGTTGTACATCAGTTCTAAAGAATTCTATTTAAAATTCATTTATTTCATCCTCTGTTTTTCTTTTTAGAATATCTCAATTTAAACATATCATCCATATGCACTTCTTAAAACTGAAATACTATCGACTTTCATGTTATAACAATATTTATAGCATCTGTTGGAAATGTGCACTAGAGAGCAAAGCTTCATGACCATCATATAGATTATAAAAAGTCATGTTTTGATTTGGCGAGCCTGATGAAGGATACGGTTTCCTTGACAAACTAAATGGTTTGTTTAAACTTTCTCCATGAGGTCAGAGTTTTCATTTGTCTCGCCACGTCTCCGGAAAATCTCGCGAGAATACGGAAAGGATCAAATATTTTCATTATGCCAACGTGAACATAAAGCAATTTTAATTCTTTAAATCTAATTTAATTCTATGTAGAAGTTCTTTCTCTAGATGAAAGTTTTAAATTAGAACTAATAGAAATTAACAGACATTCTTTAAAAAACAAAAACAATGATATGATATGTACAGACGGATCGTAAGAAGTGAATAGACGCACAAAATGTTGAGAAAAATGGTATTATAAATATAACGAATCAATCATTGGTTTAATTTTAAATAAATATATACTGGTATAATGATTGCTAAAAGGGCATAGACGCGCGAAATAGTTAATATTGTCTTGATTAAAAAATAGTTTACTAATATTTGAAAATAAATATAATTACTTGTATTTACGATCACCTTTAAAGACCATTTCTGTTTTTCACGTCTACTGTAAATATCGTGCACGTGTGCGAGTCATATTTCATTTCAGAAATGTTTTGTGTAAACAAGATTAGAAATTTTCTGGGAATCCTAATTACCTTATATTGAAATTTATTACAATTCTTCAAATGAAAAGGTCAAAAGTGATTTGCGTACGAAATTATCTGCAATTTTTTTTTTTTTTACAAATTACAACAGCTAATTTTTATTTCATCATTCCACAATTTTCTATTATCTTTGGCGGGTTAACTTTTTTTCCTTTTTTCTTCTTTTTTTTCATTTTTGATACATGCATGGATAAAAAAAAATGTTGAGTTCCGTGGTTTCATCGGGTTTTTTACTTTATCTATATTTATCTACTTTTAAGTATTCTTATTTAAATAGAAAATAAAATAATCCTCACTGTATCTGAAAAAAAGTTCTGTAAAGTTGAATGGACACTTTATATTTGAAGCAAATATTTAAAAAAATGTATAATTCAAATTTAAATATTCAGTGAAAAAAAAACATTGAAGTACTAATCTTAAATCATCAAACTGAGGAATTCTGCGCAAGTTACGTTGAATGGTAACATGTTTGTTTTTCCCCCTTTTTTTTTATAACTTATTTGTCTTTTTCAGTAAAATTTAGCGTATCGGTCTACCTAAAAATGGGTATATTTGTTAGTTTGTTTTTTTTTTAAAGTAATTCTATTTCATTAAACTCTTCATACATGTATTTTATTTTAACTTTTCAATGTTTTTGCTTAAAGAACACATAATTATACAAAAAGCTCTAATCGCAAATCTAAAAGGATGATTTACTCAATCCGTTGTTTCCCGAATTGGTGGATTTTTTAAAGACTCATTATTTCTTTTAACAACGCATCTAACGTTCAATCTCTCTCTTTCTCTCTCTCTCCCTCTCTCTCTCCTCTCTCTCTCTCTTTCTTTCTTTCTCTCTCTCTCTCTCTCTCTCTCTCTCTCTCTCTCTCTCTCTCTCTCTCTCTCTCTCTCCTTTTTCAAATATCATTCATCTTTTACATCTATTACTGTAAATTCCTTATTTTATGCGAGTACTTAATTCCGCGATTCCACTGTTTTGTATCAAATCGAGAGGAGAATCGATCACCGATTTTTGTTGTTGTAATATCACATAGTTTAAAACTGTCTGAAAAATGAAAGCGAGATTTTAAAATCCGCGACCGTTGCTTCTCGCGATTTTACGCGGAAATTTATTCCTTGCGTTTAATTAGGAATCTACAGTATTTTCCCTTCATTTTTAACCAAAAAAAAAAAAAATACTCTTTCTCTTTTCTCTTTCTATATCCCTCATAAGAAAGATAAAACAATTCAACAATGCATCTTACCGGTCTCGTTTTAGAGGCACTCAGACAAAATGTACACAGTGTCTTGGGTAGGTTATCCACCCCGCCCCTAATCATGGCCTGGTGTTTGATACAGGGCTGGTCCACGCAGTCTGAACCCACCATCAGCACCGTGTTCAGGTGAGCTATGTAGCTCGTAGCCAGTCTCAGAGTCTCAATTTTGGATAATTTCCTGTCCGCGGGTTCCGTCGGAATGAGCGTCCGAAGCGTCACAAATGCGGTGTTGACACTATGCGTCCTGTCGCGCTCCCGAGCGTTCGCAGCCATTCGCTGCTTAGGGACGGGCGTCCCGTCGAAATTAAATTCACTGTTTTTTTCTTCTCCTCCGGAACTGTTTCGTGACTTCCTTTTCCGGGCTTTGGATATTTGGGTATCCTCAGATGATCCTGAACTATATTCGTTTTCGTCGGAATAGCGTGGGTCTTCTTCGTTTAGATTCTTTCGCATTGCGTCACTATGACGTCGCATTACCAAATCATCTCATCGTCAACATTCACAGCTCGACAGAAAAAAATATTAAACTTTCAATGATAACAGTCAAATTTTTTTTCACAAACTGCACAGTTTTCCGTGAAAGCAGCATTATATGAAGTTACACGTGGATATGTAATTACACGGTATGTAAATTCCGAATATGCTTTAATGTTGCGATAAAGCCCGAAACCTTCCGTAACATCCTATCACTGGACTCCGCTTTTGCGTGTGATATTTGGATCTGTTTAAGCCATCATTGGGGATAATTATCCATCGCGTTATTTTCCTCCGACCGCCGCGAAAAGGTCATTTAGTTAATAACGGGAAGCATTGGATGAATTCAACGGAACAAATGTCATCGTCATGGCAACGGTATTTATCGCATAATGTCTCTTAAATTTATAATGTTTTAGCATTATTATATCTTCTCATTTTCTGAGAGAGAGAGAGAGAGAGAGAGAGAGAGAGAGAGAGAGAGAGAGAGAGAGAGAGAGAGAGAGAGAGAGAGAGAGTCGGACAAAGCATTGTTTATTATAATTGTCATTGCGTTTTTCAATATGAAAATTACCTGCCAAAATATCTACAGAATTAATTCTACAATTTATCATACATGTAGCATTAATCATAGAGCAGGACTAGAAATTCATGCATGTATGAGAACATGTTCCAATGCAGAAGTTTGCAATAAACGAGCACATTAGCAAGTAACAGCCTCGCAGATCATCAGCAAACAAAACTGGCTTGGAGATCTTCTCTTATTTTTCAAAACAAATAGAAAGTTGCTGCTATAACGATGCGTTGATGATTGCCTGAACTGAGAGAAGAAGCGACCGTGAAATGAGATACGCTACCGGTCAAACACCCAATCACTAGGGGGAGCAGATTTAGGCCGATTGTCCCCCTGGGCCGAATATTAGTTTCCACGTATTCTCTTAGGGCTTGATTTTATTGCAATCTAGATTCGGATAAAAGATTAAATTGTATGCTCATGTACTCATAGACGTTCTTGTTCGCGGAGAGAGAGAGAGAGAGAGAGAGAGAGAGAGAGAGAGAGAGAGAGAGAGAGAGAGAGAGAGAGAGAGAGAGAGAGAGAGAGAGAGGGTAGTACATGTAGTACTACTTCTTTTTGCTTTGCAAACTGGAAAATTAAGAATATTGATAACTATGTACATTGTACATGCTGACATTAATGGGTTACATGACTTTTGTATATGACCTTGTAAATTAAGGGATATAATATTTAGAAAACAAAATTGAATTGTTCAGACTATTTTTATGGATAATAGATAGGTATTTTGTTAAACTTAATATCATAATTATATATTATTGAACATGTTTACCTTATGTTTTAATTTAAAATAGGAAAGTTTCTTTTATATCGTTTGTGGATAACAGTTGTTTCTCTTACTTATCTGTATATTTAATTAAGAATGGTCTCCAATTGGACAAAGATTTAAATATTTTCTGATAATAAAATCTCCGTATTTCAGACAAGTACTACTTATTATTGTATACATAATTTGGATAGAACGTTATTATACAATTATAGGAACTCATGGTTTGTGATGGTATATGATTTATATTCAACGAGTTGTGTAAAAATTCTATCCTCGAGTCTTGGCGAGGGGATAGAAATCACCCAATGAGCTGGATAAAAATCATATACAGTCACAAACCACGAAAAATTCTTGTTATCACATGTTTTAATCATGATTGAATGTGTTAATTTCTGTTTTATAGGATTTTGTATGCAAAACATCTGACGTCATTTCAATAGAAATACGTAAACATCTATTGGGATGTCATCTAAGTGTAACAAAAAAAAACTTACAATGTATTACATGAGTGATATCCACCACACGTTAAGCTAAACATGTGATTAAATGTATATACATGACTGTCATGTACCATTTATATCTAAAATACTAAGAATCATATGAAGAAAATGTGTAGCTTCAAATTTCCACTGTCTCCCCTTTGAAATTAGGAGTTTGGAAGTTGAATTTTTGGTTTTGGTGACGAATTCATCTTTATTTCTGAAAGACAGGAATTCAGACACACTTTATTCGGAACACGTGCGGTGGATCTAGAAGGAAGAAGGGGGGGGGGGGGGGGCAGGGGGTCCTCTTTGTTAGAAAATTCTGAATAATCAAGTAGTATTTTTTATTAAGCCATTGGACCCCCCCCCCCCCTCCCCCGTTTCAAACAAAATCCTCACATCGGACCTCCTCCCCCTCTCGTCCAAAAGAAGGGGGGGGGGGGGGTCCTGGAGATAAACGCCCGCAGTACTAACAGTTTATTTCATTGCAAAGATAAACTATATCAAAGAAGTAACTAAACGAGTTTGTTTTGCCTAACTAGCCTTCTATTTATATAACGTATTTTTCACGTGTGTATTAAGAGGGCTCGATGGTAGTGGCCATTTTTAGACTATGTTAATCTCCTTAAAAGAAAGAGCTTTGTATAAAGATATATGAAAATGATCTAATTTAAAAGCTAAATTACATGTATTTGGATTCTACCTTTTCTGAATATTACTTTATGGCCAAAAATATCATATGTCAAAGTTTAAGGTAGATCTGATGGTTAATTTAATTTGTAGACCACCCAGCCTCCTTAATTAAATAACTTATTGCATAAACATGTAGTTTATTAAGTGGTATTACAGTGTATAAGCGAAAAGATTGATGTATGTTTAATAAGCAGTAGACTTAAGAAGCTTATTAATTATTTATAGTCCAAACTATATTTAATTATTTTTTCACAATACATGTGTATGATATATTCGTATACATTAATAAATGTTAAAAATCTGAATAATATTTTACAGTTGGATTGTTCTAGCAAATGGTTGGTTGTTTTTAAGATAAAAACTAGATTTAACGAGGCAGAGTACAGTTCGAGTGCACAGGACCTGCGCATCTTTTTATTTTCATGCAGCCGTGTTATATTTTCCCGGTAAATGATATGTCCAGACTAGTCGAGTAGATACGCACTTAGAATAGGTCTGTAACCTAGTCCGATTTTTTTCTTGGGTTCGAATCCCGGAACAGTTGAATTTTTTACACAAGTTTTTTTAATCGCATGAAAAGGTAATGTACAAAGATAATTTAAGAATGTCCGAATAAAGTTATTCAAACTTTTAATTTTGCATGCGTGTTGAATTATTTTCAACATTACTTACTGTGTGAAGTCCCGGTTATAAACTTGAAAACTTATAAACTAGAATTATAAACATTTTCTTCTGAACAAGGGATTTCAAAACAATATACACATCAATGTCGAAAGTTGTTTTATTCCCCTTTTTATGAAATAACCGGGTATATCTGTCGTTTTCAAAGATACGTGTACAGGTTGTTAAAAGCAAAAAAATCATTTTAAAAAGTATGAAGCGGCGATGAAGCAAAAGGTACATGAAAATATGTACGGATAAATTTGTTCCACCTTTTTATCTAGACTAGGCGTTTATCTAGATACTGTAAAACATGCCATGATTATATAATTACGACTTTGACGATTTTGAAGAGCCAGAATCAGGTTTATTCATGTAGCTCCAAAGAATGATATTTTAACACGCTGGACAGTAGAAATCAAATTGATATATGTTAACATCAAAATACCGAATATATTATCATCTTCCTAACTGTATTAATGAAAATCAAATGGTGGTTGCCGTATTCGAAAGAAATTCGCGTAAAATGTTTGTGTATTTTGCCTGCATACGGAACATACCCGCTATGTAAATATAGTCGTCTACGTAATGTGTCTATAATATGACTCTTCAAGCGATACGGATATTTAAAGGTCCTTTCTACGTTAGGTAATAATCACGCTTTTTTGCAACACCCTCTTTATAACTTTCTTTTAATTGTGTTTTTATGTAAAATTAACATTATATGTAACGGTTATTAGTTGAGAAAATGTGATTTTATGACTTTGATAGGGTAAAATGCTAAAATGGCGTTTACGCGTCATCGTTTCCCGGTATTGTAAACTATGCATAAAGCCAAAGAAAAGAATATGTTTAGCTTATTCATTCGAGGCGGCGATGGATTTTAAAAATAAAAATTTATTGACAGAGTATTCAGAAAAACACATGAGCATTTTAAAAGTGTTAATTTTTTAAGCCAATATGTGTACACCACAATATGCCAATTTTTTTTTTTAGAAAAAAATCAACTTTTGATATTATCCCTGGACCAAACTAAGAGGTAAACATTTCTGGTGGCTTTTTACAATAGTATTAATATATTGAAAATGAATATCTAGGGCAGAAATACAAATAAAATATGGGGAAAATGTGAAAGTTTAGTGTTTTTAAACAAATTATCATAGGGTCCCATACATGTAGTAAAAATTGATAACTTTCGAGACGACCCCCTAGAAAATCGGACTGGTAAATACATTTTTATTGATCTAAAAATAATTACTGAGGGAAGTAATAGATTATGTAATTTATGTAAAAGAGACATTGAGATAAATTTCATTATATTTTGTTGTTGCACCATGTTGAAAAACGAAAGGGAAATGTATGTAACAAAATTTTATTCTTTTAGCCCAAATACTGTCAAATTCAATTAGCTTTTTTTCCTCAAACAATGTGAGATTATTAAGCAAATTATGCAAGTTTATCAGTATTGTTAACGAGAGGACTAAACCTCCTGGTTATTAATTCATACATATATATCTACATAAAAAAAATGTACATTTATACTTCATATACATGTATATTATGTAGAGAATCATTATGAATGTTTATTTTTCCTCAACTCATGCATAAAGTGTATATGTTTGTTATATTCTCTATGTTGTTAACTACAACCAAAGAGAAAAAAAATAAACTGTTCAAACTGTTCTAACAATTAACAATAACAAGCCATTAAAGTAGGATATGTGCGTTCGTTACAAGATCGCATATTATATAATAACATTTTAATTACATTGAAAAATAAATCGAACCACGAGAAAATTTTGTATGATATGAAGTTAATTAGCTTTTAAAAATGTTTTGTACACGCCCCCCTCTGACACCACGTTACTTTTTGGTTTTGTAATAATTATATGTTTTGTACCCCATGTACCATCTTTGTATGGTTTGAGAGAATGAATAAACTTGAAACTTGGTAAATCAAAAACGATTCTGTGTACATGTTGTCACTAATTTTTCTGAGGTTTGTTGTTTTTATAAAGTTGGTTGAACTCATGACGCATGAGCTTTATGGATTTTTTTTTTGTATTCCTTTGGTTTTTTTTAAATTCCTTTCTCCTTATGTTTTTTAATCAATTGTGTTATCATACAAAAATCATTTTTAAGGATATTTCTATTTTTGAAAAAAAAACCGATTGTGTACATAGGTATATAGCTTACAAAGATAATTGGTTTTTAAGGAAAATTATACCAATAGCATGACAACTTTGAAATGATATGCTCAATTATGAAAATATTGCTATAATTAGCTGAAACATTGAATTGTATATACATTTTTTTTGCATCTTCCTGCATTGATAATCTGTAATGCTCTAGAACAAAGTGCATGTTTACAAGTTTGGGCTAAAATTTCAAAACTAATGGATAACTCAGAGGTAATTTAAACAGCTGAAAATAGCTTATTTCAACATTTTATTGAAATAAAGCTTTTCTAGATTGTTTCATTCTTTTTCTAGGCCTGGTGTATTGTCAACTATGAAATTCAATTCTCAATAAACAAACATTTAACAACTAAGGTACCTTGGTCTTCTGTTAGGACAAATATTTCTCTATTGATTCGATTCAAAATAGCGAACAGCACATACACAAGATAAAAAAGACGCAAATGTCAACATTTGGTTTTCTGGACATAATTAATATTTGAAATGTAAAAGATCACCATGTTTTATTACATGAAAAATCCACTCACATACATACGGACAAAGTTGTGTACGTCGGTCTTGAAAATAATTAACTTGTAGAGAAACACAATACTATATAATTATTTATATCAATTATACATTTTACCTTTATTACATGTATTATCATTTTATAAAATAACAATATCACAATTGGTATCGTTTATAAACACGCTCTCTCTCTCTCTCTCTCTCTCTCTCTCTCTCTCTCTCTCTCTCTTCGCAAAACTGCGTTGCATTATAAGACAAAGTGTTTGGTTGAACTAGACGCGCATAATATCTTCGCAGAAACTCATAGCTACAATGTACTTTTTACTTTCATATCCGACTGCCTTCTGGTGGCCGGTAATAAATGGTTGTACAGAAAAGTAAAAATGTTTATTTGCTGAATTCATGAAGGTTATAACTGAGCGCAACCTACTTTATGCTAAACATTGTTTTAACATTACGTGAAAATATGATTTACTTGATGTTTGAAAAAAGCAATTAATTTTCACATAGCATTTTCTTGAAATTCATACACTTTTGTTGTTGTTTTACAAGACCCCACAAAGCAAACATTAGAGTTCTCTTTCAATTTAATGCTAATTGGTGGGGATCTCGAATCAATTGCAAAAATCTTCAATAACTCAGCTTTAGGGGTTAACACGTGTATATTACAACTGTCCCTGCCTGCAACAAATATGTTCCCTGTAAAGTTCACATCGAGTCCTCGTGGATATATCAGTTTGTGATTAGCAAACATCCCAGGAGAATAAGTATACATTTTCTCACCAGAACTACTCATGACTGTAACTTTGTGGGTACTGCAACTAGAGCTGATTATTTCATTATTTTTGTTTGTTGCTACCGAATAAGTATTCACGTCGACCGGATATTGTTGAACATTGCATCCTTTGTGATCAAATTTGATTATTACATCTGAGCAAGCAGCATATAAGAATTCTTCAGATATTGCCAAGCTGTAAACAAACTGGTTTTCTCTTGTAATGTAAAATTTGTTACCTTCAAATTGGTCAAGGTTAAATATTCCGATGAATCCCCATGATTTATATTTTTTGGTGAGAATGTTTTTGGAAATAAGAAGTCGAGAAGTATTTTGACAAACCGCATCTTGAAGTTGAGTTTTAAATTGTGCTGCACGAAGAAGGACCGCATTTCTGTAATGCAATAACTGACTGGAATTGTGATCAACCAAAATAATGTCCCCATTTTCTAAAAAGCAGCCACCGGTAGTATCACCGCTTGAATCGGGTAGTTCACAAATCAACTTCATTTCTGCACTTGAAAAATCAATGCCTATTAGTGGAACAGATTTCATTTGTGTCTTCAGATCAGTAAGTTTTTTCACCTGGAGGATTCCTGACAGGTCTTTTGAAACACTTGATTGCAATTGTAATCTTATTTGGGAAAGACTTGACTTAGTAACACTGTCGAATTGCTTCTTGATCTGTAAGTAGTCATGGACAAGAACTGATGCAGGATTTTTTTTCGTATTTTCCAAAGTGTGCAAATACTGAGCCATCAAGAGTTGCCGGTCAGAGACTGCATCTACAAAACTGACCACACTTCCCTTGTGTTCCTTAGCATTTTGAGCCAGTTCAGATAGATGGTCCTCTAGTAGGGCATTTACATGGTTCACAATCTTATCTCTTAACTCTGTGGATTCTTCCTTTATTTGATCTGATGTATCGTCAATGTATCTAATGGTGTCCTCTCCATCAGATTTAGCTTTCACAAGTGTGCCTTCGAATTGGGATATTTTCTGTGATAATGTTTTAATTTTTTCTGTCTGTCGGAGACTCTCTGCAGCTTCTTCAATGCCGTCGACCTGTGTACATTTTCTGTGTTTGGTACACACACACTTAGTGCAGCAAAGCTCCTCATGGTCAACACAGAAATATTTCACTCGTACAGACAACAGGGGCCGATTATATCCTCTCTTTTTCGCAAGACATTTTACTCAAGTCAGCTTTTGGAACAAGCACATGGCTTCGAAAAGCTGCATTTCTTTTATGATATTTTGCACACACAGCACATAGAGAATCAGAGCAAGATTCACACCAATCACTGGCCACAATTTCTTCATCTTCTCGCTGACATGCATCGCATAATTTGTCTCCTTTTTCAATCAGAATCTGAATTACTTTGTTGATAGGAATAAGTTCTGACCATTTTTCAAGCTCTACTGAAAAAGAAGGGGCGGGAACAAAACGTCTGCAAAGTGGGCATGGAAATCCCACCGGACTTTCCTTGGTCCTGCTTGTGGAAAGAATGTATGACGACAAACAGTTGTGACAAAACGTGTGTGAACATGGCAGGTACCTTGGAGTCTTGAAAGATTCGAAGCAGATAGGACATGTCGTTTTTACGTCTGCTACTAAGGGCACTTGTTCCTCCTTCGAGGAAGCCATTGTATAGTTTCAAACCGAAAGTACTTTCATTCGTAGAGTTGTCGTTCATTACTAATTCACTAAGATTATGTAACGGAATGCAAGAAATAACTATGGACCAGACCGGGATTCGAACCCGGGCCCCCTGAATTTTTAGTCATGTGCTCTGCCAAGGTCAACTGAGCTACCCGGCGCCGGTATTCGAACCGGTAATATCAAACACGAAATTGATAGTCAATCTTTCATGTGATCCAGCTCTTTTGTTAGACGAACAGAAATAACATTCGCATGTACTAATCAAAACACTCTACATATATACTATAATCTAGACTGATGTAAACTCATTGAGCATGTTATATTAAATTATTAAAACTAAATAAAGTAAAAGTATGACATAAACTGAATTCGTCATGCAGAGGTACCAACGCAGAAACACTTTAAGTTTGTCTTTTTATACATCATTTGTCAGAAAAGTGTTCCAAAGTCATTTACAGAAATTTTAAATTGGTTATTGTTATTTTTTTTAAATTATCTTTTGGTATGTGTTTGATAGACTATAGAGTCATTGTGCATGCATGTTTAAATTTTTTATTCGCTTACATTGATATGGCGGTTTATTGATTGCATTTTTAACCAACCATCTGATATAAAATTATAGTCTAGGAATTAAGAATAAGGACCATGCAGCAATGTAACTTTGTCATGTTTATGTTTTATATGGTTTATAAATGACTTTTCGACTATAATTTTTTAAAATGTTTTATTCAGATATCTAAAACATTTTGGCTATTTTAACTTTGTAATTAGAAAATAATTAGATTATCTGAACTATGGTAAAGGCACTGACATATGGCCCCAGGATCATGAAGCAATCTTAGACTTAAGTCGAAAATTGTACATTGTCTTAATGGCTCTAAATTGAAAACACTGACAAAATTGAAATGCCATTAAATATGTCTTGATATAACGTTGTTAATTACAAATTTCAATTGCCATTTTGATAAACAATAGTTTAATGACTGACTGAAATTTTGACTTAAGTCTGAAATTGCTTCATGATCCGGCTTGAGGCATGGTAGTAGTTTTCATCTTAACATATCTTATCCTTTCATCTTAGTATCAATGTCATTGTTCATAATGGTTTTCAAATTAAGAGTCAAATCTGAGAACTATACTAGTCAAAATTTCTAAAGCCCCCGACAAGTGTTTGTATTATACTGTTTGGAATTCTAATTATTTTGACCAAGACAACGATCAAATATGTAGAATAAAGAATAACAAAGCATTTTATTAAAACCTCAATCAAAATTTATTTAAGGGCTTTATGAAAAAATCAAGAATGTACAGGTACCCTAAGATATAAAATTCACAACATTTATACCTCATGCATTCCCCATTCTCACTAATAAAAGCATCTCATAGAGATCCAACAATGGAATAAAAACCCTTTCTGGAAAGTTACTCTATCGGATGCTGAGGAATTTTTTCAATCTTGGATTTATCTCGTTCCGTCCATAAAGACCATTAATGTGTTCTAAAATGTACCGTGCAGCTGCGCGTGCTGTAGGGTGTCTATCAGAAACGTGAGTTACCCTAATGTAGCGGTTATGTTGACGGGTCGTTACATAACGTTTCGGCCTTCATAGGGGGTCTTCAACACTTCCGGTTGCATTGAATTTCCGGTAGAGCCTTAGAATGATTTAGTGGTATCTGTAAAAAATCTGACGATCTGTGTTGAAAATTATGAATTAGGAAAAGTTGTTTTATTGTTTAGGACTTCAGTTTTAAAGGTAAAAAGTAAATAAAGCAAATATTGTGAAAGGAAACAAACCAATTGTGAACCGTGCTCTGCTTGGACCACGCCAACTGATCTTGAAGGTTCTTGGGCAGACATGCGCCGTGTTTTACTTAATTAGTTTTATGTTTTTTTATAATCAGTTAAAGATAGGGAATCGATCGAAAAACACATCCGAGAAACATATCGAACACGCGATCCTCGTCTTTCAACAAAAACGGTCATGGTCGAGTAATTAGTTACTCGATTACATTTTTTTTTACATGAACAACTGAACATTCTAAACAGCAGTTGAAAGCGGCAACGACTTTTAAAAAACTGATGCTTAAGTTTTCTAAAAATTAAAAAAAATAAAAGAGGGGCGTTAGAAATTTTGACCAGTATATGTTTATTTGAGTTGGTCATGACTAAACTTACTGTTTACTGTCTCCAAAACGTGATCTAAAATCATTGCTTGCTGTTGCAGGATTTCTATTATAATTTAGTGTTATTGGTCAGTTTTAGTAAAAGTTGGCGGAGTAAGTGTGTGAGTGAAAATGTTAGGAAATTCCTGATAAGACCTTTTGTTAGATTAAGTTGTACTTTTGTTATTTGTGAAATTACTGATTTTCGGACTGAAATAAATTTGGAACCATTTGAACAATCGTTATTATTTATCTTCTAATGCTAGATAATCACAACTTATTTGTGAAGTTCTATAGTTGATAAGGGTGAAAATCAACTTACTTAAGATTCTTAAATAATGACAATATGTTGCAAAAATCCCCAATTAACCAGAAAGAAGCGCTATAAAAAAGGCTGAGTGATCATGGCCAGTTTGAAATATATTTATCTGCCTAAGAAAAAGACTTCGTTATTTAAATATATACGAGGGCTATCCAAAAAGTTCGTGGACAATCGCGTTTTTGTCATTTTGAATGGGTTTATATATACATATTGTATATCTAAATCTATGTCAAACTAAAATGATTTTGAATGTTTTCCATAGAAATAAACTAAAATTTTAATGTATCAAAGGGTCGTGGAAAGTACTGACGGCCCAGCGTAAAAATTGTCCAAACTTTGCAATTGAGTTTTTAGATATGAATATTCATAGTTTTTATGAAACATTTCAAAACTTCCTAATATTCTATTGTGGTGAAGTCTGTATGGTGTACATCATTTTCATACGTCATTTGAAGCATTTGAAGCAGAGGACTTTTAAAAGATATTACGGCAAGAACATGTCTTTAAAAACGCCTGAAAAAGCGACGTCGGCTGACTGCACGGAACAGCGCGCAATCATAAAATTGTGTCGACTGAGGTAAAACACCGATAGAAACAAAACAAACGATGGGGGAAACAGGAAAAACATCAAAATAGTTCGAGTTTATTTATCCACAAGTGGCACAAGCGATATTTTGATGGAGTATGCGATTGTACCCTCTGCACAAACGGTGAATGCGGCATATTACTCTCAGGTAAACCCAGGACTACGTCGTTATAGAAACGTCGTTATAACTCAACGTCAGACTGGGACGTGCGGCCTGTATGGGTAATGTATATATAATGATAAGTCCAATACAAAAATTTACATTGCTCTGATTTTTATACATAGACATTATAATACTCTATATTAGAATATTATAATACTTTCCTGATAATGGCGCGGTTATTTTGAATAAAATTACATGTGTCCACGAACTTTCTGGACAATCCTCGTGTATGAAAAAAAAATAAAGGAACACTAGGTAGTTCAAAAGTAAATTCAGAGTAATATCTGGTGTATGTACGTGCAAAACGATTTAAAAAAAAATGTTAGGATATTTATAAACCAAATAATAATAGAATTCACATTCTACTCTATTGTAGAGAATCTAACATATAAGAATACTTGATTGTTTTATTCACAGTTCAATGGAATCAAATTTGTACTGCGTTCATGATCCTATTTCTTATATCCAACTGAACAGTCAGATATATCTTTTTTAAAGAAATAGCATTAATTGGTTTATCATACAATTCAGTGATATATAAATGTAAACTTTTTGGATGCCTCACGATCAACAACGGGTTACAGCTTGTGGAAGTAAAATATTACAAATTATAGATATTCCGCAGACTATTTATGAATTAAATACAGGTAAAATCATTATAGTGATAAATAAACTTTTTTTCAGTACCTACATGTAATTGTGTTTACTTTATTTATTTAAGGAATAAGGAATCATTCTTTTAGTATTATGAGGTAATAATTTCGTTCGGGCCGTGATCAAATCCAATAGAGCCTGAAGGGCTTTATGGTAGATTATATTTATATAATTTTCAGCAATTGTACGGTTAAATATTTGAATATCAATAAGCAAACCCCGCTTGCGCCCCAATTATACGTAATTTGAATTTATTGGACTGTATAGAACAAAATCGATACGTAGTATCACAGGTGACAAGACTGAAAAATGTAAATATTAGAAGTTATAGAATTCACTATATCATCCATGAGTTTCCTTATTTAATATTCAATGACATAACATCAACTGATATTTTTGTAAAGAAAATTTTATTGCTGTAGTCAATCCAGAGATTGAACTTGTAGCCTGCATGTATAGATGTTTAACAAATAGCAAAGTCCATGCACAGCATACAAACATAGTGTTAATATAACAATATATATTATGATTTTCCAATATTAACGTTAAATGTAAAATAATAATAGTCCTATTCTCAGTTCCATCCCTTATGATAAATGTCATTTCTTTAATTTACTAAGCAGCATTTCATTTTTGCGACATTCCTGGAAGAAAAGGAATTTTTTTTAATAACATCTTTCTTTGAATATTTGCACCTATATCAAAACATAAGAATTTTATAAAATTATAAGAAAAAAAATTATATTTGAATGAATTCAAGTATTTACCTCTTTAAAGTCTTTGACAGTTTTGAAATACAGCCTCTGTTTTTCCACCAAGTCCAGATACTGATCATTGAACTGGTCTCGTTTCATCTTTTCTTCCTGTTTCCGTTTCTCAAGCTAGATCATCAAAAGAAAAGAAAAAAAACCTTTCAAACTACATATATTTAGTACTACAATAATACTACAAGCATCAACGCCTTAAAAATCAATATAAAAAATACCCCTAAAATTCAGCAAACTTTTACAACAAAAATTACAAAGAGGACAAAAGGCCAATTGAAATACACTGAACAAAAATATAGAACTCTAGTAGCTTTTTTAAACGAGAAAAACTCTACAACATGTGTCTGGTAATACTAACCTTAGCTTTATTTTGTTTGATGCCCTCAACAATGTTTTCAAACTGCTTCAGGAATTGTTCTTTTGCACCTGGGTTAGCCATTGCCCTAAAATACAAAGAAAAATCTTTTCAGCTAGCCCACATGCCGTTTTAAATTTGTACCAATTATAACTTGCATTTATACAATCTTTGTTTGCCATCTTGTTTTATTGTTTATAGATATTTTGAATGAATGGCCAAATGAAACTGCATACACCATTTTACTAATCTAATTGATGTTACAACTTTACATCAGTGCTGACTTACTGTCTGAAGCTATACTGAGTTAAAAGGACTGAATTCTTTGTTTAGGTACAACTGGGCCAACTAAACTGGGTGATACAATTTAACCATTCAATTAAAATTTAGTCCTGAAGTTATTGTGTATGGAGTTGAGAAGACCGACTTCCATTTTTAATAAATCCAACTGGGCTAATCAAAAGTGTTTCAAATTAACATCAGTCTTGACTTTCTATCTAAAGTTATTATGGATGAAGTTGAAAAGACTGACTTCTTTATTTAGTACAACTGATCCAACTAACCTGAGCATTACAAATTTACATCAATCTTGACTTACTGACTTAAGTTATTGTGATGAAGTTGAGAAGACTGACTTCTTTGTTTAAGTACAACTGGGCCTACTAAAAGTTCTACAAATTTACATCAGTCTTCACTTACTGTCTAAAGTTATCATGGATGGAGTTGAGAAGGCTGACTTCTTTGTTTAAGTACATCTTAGTGTCATCCAGTGTGTTGTATAATGTGTAAAACTGCTTCGTCTCTGTGTGGGTGGCCGCAACTGTAACATACACACAAGACAGTTTATTCCCATGCAATATATTTCATATTGTCAAATGAAATAAAAGAATCTGAAATAATTGAGAGTTATATTTTTGTCAATGTACACACAAGTAAATTTACATCTCTTGTAATATGATTCCAATTCGTTAATAGAATGAAAGAATTTTAAATAATCGAGAATTATAATAAATGTTTTTGCAAAGATACACCCAAGTCAGTTAATCTTTATGCAATATGTGGCCCATTAATTAAATGCGAACATTTCAAATATGCTTTAAAATCCGACATGTTAGGTTATGCTTGTGCAATGTGTGGTCCAAAATTGTCAAAAAAAAGTTTAAATTTGAAATAAGATTTGATCACAAATTTGTCAATTCTTACAGTAATTGAGTCTCTTTTCTTTATTGCAGTAACCAAACAAACTTTTTCAGTGTAAACCAAAATACATAAGGAACATACCCAACTAACTACTGAAAGGAAAGGACATATTAAGCAAAATAGACAATAATTACAAACCTTGGTTGTAAAGCTCAATAAAGCGTCGCTGGTACTGACTTAGTTCCGCTCGGGAAGGCACGTCATCAATCTTCCTCTGAAGAACAGCTATCTCCCTAGTCTTCCTTGCCTGAAAACATTAATGTTAGGATTAAGAGTACAGTAATAGTAGATCAAATCTTCCATGTTTAAAAAAATGTAACACAGATAAAGATTGAAGGTCTTTATAATGGAAAAATTTATTAAAACAATTGTAAATATACAAGTTTGAGGATGAACTCCAATATTGGTAAAATGTTATAAGTTTTAAAAATTCAATAAACATATTTTGAAGATGGACTCACACTATTGGAAAAATGTTATTGGAATAGTTTACAAGTCAATAAACATGTTTGAAAATTGACTCCCATATTGGAAAAAGGTTATTGGAATAGTTTTACATGTAGATGAATATGTTTGTGGATCAACTCAACAATAAAATCCCCAAAAATCAGGAGGCAATTTTCTGCAGAAAATGAGATTGCTTACCAACAGTAGCCTGATTTTGTGGAGTTTCTCCCTATCTGCCTCATATTGCTTGTCAATCAAACTGGCTCTGGCCTGCCAAAACAAAGATCATCCTTTATAACATAGCAGTTCTGATTTGTTTTATACACTGTATGTATTTTATTATGTTTTAATAAATCCAATACTTTTATAATACCTTTAAAGACTAATAGAAATAAAACTGACTTTGCTATAAGCTTTAATTCATTATAAGTGTGTTTATTGTAATGGCATGTTTGACTGTACAATATTGTTTTATATAGAAATGAAACTCTGAACAAATTAATTTGAGAGATATCTCTCAACAAGATGAATGATAGTCTGTCATACAACCGCCACCCCCCCCCCCCCCCCCAACACCTGCTGACTCAGCACTTTACTGACCTTGTCCTCAGAGTCCTCCTCCTGTGCACCCTCCTTTAGCTCCTCTATCTGAGCCTTAAGCCTTGCCATCTCCTCCTTACAGTGAGCCTTGAAGTCCTGCTCCTGTTTCTTCAGGTTCTCATTCATTGCCACCAGAGAGCGCAGCGTCTGTAGAACTCTATGTTAGAACAAAACGAAATGTAGTTTATAGAACTATGAAACAAAGTCTGCAGAACTCTGTGTAAAAATAAACCAAAATGTAGTTTATTGAACTACAAAGCAAATGTCTTTTTTTGTTTTTCATTGACCTATTTCCCCCTCTGAATCATTTTAAGATTTAACAAACATACCAATTAACAAAGACCTTTCAAGTCTTCTAACTTAGACAAAGTGATAATTGATAGGATATTTGAAATTACAAATGATATTACAAATATTACAAATACAGCTAATTGTGACAAAAGAAACAACAGTTTTACCTTAATTTTTCAGTCATGTTCAATCATTTTCATTTACAAAAATCAATAACCAAAGATCTTATAGGATAGTCAAAGCGATAACTGAAAGAATATTTGAGATAATTACAAATTAATGAAGGTTTTGATAATCAAATTACAATGTGTTGATAATGTTTACAATTTTTTTTTTTTTTTTTTGAAGTTCAACCCCACTTTAAATTTTTGTCTAAAACACAAATTTTTATCCTGTAAATTATTAATTATCATGATTTTTGCCAACAAAATTTGTCAATGAACAAAAATCAAGTCCAAAAAGACCGTTGCATTTCGGATTGCCAAAAATATTAGTATTGGTACCCTGTGCAATATATTATTCCAATAAAAGTATAAAATATTTTTCTTACCCCTGATTTTCCTCCGTCTCAATTTCTGTTAACTTCAGCATTTCCTCATCAATCCTTCCACTACGATGTCTAACCTATATTCATGAAACATTTATAATGAAATGGTAACATACAAATTAACATTACTTGTACATATACTGTGGAATCATTCATTTTTGCAGAAGCTAGTCGTGAATTGTCCACTTTTTACGAGACTGAGTACAGTACACTAGGACACAATTTTTAATTTTTTCAATCATGATAAATGCAAATATAATTTCAGAAGTTATATGTTTCTTGCATGCATTTGTGCATGTTATTATACATGTATAAAATACTTAAATTTCTAAACAAAAAATCAATTTACCTGCTTGAGTTTTTCTTGAGTTTCCAGGTAAACTTTGTGAAGGTCATCATGCTTTGCTTGGATCTATGAATTAAGATGAATTGAGCATGAGTTCTGTAGATTCCTTATTTTATATATACTAAGTTCTTAAGGTGGAATGTCCCTCTGATAAGAGAGATAACTTCTGTAGAAAACTCTCGAGAATATAAAATCATGAACACACTGAACCTTTATCCAAATATCTAATTTTACAAACTTCAAAAAAAAAAAAAAATAGTGAGATTTTAAAATCCACAATGGGTTGTTCTTCTTCCATTTTTCTGCGTATATTAAATTTCTTGGGTTTAATAGAAATCTACAGTAAAATAGTTCAAAAGTAATAGAAATCTGAGAAATTCAATGCATCAATTGTAAAGCTCATCAGAAACTGCTGAATTTACACCAAAAACTCATAAATATATACTAATATTAGATAATATTTATTAACTTAAATGTAGAGTAGTTCGAAACTCTTTTTAAGACGAAAAAAAAAAATTGCAGAATAAGTTGAAATTATGACACTTCCTTGCTTTTATATTGTTTGCAACATCATATTAACATTTAAAAGTGTGTTAATTACTATGGATACCTTACCTGCTGTATTTTGAATAATACTAGTAAGGACATCTAAATCGTACCTGCTGTAACTTATCAGTTTGTTGCTGTATTTGTTTACTCAGGGCGGCTGTCATTCTCTTGTGATGCTGAGTGCCTCCAACTCGCTCTGATTTCTCTATTTGCTCGATCTCTGATTTCTGGTGGAATTGGAAAGGAAAAAATGTCAAATGAGGTTCTTGAATGGCATGCTAGGCTTTTCGAATGGTACAAATTTATTATTATCATGCAAGTTGAATAATATTTCATAACACCCCCCCCCCCCCCCCCCCATAAATCATATAAGAAATTCACCTACAATTATTGATCTAATTCAATAAAGAGCAAGATGATATACAGAATATACCAATTTATCATTATAGGTAGAACATACATGTATCATTTTAAAACAGCTGTACAGTTGTCAAGGGCAAAAGGGGACATGCACGATCTTTTATTTACAATATAAAGTCTTGAACACCAATAACCTTAAAATGCTACAAATTGAATTCAAGACAGATTCAATGTGTATCAAAATATAAAAAAAATGAGATATTCTTAATAAATTCTATGTGAATTATTAGATCGCTGCAAAACTGCATCTTCGCTAGCTAAGAGTCTGAATCTTTATTCTCATCTCATCACACATGAGAATAAGAAATCGGACACTTGGCTTGCGAAGATGCAAAACTGTAGCTCTAGGAAAGTTCTGGTTGACAGGCCATATTATATACATTTGTGAATATTTTGCATGTAGAACATTGCAGCTCTCGGCCTGTTAACCCACATTTTATTGTAGAGGTACATGTATACACTTATGCATCTACATAAAAAATATTCACAAATGATAACAAAGATTTTGTGCAAAGGCTGAATTCATCAAGTTGAACTTACTTTTTCTTCATAGTGAGAAGCTATCTGCTGAATTTCCTCTGATTTCATGCCTACTATTGATCCCACTGCACTCGCTGATAATTTATCCTGCATGCATAGAAATTCATCCACAATGCAAATCAAACTCAACGAAAATAAAAAAATTAAAATCTACAAATATTAGTTGTTGTAAAAACACAAATACTTATTATCATACATTTATTGCGTACTGCTGGAACAACAAATAGGCTAGGTAAAACATCGAATCAAAATGACACAAAGATGGATTGTTAGCAATGGTTGTGCTGTATGACATAAAAAATCAACTTGAAGTCTATAATATACTGCTGATTAACAACAGTATATTGAATTTCTTAATCCCCCCCCCCCACCTCAAAATAAATAATATACCAAAAGTTAGATTCAGGTGCATTAGTTTTCTAATTACAAAAGAAACCATTCTGAAACAA
Source organism: Magallana nippona (assembly GCA_033439105.1). Taxonomy (NCBI): domain Eukaryota; kingdom Metazoa; phylum Mollusca; class Bivalvia; order Ostreida; family Ostreidae; genus Magallana; species Magallana nippona. Next base: position 18,533,784 of record CM065924.1, read on the forward strand.
CAACACCGATCTGCATGCTACAACATATATCTGTAACTGATAAGTATTTTGAAATATCCAGGTGAATATTTAACAGATATTTGAAAACAAACTGTATTTAGTAGAAATAATAATGTGTTTCAGAGAGTGAGGGATAATATTCAGTCTGCAGTGAATATCAATGCATATATTTATGAATGCACTTTAAAATGTCCTTGATCGAGTGTTTGCATAAAATAAATCATAATCCGCATAGTAATTTTAAAATTCTTTTTTTTATAAAATATAATTCCAAACTTATGATTAAAGTGTTGAAAATGTTGAAAACTTGATCTGAATCAACCAAAAAGGAAAATGATCTTAAAAACTTCTTTAAATTTGCTGAAACGGGATATATTTTTATGTCTAGATTTAGGAAGAGTACTTCTCTACATGAAATAAAATTGAGATTGAAACAAGGTACACATAGAAAATGAATTAAACTGAATATACAAAATAAACTATAAACTCAAAGAGTTTATCAAAATACATACAGATATACACCAAATATTTACCCGTCGTCTACCAGACTTTGTCAAAATAAGAAGAAAAAAATTATTAATCAAAATCTATTAATGGCTGTGTTTTAAATTTTCTTTTTTAACATATACTTTCAGTACTTACAATCATTGCCTATTTAACACTGTTTCTGGATATAAAATCAAGATGCACAAGATATCCCAAAGACATGCAATTCCCGGCTATTAAGAGTTCAAAATTTGAAACATGAAATCAATGTGAATTAATTTGATTCTCTAGTTTCTAACTTTACAAAAACACTCCACTCTTATTAAATTTTTAGTTCATAACAAGTAGCTCCTGGTATGAGCAATGTTGATCATTTGCAATTACAAACATGTATATTCTTTGCTTAAAAGAAAACTCCCATCACACATTCTATACATATACCGGTTTGCAAGAACCTTATTTTGCTATTTATGGATATAAACTGGTTCACGGCAACTAATTGCATGTAGATTAACAAAAAAAATATTGATCTAGACAAGTAAGGACTGGTTCCTTGTGTTTGTGATGAGGAGGCTCTTGCAAACCCTGTGGAAATTTCTTGCAGGTGAACATAAGTTGGTTTACAGTATTCTACAAACAGCATACTACTTGGGAGCTAGCTGTCAATCTTCAGGCCTACAAATATAACAAAACACCTACCTCTTGGAATCCCGCCATCCCTGACATCAACTTCTGTATTTTCTTCTGAAATTGGAAAACATCATTTGATAATTATGAATTATTATGAAATAAACATTCCTTAAACATTCTAGTATATTATAATATGTCAAAAAAGTGCTCCAATTTTCTAGATCTGTATTTATAAATCAATGAAAATTTTGTAAAAAATCCCCCTAAGCTTAAATATATCTACAGTCATCAATTTCAAAATTTTTAGCTCTTAGTAATCTATAAGAATACCTTTAAATATTATAAAAGTTTCTGTATTTTACAATAAAAAAAAATGAAATCCTTCAAAACCTGACTGTGTAACTCTATAGATCAATTTCTAAATTTTGAACTTGTGTAATCCATATAAACTAAAAATACCTCCTCCTCTGCCTGCAGCTGTTCAGGGGTCATTTCCTGTTGACCCCCAAGGCTAGCTGCAGCTGCTTTTTTCTTGGCACTTTTGTCGCCGTCCTGAAAAATATATAATTTGTCATACCGTATTCATGCATAAATGCATTACATGTTCTCTGTTTGCTTTTTAAAGAACTTTCCATAATTTTGTATATTGATGAAATTTATAACTACATGAATTTGATAACAAGTGACATATCTCAATCCTGACATTCAATTAAATAAACATTACAACTACATCAGATTGAAAAAAAATAAATTTCTTTGATTAGAAATGGCTTCATCTTCGATTTTAATGTTAAAAAAAAGAATTTGATGATTGAATGATTGGATATACCTGTTCAGATGTATCTGATTTACTCAATCCGTATCTCCTGAAATACACAAATATTTAGATAACATTTTTTGTTTTACCTCCTTTGAAGTTAATTTCAATACTTTTAAAAAACGATGTACAATTTAATATTTTTTCTTCTTTCTTCTCTCAAAGTCCAGACTGAAACATGATTAATGTATTTATTGAGTCTAATTAATAATTTTCTTTGGATATTCCACATTTAAATTTCCTAACTGGTTATAAATATACATGATATTCAAAATAAATGAGTAAGACATAGCATGATGACAGATTGAGAATTAACTCACCTGCCATACTCGAGGAGTGTTGAGTGGACTCGAGTCTCTTCATCCTTCAGTGAGTCCACGTTCTGTCTCTTGTAACGCCGCTGTGGTTTATACACTTCCTGTGTACAAAAATAAAAACAAGATCAAAAACACATAACACTATGCTGTGGTTCACACACAGACCTAAACTACTGTATACAGGGTTATTTTCGGCACATGTTATTTTCGCACTTCTTCACTTGCAAACAGTTTCACCCCATCTCGAATTCGCCCAGACAAAGTAGTGTTCAAAGAGAGATAACTAGAGACATAGGAATTCGTCCAGTCTTAAATTTGCCCGCTGACAACGAGGGCGAAAGGGGCGAAAATAAAACGAGGACGAATATTTCCCTGTATACAGTATTAACGAGATTTGATTGGTCACAGATAATACAACATTATGCTGTATCAGATCAATTGGTCACATAGAACAGAACACGATGCTGTGTCAACATTGAACGCTTGATCAACATGTAAAAGGTTGCAAATTCAAAGTTCAAACACAGCAGAATTATGTTGATAAGGAGGTTTTATTTGTATTTCTGATGAATTAAAAATAATGATTTCAAAAGGTTATGTGTCAATGTGTGAGCTTTCATGACTATGCAGTCTTTTTATATTACTGCCCACAATTTACATGCAGAATTCTACTATTAGCTCATATATGTACAAACCTTGACTTCAGAAACAGAGTTAGTGGCTTTTTCTTTCATTTCTTCAAACACCATATCCTAAAATCATAATGATAAAATACCGATTGACAATCTTGGTAATTTTATGCTGGTTTCTGAGTCTGTGTATTTTCTATCTACAAGGAAGGAAAATCTTCAGGGTTCACAATAAAAAGATACTAATAGTTATCAAATTGCCCAATACATGTTATATTGAACAGTTATCAAAGTAAAATATTGTAAAACGCATTTATTTTAAGGATTAAAGGAACTTTTATTCTATGAGTTTTGAGAACTTTTCCTTTATAAAAGTCCTCATAATTATTTAATGTCATAAATGGCAAACTTAAAATCAGACTAAAAGTATAACCTCTGGCATTTTGTGCGTTTTGCTGAACTGGGATATAGAGAACGCTCGAATGAAGTCACCCATCTCCTCTCTAGTTTCAATGGCCTTTTTCACTAACCACTGAAACAATGTTGTAATTAATAACAATTTATGCAAAAAATCTTTCAAATTAGAACTTGAAATAAAAAGTCTGCATTTTTTTTAATCAAAACCTTTCCCTTTACTCTGACTACTAATATATCAACTTGCAAAATCAAATAAATTATTAGTTACTGTAGTAAGCTTAAAAATAAACAAGTTTCCACAAATCATTGCCATCTTGATTCAAATTATTGATGATTTGAAATGCTTTGCATACTTGGACAACAGGATAAATGTGGATGAAATCCAAGCCCTGGATTTGATGAGGTTCAATCCGGTGTGGACATTTCATCTTGGGCAAAACAGCCACAATTCTTTCAGTTAGGGCACTTCAAAAGAAAATCAAATCTTATAATCAGCATACTAAACTGATTTATGCAACTTCATATAATTATATATTATTCATAATTTTAGGGAATTACCCATGACAATGAAAATTTTTTGGATAAAAATTTAGGATATTGAGAATCATATCAATAGCTTAATACTGTACTGTGTTTATAATATGGGTATACTCCTCTTGGAGTCACAACTAATGCATTACAGAAATGTAATGTATAGTAAAACATGAAATCAGAATTTAAAAACTTCTGCTTTTAATGATACATTTTCTGTCCAATGGTGGAGTTTTCCTGGAAGAGCAGATCCACATCGATGTCAATGTTACAGGTAGTGATGCACCACGTCATCCCGCCAACCACCTGAAAGGTCAAGGTCATACATCAATAACTGCTGAAATACTATACAAAATCAGTCATATAATACACAATACTCACCAATCAAAAAAGTTCATAGGCTTAATTTTTTTTTAAATTTTAGTTTTTTTTTAATATATACCAAGTGAGATGTTTGTACATTAGGTCTTTTTCATGCATTTACCTGTATCTGCTGCAGATTATTCTTGTTTCTGAACATGTATTACTAATTGTAGTACATCAAAAACTTTCTACATGCATGTATTTACAATGTTCATTTCAGTTCAGTCTAACTATACAGAAGTCTTTTCAACATTTAAGCTATAGGTCCACTGTGATTTTAAACATTTTCAAGTAACAATTAAAAATTCAGTTTTGCAAATTAAAGAACCAAGTGAATGTCGTTTTCATCATTTCTAGTACTATACATGAATGCAATCCAACAGCCTTAGCCTAATTTGTGTAATCAATGAATTCTGATAGTAAATGATAACATATAAAAAAAATAAATAAATGATGTGATATGGCACTGCCAATTTCCCTTGTGCCAATGATATTACAGCCTCTGCCAAGCAATCAAAGATGGACGGCAACCTCTTAATACAGGTACATTGATGAGTGAATGTCATCTTCCGGTAGTACAAAGTACTGTAAACCAACTTCTATTTGCGTGCGAGAATTTTTTGCAAGATTCGCGAGAGCCTCATCAATGCAAAAAGTTCTCGCTGCAAACCAGTTATTGTCGGTATTGTTGTTATAAAGAAATAGATATTGACAAGGCTTGTTTGCGAAAATAAGTTGCCTTGAACCAGTTCATCTCTGGTATATCACGAAATAAAGTCGCCGTGAATAAAAGTTGGTTTACAGTATATTTTACGTACTTTGTCAAAGGGTGAGAGTCCCTTGATCCTGGCTCTGAAATATCCTGCAGCCAGCAACAGATCGATGGTCTGTCCCAACTTAACGTTTTGTTCCTCATCCTCTCGGACATCAAACTGTGAACAGATGTAAATCCATTTTAACATTATAGAAGTCTTAGAGCCTGTTTCATTCTTTTCATCATATTAAAGATTTTGTATTGGATAACCATTTATATTGCAATGATATAGGTCTTTCTACATGTCTTTATATGTGATACATGTATCGATCAATTCCAAAGTCACTGATATCTTACTATAGGAATACTAATTCGAATAGAATAACATGGATGTGTCAGAACTTTCTATATATATTTGATTGTGTATTGAAACCTGAAACAGTATAGAGGGCGTTTCACAACAGAAAATCTAGACTTTTCTTCATTTTAGAGGATGAATTAACGTAGTTTTGGCTCAAAGTTATTTATGATTATCGACATATTAGGCAAAAATTAAGTGGTGGAAGCAGACACTTGGGAGATGGTACAAGGGTTCTGGCTATTGGGTTAAATTATATAAGTCGCTCGGTAGAGTATTCTTTGTATGCCAGCAATTTGTAATGTTAATGCCAGCAGAGACAATAAGTGTATCTGTTACATTCAGCTGACATTTATTTAATGAATCAAAAGACTGCACCGGAACTGCAAAAGAGATTGTGCATGTGCTTTTGACCAGCCAGAAGCGTGTGGATAGGGGTTTTTTTTTTTTTTTTGGTAACAGAAATCAGTCATCTGTTTAATTTAGAATACCTCAATTTCATTTCCGTCTGCATCGTACTGTGTAGCTAGTTTTGACGAGCCTGCGCGAGCTCTTGTTGCAAACACACTCCCCTTCAGCGCCATTTTGAAAGTCACATGATCTGTCAGGTAAATATAGATGAACCGGAAGAATTCCCCACAATCATGCCTGAGAAGTATGGCGGGAGAAAATGCCGCGTGTTGATTGGTTAGTTATTTTAATCGTTACCAAAACTCTCAATTCTTATTGGCTGACCTAAAACATCCGAGATTTTGTTCATGGTAAGACCATAGAGGGGTCAATAAGCTGATGCACATATGCATACCGGTCACCAGATATTTTGATGTATAAATTATCAAGAGCGATAAACTTATAAACAGACAGGGCGATTGTAAACAACAGCTAAGGTAAGTATTTTACTATGAATTTCTGTTGGTGAGCATGAAGTGTAAAATATTTTAATGTCGGCTGAAATCTGTTGTTTACATATTTGTTTACATTTTGGAATTGCACAGGAAGATAGAAAATAAGATCACAATCAGTCGTTTTTGTATTGAAATATATCACCTGTTTGAAAATCAAACGTGAGTTTAATTCACGTGCGGGCTGTGAATTTGTCATCAGAGCCAGATATTGTGTTTTTGCAGTCCATTATTTTAATTCTAAACAGCTGTCCACATTCTTGTCTAATTCCATGACATAGTCATAACTATTTTCCATTTTCTTTGTTCATTTTTAACAACAGAAATTATTGTAAATGGTAGTTCTGCATGACTTATTATGTAACAACTATTTTTTGTTCATTTTTCACAGCAGAAAATCTTGCAAAAGATTAGACTCCCGCTCTGAATGACTTAAAGCTAGGGTAACAACTTTTCTTTGTTCATTTTTCACAGCAGAAATCCTTGTAAAAGATGGGTTTACTCTTGAGAGGGACGGTGCTCTTCATGATCGGCAACTTCTTTGCTGTGTTCATGAACCTGCTGCAGATTAATCGACAAGGCAACGTGTCGCTGAAGATGCCACCAGAGCTTCTGGAGAACCTCTTCCTGAAAGAATGGTGGGTTCCACCCATGTGTGGGGCTGCCGCAGGTAAAAATACATTTCTTCTTCTTCAAACCACACTGTCTGAGAGAAATACAGAGAACTGTAAACTTTCTCATGGACACATTGCTTCATGCGAATGTCAGTGGATGTGATAATTCGAATGAAGTTCTTCTTCTTCTTCTTCGTTTCTTTTTCTTCTTCGTTTCTTCTTCTTCTTCTTCTTCTTCTTCTTCTTCTTCTTCTTCTTCTTCTTCAATCCCTTGATTCCAAGATAATTAATGTCTTGTTGGCTGCTACATAGTCAGATATCATTTACAGAAGATTTAATCCATTCATCTTTTACACTTCATTTTCTTCATAATCATGGAAATACCTTTGTATCCCAGCACCTTTCCTCATAAGGATATTTTAAAAATGATAGTTCAATTTGATCAAAATTTGACCTAAAAATAAATCTAGCTGGTCAAGAAGGTATAAAAGGATATTAAGTGTAAGCTTTTCTTGTCATCTCTAAACTGTCCCTAAAAAATTCAGGGAAACATATAGAAAGATTTTAAATGATCCATTTTTGTGAGACAAAAGTCTTTATTTACATTGACCACTCAAACTTTAAAATTTTCTTCCTTGGCACTTATTTTTCTAAATAGGGTAAAAAATTCCTGTGACATTTGTCACAAAGAGATGAAGGAATGAATTATAAAAAGTGGGGTTTGCTCTATATAATTAAAAGGAAATATGCAGCGATATACTGTCCATTGTTACTTGCATGTTCATATTTTGATTAAGCTATTTTCACACAGAATTAAGCATCGAGTATGAGTGAATTCCAGCAATAAGAATTCAAGACATTCTTAAGTTTGATGCTGTCCATGCATGTCAGACTAAGAGGCTATGGGCTTGTCAGTTTGCCAAGATTTATTTGCAGCAGTTTGTTTTGTCTGTGTCACTGCAGGAAAGTAAACAACTTAAATATGATAATATACAGTACGTAGATAGTACATAGTTACTTAAGAGATACCAATGTACTCAGTTTAGGTTCATGTGAAATAATTGACCAAGGGATGTAAACAAGCATTTGTCACAATATCTTGCGTCCAAGTGCGCCCCCCCCCCCCCCCCCCCCCCCCCCCCCTCCAATATGTCTGACCCAGAAACTTCATTTCATTATCTATTCTAGAACTTTATCAGTATAGGCCTTTAAGAAAGCGTCAAAGAAACACTTGCGTGGGACGTCCCACAGCACAGGTTTAAAAATTAGGTACAGCTTTGTAAGATAAAAAAAAATAGGATATACAGTTGGTTGCAATGTTCACCATGTTATTTGTCACGACTCACGAATGTCATCTGATATTTGTTTAATAAGCTGTGACCCGATATTTGTGATGATTTCAATGAGGACACAATTCATGTGGCTGAGTCATGTTTAATGACCCTAGAAGAAGTATAGAATTGTTAATGTGACCAGTTGTACAGTCAGGCCTAAGAAAAAAATTGTGTGTTTAGGGTAACACTGATGAAAAAATTAGGTGAGGTAGATAGGGATTTCTTTTTTATTTTATCATATTTTTTTCTGCATTAGGGCATATTTAAAAACAGGTTTTTAATGGAAATAATATGAAAATCATAGTCAAATGAAAAAAAGACATCTAAAAATGGTAGGATCGAGGCATTTTTGTTGATTAGATCGGGTTACCCTAAACACACAATATTTTTTTTTAGGCCTAAATGGACAAAAAGTCTGTTTTAAATTGTGTGGGAAGAGATAATTGTTATATTGTTTGCCACAACTCTAATTTATATATATCTAATCAAGCTTATCAGAATCATTCTCTATTTTGTCCAGTTTTCTAAGAAGTGCTTCAATGAAAATTCTCTTCATGTGTGTTTTGATAGGTTTTATTATTTTGTGTGTGTGTTGGGGGTGGGGGAGTTAAGGAAAAAGCTGAAGTTTACTAATAGACCGGTACTCAAGTGACAGCTAGAAACTTAAATCTTCTTTTAATGCTGTGATTGATTGAAATGTAAATAAACATGATACAAGGAATTGTTTTGTTCAATACATTATGTACATGTTATATACAACATTGTACAATAAATATGGGTTGAACTGTAGGCAAACATAGCCTATTACATCCATTTGGAAACATTCTATTTACATAATTACATATAAGTGGTGTCTCAAGTATATGGAAATCATATCAATGTCCTTTTATGCTAGCATTTGTTCTTATTTGTGTGTATTCTTTATCTTCCAGTGTTGATTGGACTCCTGTATCCGTGCCTAGATCGACACCTGTCAATCAGCAACCCCGACTCCCACAAAGGGGAGTGGTCTAAGGTCATGAGATGTATCGCCGTATTCGTGGGAATCAACCATGCTAGTGCTGTATCCTTTATTATGCATAATAATAAGCAATATCACTCATATATGAGTATTTAGTTTGTTAATTATTCCTGGGATTCTATGTATGTGGAACCCAACAGTGATGTAATACACAATAGATGTAGGTTAAGTTTATTCTTCATACGTCCTTCTGTCTTGATTCATTTTCCATTGGAATCATAGTAAAGATGAATTTTTACTGCTATATGTGATACTTTGTGAAATTTTGCAGTTTCGTGTCAACTGCGGAAAATTTAATTGCAATTGAAGCTAAATCAAAACTTTGTGAGAATGGGTGATCATGCAGAAACTTTCGTGAATGCATAAATTAATCTGTAGAGGAATTATCCTTAACCACATTCTGTAGAAACTGGACTTTGTGAACAACATGCAGCTTTCTATGACCCTGGCAGCCATGTCTATCGGTCTGTGGTGGCTGTTTGACCGCTCCCCCTGTGGATTTGGCCTGGGGGTGGGGATTGCAGTCCTGGCCACTCTAGTCACACAGCTTCTAGTCTACAATGGTGTATACAAGTAAGTAATTGATAAAATTTAAGCCCCCCACCCCCCCCCCCCCCCCCAAAAAAAAAAAAAATTGTACATGCATGTTGTACTTTAAAAATCTGTACACATGTTTGTTCTTCATTATAAAATTTCAAGTGAAACAACATTCAAAGGAATATAATATTTAAAAACTTTATTAATCTGTTCATTAAGAAAAAAATGCATGCATTGGTCTCACTCATTTTGAGGTCAATTACTTTTATTAAGATTGAATAATTCATGTTGCATTCTTCAATGCATTAGGAATGATTTTTCAGACTTTACAGTTTTATTGAACTGTCTTATTATTATTGATGTTTGAGGCACTTGTGACTAATGATTAAACTTGTGTCCTGTTTCAGCTATTCCAAAGCCGAGTTCCTGTTTGTGAGGTCATGGTTGCCATGTATATTCTTCTCAGGGGGTGTGACAATGGGAAATATAGGCAGACAGCTGGCATTGGTAAGGTCTTTTGCATTTATGATTTTGAAAATAATAACGGGCAAATTCACTGTTAAGGCAAAAAAAGTTAATGTATTTGTTCTCGAGTACTGCCACAACATTATGTCTATGCTGGCACATTATTTAATTGTATTGCTAAATTTAAAAGTAGAATAACTCAATTTTAAAGAAGAAAATTGACATATTCCCTTTTTGCAAATCTTGCAACAAATATATAACACATGCCTGCCACATTTTATTTTGTACTTTTGGCCTGAGAATCAGAAGAATTACTTTTTTGCCATGATTGTAAAAAGTCCTCCCAAGTCAATGTTTTTGATTTGCTATATAAGTTCACAAACCTTTGACAGATTTAGCTTGAAACACTTGGATTGAAAGTGGGCAATTTTGATTGGATGTGCAAATTTAGATTGTGCACTTTCATGAGGTATTGCTATACCAGAAATAAACATTGCTAGCATTTGTCAAGGCAAACAAAAGTTTCCGGTTTACTAAAACTGGAAAAAAATTGATTCCCTTTTTTAATGGCAATAAATTTGATTAATGATGAAGAATTTCACACTGCCGGAGAAACTATAATCATTAATGTTTTTTTTTTTTTTTTAAGGGGGGGTGGGGGGGGGGGGGGGGGGGGGGGGGGACTTGTCTTGAGAATAGCACATTTCACGTTTTTAGAATATCGAGCAAGTTTATCAATTACTGCATAAATTAGCAGTTCTATGGTTTTAAATTGAACTTGTTTTTTGTTTTGACAGTATGATGAAAGTCCAGCATCTCCTGCCAAGCCAAAGACTGATTGAGGAGTCTGTGATTAGCAGTTAACTTATGGTTTTTACTCCAAAAAAAATAAGATGGACTTAATACCTCAGTATAAAAAAGAAAATCATCATGGATTACTTGATAGCAAAGACTGTGATATTGGCCAAAACGAGTATTGAATCATAGAGTATTGAATCCAGAAGGCACAAAACCTTACTAGACTGGTTTGGTGAACTGTCTGCCAAGACCAGCAACTCCTGTGATCCAGGTTATCAAGTGATGGAAGAGTTATGGTTCTTTCTGTGTTGGCGTGATGCTGTTGTAAATACGTCGGTGTGTAGGTCGTGTTATGTGATGCTCTCAGCAGAAATTAGTCAAAAGTCAAAGACTAATAGTAAAATTTGCAGGTTTACCTCCTTAGCCTAAGATAATGACCTAAGTCCAGTAATTCCATACATACATATAGCATTTAGTGAGGATATGTACTTTAAGTGATAACATGACTTAGGCGATTTCACAACACAGCTGATTTTGACCACAACAGACATATGCAAGAGTTTTATTATTGTTTTTAATGATGTATTTTGAGCAGAGATATCTGAAGAAATACATGTACATAAAATGGGATGTGTTCATTATTTTTAAACAAATTTTGTGTGATTAAGATGTTAGTGAAAAGTGATAAATTGAATGCGTCGACTTTTTAAAAAATCAAAACTGTTGAGTATTCAAATAAACAGATGGGATAGGGAAGAGGGGTCTACAAGATTTTTCTTCAATCTATAAGCAAATCTGTGGAAGTAATTTTATTGACTTCCTATTTTCTTGAATGTAAGTGATTCATCAATCACCAAAAAAAAATCCAAAATGGGCCAATTAATATTCATATGATTATAAATTGATTGAGTTAGGGGTTACCACAAAATACATGAATGTTGGTTTCCATACTTCAGCAGTACAACCTCTCATCTTCACAATCCAAAAAAAAGAATTGGTGAAAAAAAAAGTAACATATCGGTATTTAGTGTATTTCTGAAATAATATGTAAGGACTTTCATGCCTAAGTCAATGTATTGGTTGTTTAGCAGTTTTAGAATTTCTTTAAATGAAAGAATGACATCATTGACCATATTGACATGTGAATGGAATTGATACAAGTGTATTAACTGTAAAAATGAAGAACATTGCGAGTTGAGAGAATTTGAATGTTAAGAATGTCGTGCACGTTTACGACGAGAGTATTGAGAATCTATATGTTTAGGGAAAGCATTTATGTTGCAAGTTTTGAGAATATGAGTGTCAGGGGGAAAAAACATGAGAAACTGTGTAATGAAGAAATTTGAACATTAAGAGTTTAATACCTGTGTTTCATTCATTATGTCATGTTTTGGTGATCATGTCTCATGAAATTGTGTGATTTTTTGTTGTGTTGATCATTTTAGGTTTTTTTTTTTTTTGGTTCTTTTTCAAAAGTGATTATTTTATTTTTTGATGACACAAAACTGGTGTGTATATATATATATATATATATATATATATATATATATATATATATATATCATAGAGAGAGAGGGAGAGAGTGGTGTTTATTTTACTGTATGATCTGAGAAATACTACCTGTGACATTTTCAATATGATCAACATTTTTTGGGGGGATGTTTTCGGTGGTTGTTGTATCAACAACACAACTGAAATGTTCATATAATACATCATTGCTTAGAGAAACATATAATGGGCCAGAGTCCAGAAATTGAGTGGATGTAGTATATAAGGTTTTGTGTATACATTAAAGTACACTGTATGTCACGTAAGAAGATGGACGTCTCTTTTCTCTGGGGACAAAAAAAAAAAAGAGAATCAAAGTGGGGTTACCTTATTTTTTTGTCTTTCTTTGTACACAAAGTACTATATGTTTTTAATTGTAGATACGGGTTTTGTAATTTTGCTGTTGAAAAAGCAATAATTGAGTTGAAGAATATATTTGTTTGTTTGTTTTATCATATTGTGTAGAACATGAAAAATGGCAATAAAATTATGAAAATTTATTTTTTGTCATTTCTTTACACAAATAGTTTAAACAAAGCTTGGTAAAAGTAATGTTACATAAGGTACAGTGTACCTCTAAGATATACTACATGTAATTAATTGGAACAATGCCTTATCCAGCAACCATGCTATTTTGAATACTGGTATTTTGATCTACTCAAATTCTTTTAAGGTACCTCATTACATCAACATGATCAAGACTTATACTTTTTATGACACTGTCGCAGGATGGCGATTTAAATGTTTCGTTAAATTGTAACAATCGATTTGTTTGAAATATCATGAATATCGTAGCTCTCCGGTTAAAATATTATATTGGGCTTGTGAAACGCAGATCACAAGTTCGAATCCGCGGAGGGAATTTGTTCACATTTTCTGAATAATTTTTTGAAAATCATAGATTTTTATTTGAAATTGCATATTTTTTCGCTTATTTTACTCATTAACTTTTTATGCATCATGCTAATTTTTTAAATCATTTAATTTTCTGCTGATTTGAGAAACCATTTCAAGATGTAGTGAGCCAAATTAATTGGGAAAAAATCAGTTCGTAACGTCTGTCCTTCAACGCACGAATATTTTACACACTAGATTGTACATCTTTATAGATTTGCGGTTGATATACTGCAATACATATTTTTAGTAGGGGCTATTAGGGACTTTCGTGAAAACAACAGAAAGTGCGGATTTAAATAATTATTAGTAATGATTATTTATCAGTGTACTTTATTTCAAGAATGAAAAAAACCCGATAAGCTGATATTGTAGATTTTTCTCTCACTAGAGTATGCATAGCTAGATGTAATGAAAATCAATTCTGTCATTGGATTATTCTTCCAATAGTATTTATCAATATAGACACGAACAATATTTTGGTTGAAACAAAAAGTAGTTCGTGCAGTTATTAAATATCACCAACAATATTGTTATTGCAAGTAGTGTTCTTGTGCGCGCAACGAAAGCTTTTGCCAATATTGTTATTGAATATAAAAAGAATGAGACAAAGCATTCTTTGCAAAAGTTTGCAAACGGAAAACATGTAAATTTACAATATTTTCCTATATCATAATAAATCGGATTGGGGAAAAAACCCACCAAAGCAAATGGTCAATAAAATCTTTTCAAACATACAGAAAGAGACAAAAACCAAAAAGCGTTAGAGGCATTTTGGTAACTGTGTCAATTCTGTCTGTAACTACACATTATATATAATTTTACTTTGGATGCAAAGGACGAGTCACAAATACATGGACTCTTTTTTTTCATTGAAACTTGGTTTTTACAATGAAATTCAATGGCAAAAAATTCTAAGATGATAGTGTTATTACTTATCACATTAATATTAGGTTCCAGTGTGGTAAGATCTTTAACCATTGACGTAAATAGCTATACCTTTATGGAATCGGCTCCAAAAATAGCAGAACCAAACGTCTACATGGAAGTCCCCCTTTTGACACGAGTTGGCAGTCCCAGGATCTCTTGTGGGGCACACTGTGGATCAGCAAGCCAGTGTGTTGGAATGGAGATATGTGGTAGAGAGCTTTGTCGTCTGTGGAATGGAAATTTTAAATCTAATGTTACTGTTAGTGCGACCTCAACGACCAAATGTCATCGCTATTTGAAGGTACGTCACATAAAATCACAATGAAATTGAATCTGATATTTTTTTTAAATTTTTTATTTTGAAAATAATTACCATTTAAGAAGATGTATCTCATATTCAGCTAACATTCATAAAACTGCAACTGTAAACCAAATTTTGTTCGCGTGAGAAAATTTTCGCAATTTAAGGTTCGTGAAAATATTGAAGAAGCTACTTCTTCTGGCGAAGAACAAATTTATGTGCTTCTTCTATTTTTAAAAATTCATCTACATGGTCTCTTTCAAGAAAATTATTTGTCACGAACCATGTACATTTAACTATTACCTGTAATTAATAGCTTTATATAATGTTGTTTTGTTATATACATACGTATATTTTATTGATAAAGACAACTTTGTAATATAATTCTTTCATATCGAATTAAGTCTTCTTTTGTAAACTGATTGGTATTTTATGTTTGAAATTTAATTTGTTTGATCATTGCAGAAATACATTGCCGCATCTGTTTGTGATATCTCATGTTGACATCTCCCTCCTCTCCCCTATCCCCTTCTCACAGTGATCCCCTGTTTATTGCCATTTGTTTATTTTAGTTTATCTGATTGATGGTCAGATCTTAGACTGGTGTGTCTTTGAATTTATTTTGGTAATTCCCTCCTGTATCTGGCTCTGAGAATTTATGTCTTTGAGCGTTCCCCAAATTTTGGTTCCATCTTAAAGTTATTTCATTGGTCCTTTATAGAAAAAGGGGAGGAGTTGTCAAAGATGAGACATGCGGGATTAATAATTCTTTTACACTCTCACTTTGGATTTCTTTTAAAAATGATGTTTGTTTAATTTGTGATTTTGGACTTTAATAAATTCTAAATTTTCAAACCGGATATTTTTATTTACTATACATTAACCAATAACCGTAACCAATATACGTAATCACAACAGTTTACTGTTTTTTTGAATTGTAAAGGACCGGTGCTTTGATACATTTGTAAAAACAATAAGTATGGTACTTTTAAAACATGAATGTGAAAAGTTAACACATACGTCTAAGAGAAAGCTTCTAGCTGTTGTTTGATATTGATACATATAGTGTATTACATGTATTATTGTCACAAAAGTTTACATTGTAAATGTTACTTTGTAAAAGTTACAATGTAAAAGTTACTTTACGTTACTTAATTTAATAATCTTTTTATACAGAATTCACAATCAAACCCTGTCACTAAGACAACAGCCCAATCATCTTTAAATACTACGTTAGGTACGTATTTAATGAATAAGAAATCATTCTTTGAGCATTATGAGGTAATAAATACAGTCGTCGGAAGTGATCAAATCTATAATAAATCCCGAAACTAATAAAGCTAGAAGGCCTTTATGATAGATTTGATCAAGTCCGACCGTATCTGATCACCTCAAATAATATTCAAAGAATGATTCCTCTTATTCATATTTACAATATTTTAGCAATTGTACGATTAAATAGAAAAGTAATTGATGAAATGTATTGGACTATACATTACAAAATCGATTCGTAGATTTATCCCAGACAAAGACACTGAAAAATATAATTTTGTGTAAATGTTAGACAACGCAATGAAGAAACAAGAAAATGTAACAACTACATAGATATAAGATGAGTATTAAACATTATTAAATCCTTTATCCTCCAAGGGTCACTTCAAACAAGAGCACAAACAAGTACGATTGAAAATGATTCAACATCACGTGACAAAATGACGTCTGCTTCAGCAAATGCAGTAACAAGTAAGTTCTTGCTCTCTGCTTCCATTTTAAGCAACAAATTGTCAGAAATAATCTCAATTCAAATAGTTACTTTCCAATTTTTGCATCAGCTGCAGGGAATCTACAAGCACAGACTGCCACTGTGAAAAACACAATTGTCACCACCGATGTCTCTGAAACAACCGAAACTCTGAAAACTGACCCTAACACTGCTGCTCCGACAACAAATTATGTTCAGACATTTGACCCAACCACTATAGCTAATGTAAGAACTTCTGATCCTACAACTCTTGCAGTTCCAACAACAAATAATGTTCAGACATTTGACCCAACCACTATAGCTAATGTAAGAACTTCTGATCCTACAACTCTTGCAGTTCCAACAACAAGTTATGTTAAGACATTTGACCCAACCACTATAGCTAATGTAAGAACTTCTGATCCTACAACTCTTGCAGTTCCAACAACAAATAATGTTCAGACATTTGACCCAACCACTATAGCTAATGTAAGAACTTCTGATCCTACAACTCTTGCAGTTCCAACAACAAATAATGTTCAGACATTTGACCCAACCACTAAAGCTAATGTAAGAACTTCTGATCCTACAACTCTTGCAGTTCCAACAACAAATAATGTTCAGACATATGACCCAACCACTATAGCTAATGGAAGAACTTCTGATCCTACAACTCTTGCTGTTCTTACGACAAATAGCCTACAGAAACATGACCCAACCACTGTGGCTAATGGAGGAGCAACCGACCTTACCACTGATGTTGTTCAAACAACAAATAACCCAACCACTCCTGCTCTTGCGGGATCTTCCGACGCGACGACTGTTGCTGTCCCAACAACTACTTAAGACATATGATCCGTCTACTTCAGCTCTTCAAACAGTTATACAATATTGCTCAAGTTCATTTGCAATATCATTAGTATTGTCATATGTAATATAAGTTTTTTAAACTGTCTGAAGAGCCGGTACATGTATGTATATGTATGAAATCATGTGAAAGGTCAACAAAGATGACGCCCCGATGGCAACAACAGAAATAGACATTGAGACACAATTATGATTTAAAAAACTAGATCAAATTGGATGAGTTCTCGTTTTGCACACATTTAATAATTAGGTGTGAATTGAGTTGTGATAGCATTTACAGTCTGCTGTCGATCCGTGATTATACCTGTATTTTTCCTTGTTTTATCAGTAAGCGCATTCAACAAGAAAAAAAATGGAGATTTCGTTGCAAATTGGTAGATTTTTTGCCTGTAATCTATAATCAGCAATTTTGTTTTTCAATTGATAATTTTTATTCTTGAATTTGTGTTAATTGATCTGTATTACGACTCGCTATGTAAATTCAAAGTCCGATAACACTAATTTGTTTACCATCAAGAAAAGTTGTATCGCCGACAAATAAAGTTTTCTTCGATATAATAAAATACCTATTTACTGACTATTCGGACGATAGCAAGTTTATTGTCCCCCTCGATAGCAACTATTTCCCTCGGCTTCGCCTTGTGATATAGTTGCTGTGTCGGGGGACAATAAACTTGCTATCGCCATTAAAAAGGTATATATATATATATATATATATATATATATATATATATATATATATATATATTTGAATGAGTTGAAGAAAAATTGTGGTCCCAAGCAAAGTTGAAGCTGATTATAACTGATTATAGGATCTAGGTGAAAGCGATCTCGCCAAAAATAACTCCTCATTCAAACTAGTCAAATATTTTCAGGAATAGCGTGTCCATCCAAGCTTGTAAATTAACAATATTAATAATTTTTTGCATTATTGTTGAATTCCGGGGAAATCAATGTGGACGTCACGAGATTCGCCGATTATGTGACAGAGCAGTGGATTGAAGAACGTATGTGCAGTTTTGAAACCATTGTGACAGTAACGGACCGAGGACCAACACCATTTTAGAAGGATGGTACTCCAAGATCAACAGACAACTCACACCGCGCATCCCAAAATCTATATACTCATCACCCTTCTTCAGTACATACAGGCCAACAACGAAGTGGACATTACACAGACAACAGCAGGGGCCAAGGTCAAGCAGATACCACAAGAAGTCCGGTATCGACGTATTAATCAACGACTGACGCAGGTGAAGAACAGATTCATCGATAGAGATATCGACGTTATATGGACTACTTGGACGCCGCATCTCATCTTCCTCACCTATTGTACAGAAAGCCAGTTATCTTTGGCTGCACATGTGTATATTCAGTCAGCATATATATTAATGTAAAAATTCATGTAATTATTTTATAGTCCTATCTTATGTTTCATTGATAAAAACATCTTATAGTGTAGTGTGGTATAACACTTGATATCAATAGTGATAAATGTGAATTAGATATATTATGATGTACATTGTAAATATTAAATGGTACAATGCTTGTTTTATGATTAAAAATGACTAATTTATTGTAAGATGAAACAAAATGTAAATATCATTGCAAATAGATGTGATTTACATTTTTTGTTTTTTATTTTCTTGTCAATTCCCTTCACACAAACTGTGATACAGACTATATATAGGAATTATCTCATCTGGTCCCGTTTCTCACACAATTTTTCGATACCTAATTTTCAAATGTGTGCAAAACGGCAAAAAACCGAGCTGATAGCCTCTACTTTTTGATTATGAATATATGATCAAAGTTTGAGTTTAATCAAAGCTTACTTGAATTTCAATTTTATCAAAAGAAGCATGCTGAAGTCCTCTGTATCATTCTGTTCTTCAATGCAAGCACTTTGTTTGATTTAGAGAATAAACTTGAAATTAAAACAAAAATGATGAATTGCGAGAGTGTGGATTGATGATTGAAATCGAGGCTTAAATATTAATTAGATCTTTCTTGGAAATGAGTTGTGAAAACATGACAAAAGTGGGGAAAACTTAACAAAACAACACAATCAATGAACAATTTGAAAAAAATAGAATACTGATTGAAATTGCGGTTGAAGCATATAATCAGTATACCAATTAGTTTAATACAAATTGAGACAAAAATGACAATCAACCCATAATTATACATATGACAGATAAAAATGTCACATTATTTTACTCGCTCCTTAAAATTGATTTCAATTAGATATTGCTATTTCACTTTGGGTGAACGTACCTTATAAAAAAGACCTGCCAACATTTCTGATTTCAATTACTAAAGAGACACGACTTATCTTCATTGTTATAAAAGAAGTAAAACTTAAAGATACAATATTTACATCCACTAAATATGATTTCCTATATTTCTTAAGGAAATTTATTGTACATTCATAGCTTTGTAGAAACTGACAGGACTGAAATTTACACGCCCCTTTTATCGATTGGTCGAAACTTTCAGCAACCTAAGAAAAATCACGTACTGCACGAAATAATCATGCGGATGCAATACTCAAATTCCCATAGAAGACGATTTGACTCTTTCTTTTATCTAACGTACTGATGTGCATTAAAAAAAAATTTCTTACTTTTTACGATCAATTTATTAATTTGATATAAGAAAGATCTCAATATAAACAATAAAATGCTTTCTTTGACGATTCATGTGGGTTATGAAGGTAGCAATCATTGCAGAAAAAAACATTACATAACCCACTAACGCGGGTTTTGTATTTTTTCTGCAATGTCGCCACCTACATATCCCGAATGAATCACTAAAGAAAGCATTTAATTGTTTAATTAATTCCCTTACTATGATAAACTAAAGACAGAATATGAAACAAGCAAGTGACACATACTCAAATTAGATTTTTTCAGTCAAATCCTTCCATTCAAGTTACATTATCAAAGGTAAGACGCACTTGTATTTGGATCTTGTAGTAGTTCTTTCATCTGCTTGCTTTTAATGGACGCAAAGTTATCCTTCTTTTTTCCTAAGTTTATTTTTTAAGTTCATATTTTGTAAACATTCTAGCATTTGAAAATCATAGCTTGAGGTCCTAGTACACTTTGAATTGGCATCGAAATCAGAATTATCAAACGTGTCAGAGCAACCAAACGTGTGAATGGAGTTCCTTTAGACTCGGACTGGGAGTCCAACGACCTCGTGTAATGCTCATAGTGTCATTGTTCACCCATACACCGTTGTATTGAAGATAAAGAACTTTGCAGATTGTGTACTGGAAACTTTAATATAATTCCACAGTGACCGTCAATATTACATCAGGTAAACGTAATTAATATCTAAAGGCCAATAAGGTAAACCACATTTGGTACTTATTGATATAACACTATAGTACTTAATATAAACTATTAAATAACGGAATATACTGGCTTGGTTTTGAGGTACATCCTACAATACGGCGTTCAATAAATGATGTCACTTATCAGATTCCATAAAATATTCAAGTGACCTTTGAATTTCTTTTCACGCATGATTTGGTTCATATGCTATTTATGGCCGTTTATCTGACCACGTTTCATCATCGAATACTCTTTTGAGAAGCTGATATATAACCCCTACTATAGACACTATGAAAATATGACTGGTAAGTCATCATCCAATAAGGCTGAAATTAGAGGCTACATAAAAGGATGTGTCAGACTAGGTAAAGGCTCGAAAGAAATTTTCAAAGAACTGTGTGATGTGTATGGAAACAAGTGTATGTCATTGAAACAGGTTTACAGGTGGGTCAGCAAATTCAAAAATGGCCAAACTTCGTACGGCTTCAACGGATGCAATATTTGCAAAAATAGCCGATATCATTACTAACTATGGTCGATTAAACGAAAAGCAAATTTAGTAAGCATTTCATAGGGATAGTATTTACAATTTTAAAGAAAGATCTTGGCCTCCAACAGGTTTGTGCAAGATGAATACCTCATCTATTAACAGAAAAAACGATTGCGGGTTGAAATGTGTTGAAAACTACTTAAAATCTACAAAATTGCAATGGACGACGTTTTTCGGAAATTGTTACAGGTGATAACATGAATACATTATTTGGAACATCAGAGGAAAATTGAACACGAGATGGTTGACTAAAAAGGCAAAACGTCCTGTTGTAATAAAACGATGCCAAAATACAAAGAAAGTATTAAACGCAATTTTCTTTAAAAGTGAAGTTCAAGTTGCTATTCCAAAAGCCCGATCAATTACCGGACATACAAAAATTATGTGCTGAAGAAAGTTAAGAAACATTATGAAAAGAAACCAAAGTGTGGTATTCGCAACATTCGACTTCAACAAAATCCCAGATTGTGAGATCACTTTTGGAAAAAGAAAAGGTTCATGTTTTTCCCCATCCTCCCTTTTCACCTGACGTCTCCCTATGACTTTTTTCTTTTTCCTAAATTAAAAAAGCACTGCCATCTATCAGTACATGAATACCATATCCAAAAAAAACATTATATGAATGTATTCAAAGCTTGGATAAATAATGTGTTTCTGTTAAAGGAGAGTTTTTTGTGGTAACCATTTAAAAAATTACAAAATATCTTCTTGTGCTATTTTTGCAACAATGATGACATTATTTAATGTACGCCCCTCGTATGTGTTCAAAAAATAAAAAATAGATCATTTCACATCAAGATTTTTAAAAGTGCTTTAATTTCAAATGCTCTAAAAAGTCGTATAATTTGAATTGACTGCTTTTGATAGGGGGTGTCTAGATTTATTTCTCGAGTGGCCTTAACGAAAGTCTGTTAAGGGCAAGCTCTTATAGTTGAGGGTAGTCTAGAGGTTTATTTAATTTAAATTGTGAATTATTTGAATGACGCTTCATAACAATGTCTTGGTTGACTGATTTGTATCCGAGCTTTGTATAAGGTAAAAACAATAACACGTGTTTAAACTGTCATTTTATTAGAATAAGAATACAAACTAGACCTGTGCATTATGAAAATTGGATTAGAAGTAATAACAGATTTAAACTGTAAACCCACGGACACGCACCAATATCTGGATTTCTATTTGAGTACGTATCGCATTTGGTCTCGCCGCCGTAACAAATTAAACTTCATCTTGTATTGTAGCAATTTTTTAATTCACTATTTGTTTTATCAATGCCACAGACAGGTAAAAAAATTGCAAGTTTGTTTGGCTAGCACTGAGTTTGCTTAGTTTTTATTTTTTTCCATAAGATTCTACAAATTGAAATACTTTTTAATCGACTTTCTACGAACACATGCACTTACAACAATTAATTCTCATCATGAATCTTTCAGAGAAAGCAGATTTACAGCAGGGGTGATTTAAAATAAAGTACCTGTCTATTGTTACAGTATATTTTGTCTCTCTACTGCTGGAAAAATATAGGAAGGATATCCGACTATAAACTGACTTTAAAGTGACTACATTGATCACCGCAATTACTGTCAAGTGTGTTTGGTTTTAGCAAATATTCCTTTTTTAAAACGATTTATATGTAAAGTAAACACATAGACCTTAATGATTTCAGATCTCACCGCTTCACTTTTCCCTGGAGTGTGTATCTTCAAGATGCTTTATTCCACACAAATCCTATCGTGCATTAGTTTTCTATGTTTCGTATTGTTTTTTGTCAACAAATGTTTCTGTGCTATAGAGGAAAATAAATTTACCTTTTTGAAAACGATATCGAAGGACGAGAAACAAAATGTTTCTTGGGAATTTACTGTGCCCCATCGAAGGAACCAAATTTTGACGTGTGGTGCTTATTGTGGGATTGATGAAAGCTGCATTGGAATTGATATATGCGATGGCAATATATGTCGTCTTTGGAATGCCAGCGTCTACCAAAACCTTTCAACAAATAATTCAACCGAACTTTGCAAGCGGTATATTAAGGTAATTTATTTCTTATTTAAAACATGCGCTCTTGTTTCATTGGTATTTGCGTGCATCAATTCTCGTTGATCTAGTGAAATGACAGTTTAAATGATGAGAACATTCGTAGCTACTGGTTTTATGAATATATCATATCATTGTATTTTGCATTTTTAGGAAAATATTTTCATTTCGTTGATCATGTCAGCTAGGAAATCTAGGATAACTGGTTATAAACAAAAATTAATAAAACCATAATATCAATTGTGAGTAGATAAGGTAAAATGAAGTACGTTGGTCATGTCATGTAATCCAAAATCAGAATAAGGAATATCCAGAGACGCAGACAATCTTAAAGTGACTCAAATAATATTGATGCACGGGGATATATGGAAACGTTGACAATGGCACAATAGCGACAGCAGCATTTGTATTGTAGCATTTGTATTCTATAATGTTATTGTAATTTATCAAAACTTAAGGGGGATGTCATGCCATCTTGTACATACGAGGATCAAAACTTGAAATGACTTTTTTATTCCAAAGACTGAACAAAACTGTCGTCAAGAGATAAAAATGCACTAAATATAACATGTTGTTTTATACGCAAATTGGGCACACAAGTACATAGAAATGTATTTTAAATCACATAGAATATCTGTACAGCTGCACAAAGCCAGAGTTATATTGAATATTAAAAAATCTCAAAAAATATAAAAGGAGGTCATTGGTGTCCATTCTACAACCATTTGTAAAGAAAAAGGTTTAACCTTGCATATTTAAGTTGTAGCTTTGTCTCAAATAAGGTATCCTAGAAGTTAAGTAGAACTTAAGTAGAAATTTTACCGGTTTATTGAACCCATTTAAGCAGAAGGATGGCATGAGCCCTATTTACAATAATTGTAATCTTTGTATCTTACTCTGCATTTTGGGACTGAAACTTGGTTGATCATTAGAAATGCATTGTAAAGAATAAAAACAGAAAATTAAAATTTGACCAAAATCGTGACCATGCCCCTCCAAAGCATTTATCAGAATGTTTAGGGCAGTATAATACAAACGCTGAATTAGGTTTGTTATGCCTGGTTTTCCAAAATCAGAATAAGGAAGTTCCATTTACATTAAAGTGACTAAATTGGGATTCAAAATAAAATAGATGAACATAAATTTATGAAAATGTTGACAACAGCACAAAGTGTACGACTGTATTTGTATACTTTAATATTATAGTGACTAATGACAACTTCAGATATATTTTTTTACGGCAATTTTCTGGAAAAATAAAGTCACGGTTTAATTCTAAACTTATTCAAAATCTGATCATCATTATTAATAACATCTAAATAAAATATTTTTCTGGTTGCAACGGATTTTTTTTGTATTCATCTATATTATACAACATACTTACCTACGTCGCAATACAGCGCACGCAAAAAATACTATTTTAAAATCCTCTTGATGTTACATGAAAATTTTACACAAATAAACGTCATTTTTATTTATTAAAATTCTTATTTTTTCAATTTAGCAATAGAAAATTAATTATAAGGAATTAAGCGCTCAATAAAGCGTACATTGCAACAAGTAATGTATACTAGTACTCGTATGATAGATGTAGAAATTAGATTCATTCCTTAAATAATAGACGTTTTTACAAATGTATTTTTATTATTACGAAAGTTCAGAAACACCACAATACTTCTTGTGGTAAAACACTACTGAATATAGAAAATACCATTTGTTACATGTACTCACTAATAGAGAAAAATGTAAGAAAACTTACTTATTTAGTAAAAAACGTTTTTTTCCTTTTGCAATGTCAGTTAACATTTCTATTTTTCAGGCATCAATGCTGAGTGAGGTTCAACTAAGTGTTACTGCCACATGTAAGTAACGCGTCTTGATGGTTTAATAAAATGTTGATCAAAGATATAAAAAGGAAAATACTACACCTGCATTACAATAATAAACAACACAACACATTAACTTATGTAAAATGATCAATTGTATTGCGGTGGTTAAAACTATAAATAAAACACAATTTGTTTAAATAACTAAATAAGTATTAAATTAACGATTCTGTGTTGAAATGTTGTTTACAGACACAAGTAGCAACCAACCATTTTCTTCTTCGACGCATGATGGAAGTTCAATTTCAGACAAGACAACACAGAGTATTTCGTCGGAAACATCGACAATGTCATCTGACATGGAAAATACAAATGAAGCTTCAACTCTTTCAGAAGCTGACGTTGACACAACATTGAGCAATGTGCAATCTACTGAAATATTTAGTCATATTTATCAAACAATCACACATTCGGCTCAAACATCAACTAATGGTGGCTCCACATCGCAAGACCAAACGTTGACCGAAACATCTATCCTTACTGACGCCACAACCATCAACCTAGCAATAACAGAAACAGTGAGTGTTCTTCATACAACATCAAGTCCTATTGAAATCACAGACATAACGACAAAATCAAGTCTTTCAGAAATTACGACCGCAGACTTAAGGACAACATCAATACCGACAGAAATCACAAACACAGCCAAAATGACAACTCAAGCAATTGGATCAACTGCAAGCAAAGCCACATACGCAATGACAACTAAGACGGGTAGTTCTACTGACAGCTTAACCACGGACGTAATGAAAACTGATACGTCAAGTCCTACTGAAAACACAACCACAAAAGTTATGACAACTGAAATATCAAGTCCTACTTACAACTCAACCTCAAGTGTGATAACTGAAACGGCACGTGCTACTGAAAACACAACCAAAGACGTATTGACATCTGAAACGTTAAGTTCTAGTGACAGCACAACCACAGACGTAATGATATTTCATACGACAGATCCCACTGTCATCACAAATACAGACGTCATAATAACTGAAACGTCAAGTGCTGCTGACAGCCCAACCACGGACATCATTACAACTGAAACCCCAAGTGTTACTGACAGCACAACCACAGATATATTGGCAACTGAATCGTCAAGTGCTACTGACAGCTCAGCGACAGACATAGCTGAAACGGCTAGTTCTACTGACAGCACAACCACAGGCATAATGACAACATCAACGCCTAGTTCTACTGACAGCTCAACTACAGACGAAATGACTGCTGAAACGTTAAGTCCTACTAACAACACAACCACAGGCAAAATGGCAGCTGAAACATCAAGTTCTATTGAAAGCACAACCACAGACGATATGACATCTGATACGTCAGGTCCTTATGACAGCTCCACCACAGACGTAAAGACAAACGAAACGCCAAGTGCTAGTGACAGCACAGCCACAAACGTTATGACTTCTGAAATGTCAGCTCCTTCTGACATCCCAACCACAGACATAATGACAACTGAAACGTCAAGTCCTTCTGAAAGCTCAACCACAGACGTTATGACAACTGAAACGTCAAGTCCTTCTGAAAGCTCAACCACAGATGTAAAGACAACTGAAACGTCAAGTCCTTCTGAAAGCTCAAGAACAGATGTAATGACAACTGAAACGTCAAGTCCTTCTGAAAGCTCAATCACAGATGTAATGACAACTGAAACGTCAAGTCCTTCTGAAAGCTCAATCACAGACGTAATGACAACTGAGACGTCAAGTTCTACTACCAGCACAGTCAAAGATGTAATGACAACTGAAAAATCAAGTCCTTCTGAAATCTTAACCACAGACGTTATGACAACTGAAACGTCAAGTTCTACTACCAGCACAGCCACAGACGTAATGACAACTGAAACGTCAAGTCCTTCTGAAAGCTCAACCACAGACGTAATGACAACTGAAACATCAAGTCCTTCTGAAAGCTCAACCACAGACGTAATGACAACTGAAACGTCAAGTTCTACTACCAGCACAACCACAGACGTAATGACAACTGAAACGTCAAGTCCTACTGACAGCTCAACTGCAGACCTACTGACATCTGGTACATTAAGTTCTGCTCACACCACAAACACAGGCTTTTCGACAATTGAAACATCAAGTGAAATGTCTATATCCACCAACTCTTCAGAAGAATTCACCCCTAGCACGATGGATATTACAACAGGTATGGTGCCTTTACTCATTTACAGCAATTTTTTATATGGGAGTTTTGTGTACAAGATTTATTTATCAAATATGTGCTCTATATTCCACGGAATAATTAATTAAATTTTAAACGCGAAGTTTCATTTTTTTGGAAGAGTTCTCGATTCACTTGCTAAAAATATAAGCTGTTTTATTTCTCGCTTTCAGGAAGCTCAGACCAGAGTTGTAAAATGACACTCGAATTTTCCGGAGGAATTTACCGTGAAGTACCCTGCTATAACGACACTTATTCTTGGATAGTAGGTCATTTACATTCAAATCTAAATCTTCTTTTATTTCTGTTTTTGGAAATTATCTCCTTTTGTAAATGGTATATTTTTTTGATTCATTCACGATATACATATGCACATTGCTACAAATTAGTGTTTTCTTAACACTGTGCCGGAAAAATTTGTCAGTATCAAGGTGTGCTTTTTACACCCGCTTAATATTGGTATTTTTAATGCCTCATCAAAATTTAAAAGTCAAATATAAAGTTACAAGCAAAATACAGAGTTGGAAATTCTTTGTTTTGTAAACAAACCTCGAGTCTTGTTATTGATTACATATGTGTTTTATTGATATAAATTTCAATCAAATGTTGCTTTTCTTCAGTTTATAATATTATTTATGAACACGATGAATCAGTTTTTCTTGTTTGTAACCAGTTATTTTGTCAAAGGTACGGTTATTTCTTACTTTATATTATTTGTAAACAAATATAAGACTCGAACTTTGTTAACATAACAATGAATTCTTACCTCTGTATCTCGCTTATAACTTGACTTTTAACATTAAAATTTGGGTCAATCATTCAAATTGCACAAATAAACTATTTTATACATAAAAAATAAAAACAAAATAAAATAAAAATTGATCTCAGATCGTGTCTAGGTCCCTTTAAGGTGCAGTTTCGTAAAAATTCATATATACAAAACAATATACCATTACCGAGAGAGTATATTTCCACGTTTTTCGTGTGACTCACCTGACAGATAAATTATATCCCTTTAAAAATAAATATACTAAAGGAAAATAATAATTCCCATAGAAAAATGATTTTCCTACAGGAAGTATTGAAGATCCTAGAATTTTCTAATAATCATTCAGGAATTATATTTCCTATAGGAGAAAAGTATTTCCTACCGGAATTTAATTCCGAGAGGTAGTTTTCTGATAGGGATTTTAAAATCCGATCAAAGTTTTGTTCAAATCTATTGGAATATAAATTCCAGTAAGAAGATCTTTTATTCCGGAAGGAATTTCCAAATATCCCATAGGAAACTTTTTATGGGAAAATTTATTTCCTGTGGGAATTTATTTTTTAGAGGTTTTTATCTCACTATGACCGGGAGATAAATAAAAAACAAAAGTGGTTATAAATTCCTAAAGTAATGGTCTATCATATGATTTGAATTTTGCGATGCATGCAACTTTGACGGGTGCAAAAATGCCAGCTTAGCACAAGCACAACTATCCGGCACAGTGTTCTACGATTATTTATCTCTTTGAAGCGTTTTGCAAGTAATGCATTTTATATGAATGAATGTTTGTCCGTTTGTCTATATTTGTCCGTCATTCCGCCAGTCTGCCATTCTGTTTCTGTGTAAAACTTTCGTTTCCGATTGATATCTTAAAAAGCCTTTGAGCTTTTGCAATGAACTTTTATAACAAATCTTCCTATGACATATAAAATATTGATTTGTAGGTCAAAGGGCCAAGCGTCAAGATCTTACAATATAATTTTTACATGCTTTCTAACTTTACTGGGTAATTTTTTGACTACCCAACATCTGTTAACTCTACATTAAATAGATATATTCATATACATGTATTATTATGTCGTCAATAATTCATCAACTAATTCACCCATGCGAATGTTATTGTCATTGAAATTTAGACCACGTGGTTTTATTTGACCCTTTCAGTTTCGCAGTAAAACTCTTGCCTCGTGGTTATAGTCTATTTCCTGTAATCTAAGTATTTGTAGTCAAATATAAAATCTAGAC
Organism: Magallana nippona; assembly: GCA_033439105.1. Classification (NCBI taxonomy): domain Eukaryota; kingdom Metazoa; phylum Mollusca; class Bivalvia; order Ostreida; family Ostreidae; genus Magallana; species Magallana nippona. Next base: position 18,563,047 of record CM065924.1, read on the forward strand.
GTGGATTGATTTTAAACTTTATCTTCATTAATTGGCAGATGAAATGGGTTCTAGAAATAAATGTGACAATAGAAAATATACCCAGTGACCTAGTGATAGCATCAATAGTGAATCAGACTATTCTTTTTTATGTAGAATGTTCCTTGAGAATGGCTCGATATACTATGTTTTTTTCACAAAACATACGCCCATTCGTTTTTGTAAAAAGCACGATATTGCACACAAAAGCATCAAACATGGCTATGATTTTATCAAGCAACCCAATGTTTGTATTTTCAACCCCGTGTAGAGTGGTGTGAACACCTACGATAACTCTGTTCTGAATATTATCATTTAGTTTAAATAACCGCTAGATGATAAAATAAGACATAGATCTTAATAGATTTTCATGTTTCAACATATATCAAAGTAAGATATGATACGAAAAACGACCAGTACTTACGTATTTTGAGAATATTATCCGAACACTCATACTTCCGCTCGAAATTTCACAGGAACTGAACAAATCTCGGGAAAATCTCGTGAACTTTCATTTGAGCACCTCTGGATTTATTACATACCTAGCAACGATAAAAAAAAAAAATTCTGAACACATCTGCAGGGGTGTAATTGATTTAAAAGAAGTTGTCTTTACAATGCACATAGGTTTTCACTCATAAATTAACAAATCAAAATTAGAATGAGTTAAAGAAAACGAACGCACTGGTTAACAGACTCTTTGTCAAGTTGCAAGTATAATCAGTATGCTCTCGAAATCAATTCAGATGCATTTATGTTTGTAATTGCAATAGTTGACAATAAACAACAAGAACTTCAAACTTCCTTTCGGCTTTTTTTGCGCGTCATTGTGTGTATGTTTATGCTAAATCGGAATATCGCTACTGCAGTATTATTGACGTAAAATAAAGTTGAATATATTATGAATGAAAGTCCCCAAGTAATTTTATGATCATGTTTTTTTTACACATGGTTATATTGTCCGTGTAATCTCTCTAATTAACTAGTGGAGTGAAGCTCCGGTAATAATACATGCTTAAAACTATCAGTAAACATCGCAAACCTTTAACCCGAGTTTCTCTTTTTTTCCAATACCTGGACAAATTGTATCATTATATACAAGTAAATGGGATTTTTAAGTTATTAAATACTACATGCAATACGACTTTTAGAGGAATATACATCGCTAACTGTGTTTACGTGGGTGTGTTGTGTTTAAAGGTACAAACGTTTGTGGGCAATGAAAACTTAATACTTACAATCAAGCACTTTATATACACTTTAATCATTGAAGTCTGTCATGTCCCACGATATCCGCTAGAACGCATAATTTATGTACTAGTTTACAATAAACTGGTTTCCTTAAGCGGGGGACAAAAAATATCTGAAATAGCATTTTTAATTATCTCTTAGACTCCCTCAACAATGTTTTTAACTACTTCATAGCAGTCCATTCAACATTTTTGTAAAACACGTGTTAAGTATCTTTAAATACCATATATAACTGAACATTGTATTTCTGACTTCGATGAAAATTCATTATTTTTCTCGAAATGGATACATTCATATCTTATAACTTAACATTCCATAGCTTTTAGTTTGATATTTGTTGCATTTTTTTTAAATAAATTCAAGATGTACATTTTAGAATCGGAAGTAAAAACATTGAAATCAATGCCTAATATTATTTAAACAGAAGAGCATGCAATGCGCACGGTAACAAGAACTGTTATTTTAGAACATATTTAGAACATATTTGTTCAAGGTTACCGTTAAAAAAGAAAGTTTCATCTTCCTGTGTCTTCGATTAACTGAATAACACCTCTTTTCTACGCTATTTTGAAACAATCCTCGTACGTTCAGAGTGTCAAAAATTGATTTTGTAAATTATGTAATCGATAATTGTTTCTATCTATGCGGGGTGTGTTTTTTAACTTAACATATTATTCAATTCAGAAATGTTATGAATTTGAAGAATAAATGCACCCTCCTGACGTACAGAGTTTAAAAAATGTAAATTCCATTGTAGCCATCTTACGATTTTTATCAAGTTCTTTTTTGTAGGTAATACAGCGACGGTTCGATGGAAGTGTTGATTTCTACCGGAACTGGACTGATTACAAATCTGGCTTCGGTTCATTTGATTCTGAATTTTGGTTTGGTATGATGCAGAAAATGTCGACAAGAAAGTCGGTGCAACCATTTGAAAACGCCAATTAATTAGTTAACTAAACCACATGGAAGTCATTTCACGAACTTGTTTATTCATTGACATGTTAAAATGAAGAGCCATTTTTTTCGAGTGATAATCAATTAGTGATAAGTAATGTATCCCTGAACTTCACTGCAACAAATCAAATAATTCTTGAAGCAGAAATAAAGTTATTATTCAAAATGTGGAACATGTTGTTAAAAAGAATCTTTGAATATACTTTATTTGATAGAACCATCTGGTTTAGAGGGCTGGGTGTTCGTGGAATTTTAGGCTATATTACCTCCTTATAAAGAAGAGCTTTAAATGAATACATAGCTAAATGCCAAGATTTTAAAGCTATACTATTTTGTTTATTACTTACTATTAGTATAAAAATAATTTTAAAAAATTCATAAGTTAAAATCTAAAGCTGATCTAATGGAGTTTCTTTTTTGTTGATCACCTATCCTCCTAAATATTCCCTGAGTAATAATGTGGTTTAAGTTACAATTATATTCTATATGAAAATATGCATTATTTTCTTAGGTAATGACAACTTACATGAGCTGACGAGTTTGCTTGGCTACACTTATTTAAGGATTGAGTTGCAGGCGTTTGATGGTCAAGAAGGGCATATTGAATTCTCCTTCTCAATAGATGACGAAGCGCTGCAATATATGATACACGTTTCGATGATATCGGGAAACATTTCTGGTAGGAATTGCTTATAATATTTTTATTGTCAATGAGTTATTAGAATAAATTAATCATACTACGATAAAGATTATTAACCAAGTTTAAATCAAATAATTTGATTGACAACGATGCACTGAAGTATAGGATGAAAATAGAGAAACGTTGCTGTAATTATTCACTTTTATGCCAATTGATTAAACATCTGTTTATAATTAATTTTAATGAATCATAATATTCCATTAAATCACTTTTTGAAACAAAAATTTTTAATATGCATACGGTATGTGTAATAAGGGTGTTGTATTTTGTAATTTACTGCAAACGCAATTCAAAAAGTTTTTTAAAAGTGTTTTGATAAAAATATAAAATACTCTGGAAAGTACTTTTACTTTAAGAATTTTACAATTATGGAGCAACTTATGCATTTTTTGTTAGTGTCAATCAAGTGTAGCAAAAATATAAAACAAAGCATAAACTATTCCTATAAAATAAACTTGGTAGATTAGATAAAAATTCTGTTCAACCAGATTGACTATTCACGCAACTTGATCATGTATATACCAAAAGTAAATTAATATTCTTGTGAACATTAAGCCATTGCTAACTATTTCATGATTTAATATTTCAGAAAGATAATTTACATATATAAATGATCTGCTATTGAGCTTATTATCTGTCTAATAGTACAACCCATATCATACCGCATCAGTGCTTATAATCTTCAAAAACCAGATTATCTTCATAAAATCAACATTGAAATTTTAAGCCAACGTATTTAGTACAAGATATGCCTCATACACTTTTGTATGACAAAATAGTTTTATAATTCTTATGCGCCTCAAGCGCTGTAATATTTCAATAATACTTAACTGTAACTGTTTTTGTCAATACTATTGGGCAGCAGACAAACTATACGCGTCTCATGCGATGTTCATCTCGGTGTTGCTTTTTTCTGCTCATCTGTTGGCCCTTAAAGGAGATGCAGTTGTAAAAGCAAACATTTGGTGCCATCAGAGTTCAATAAGAATTTTTGCTTACAGACAGGTTTAAACTCGCTAACAACGCTCCATTTAGTACCTTGGATCAAGATAATGATGGCCACAATGGGAAGGTGTGCACACTTGATCATCAGGGTGGCTGGTGGTATGCTAGGGACGCATTTTGCACAGAGGCTAACTTGAATGGAGTGCACTATGATACTTTTAAACTAGATAAAACCGGGATATACTGGTTTGGTTTTTCTGGTACTTCCTACAATACCCTCAAAGGAGTTCGAATGATGTTACGAAAGCCATGAAGTGATTTGGGTAACAAATTAGTGAAAGGAAACATATGAAAATCATTGGGTTTTTTTTTTGGGCATCGCACATGTTCTGTGAATTCATTAAGGTTATATTTAGTGTTTGTGAAAATAATACAAATCTTTCTCTTTTAGTACATTCTAATTTTTTATTCCACAATCAATAATGGAAAAGTACAATTAAAACTTGTTAAACAATTAAGTTCTTTTGTGTTTTTAATAAATAAGGCGTAGTTACTCGTTCAAACATTTATTATTGTGTACTCATGCTTTTGTGAATAGTATCTGCCTCTTGACATTCTTCACTGTCAATGAAAGATTTGTTATCAATTTTCATATTTAAGAAGGTTGGATGGTCATGTCCATTTATAGGATCTATACACCTAAGGTAACCGAAGAGCTATATATAAAGATATAGGAACATGTTTAAAGCCAAAATATTTGGATTATTTCTTAATTTAATAAAAGTTTATGGTCCAACATTCCATATCTAAAAGTTTAAGGAAGATCTAATGGGTAGTTTGTTGACCACCCGGTCTCCTTGCATATCTTTTGCCTTTAGGTTAATCCGCACATTGTTTTGTTCACAAGCTCAGAGGTACAAACATCCGGCAGACGAATTCATTTAAATAAGAACAACTCAACAACTACAAACTATAATATGTTTTGAGTAAACATTACATGAAAAGATCACACTAGATCTTACTTTGTATTAGAAAAACTAAAGTGATATCAAGAGGCTCAGAATCAGAGTTGACCGTCAATTTTGCGCTGCATCTGAGTCGAGTTGAACATCTTGAAACTATGGTATCACGTGACAGTTATGAACAGATCACTTATTTATCTAAATAAAAAATTGAATTTGTTGTTAAAAGTCAAATAGATAATATCATTGTTCATCGGTTTATCAACACACCAGGGTATGTGTATTAATTTGAACATCAAATGTTACATTCAATCCATCTTAACACAGATTTTTAACAGGTTGTATGGGTTTCTTATCTATCAATTCTTAAAACCTTACCTAAATTGCTTTCTTGCATATTTATAATGCATACAGATAAAAGAAAAATAATCATAAAACTATACAGGAATTTTCTAAATATTTTCTAACTGAAAGTTAGGAAAATTTTTTGATTAATGTCTAAATTACGCCTTATTTTGATACTGTTTACACCGCATTTCGATTATTTGTCACTGAAATTCAATCTTCTCAATTATATATGCATGTGGCGTCATCAGTGAAGTTAACACGAAACAGTACAATATTCATGCAACAAATTATTAATGACAAAGTACAAAAGTGTACACTAGAATTATCGAGGATATTTAAAAAGGGTTTGATGGTCGTGGTAATTTTAGGCGGTATTGGTATCATTTAGAAGACCTCTGTATAAAATATAGGAAAATACCAGTACCCAGTTTTAAAAAGTAAAATATATTGATTTTTTCTTTACTAAATGATAGTTTAAAACTAAACAAATCATATATGAAAATAATAAAGTTGATCTCAAAGTTCATTTGTTGATCACCTAGTCTCCTGAATGTTTTATATGTACTGATTTCCTGGTGTATAAAACATCCATTCGCCTCTCCAGACCTTTCAGTCAACATACTATTGACAAAATGGCATCCAGCAAGAGTACATCAAAATTAATAAAATCAATTCTGACCTTGACTGGCCTTGGCTCTATTCTTTCAATATACATTAACATGCTTATTTACATGTATTTAGCATCGAGAAAAAATTCCGTTAAAACAAAGAGTAACTTTTGCAGTGCTGAAAATCGCTTGAAATATTAATATTGCAAGTCTTGTCCTTGAACGCGTCACAAAAGCTTAACCAATATTGTAGTTATTGATGGTTCCTGAAGACTGCTAAAATATTTGCTTAAGGGAGAAATGTTTTTAAATTATTTTCGATTTCATAATAAAGGAGATTGAAAAATAAACAAAGTTCATAGTTATTTTTTATTCATACAGAAACAAACATTAAAAAGCATTGAATGTATTTAGCTTTTCCCCCGAATTATAGGTACACAAGCGTATCTAAAGACTGCTTAAAAAATTGACAATTGAGAACATGTTTTTAAATAATTTTCGATTTCATAATAAAAGAGATTGAATAATGAAACAAATTTTGAAGTTAATTATTTTTTTTTCAAACAGAGACGAAAGTCAAAACGAAGTAAACAAATATTTTTCCATTCTAGCTATACAGAAGCTTACATTAAATGCAAATAACGAAAAACAAATAGTTACATGGACCCTTGTTTTTTTTCGACGACTTACATTTTTTTTTTTAATTGCATGTCAAACAATTCTAACACGTTAGCGTTATTACAAGTATTATAGATAATTACTATACTTTTATGTTTCGTAAGGTCAATGTGTTGAAATGAAAATATCGACAAAAAGCTTTGCTGTCTGTTGAATGGAACATGTAATGCAAATGTTGTGTTTAATTCGACCTCAGTGACATATGTCATCGGTATTTGAAGGTAGGGTAATAAATTACAATGAAATTGAAATCTAAACTTACACTGTTTATGCTGATAATATATTTTAATAGTTTAAAGATGAATGTATCTCAAGTTATGCTTAAATATAAAAACAAAAACAAAACATGCATTGAAAGCCATAGTTGTTCTCTTTTTTTCAGTCAAAGTCGCGATAACTTCTCAACGCAAACTAGTTTTGCTTGTATTATGTATTTATAGTATGATAAAGTTTTCAAAACTATTGACTTGAATTGTGAAAGACCTTATGATGACGTGATCTAGAGTAATAAAATAATCATGTGTTTAAAGAAATTGTAAAAGAACACTTACATTTCGTATCTTTTAGAAATTATCCTATTTCGTGCTTAAATCAAAACCCACAAGTTATTGTCACGAAAATCAAATTTACTCCATTTGTTGAACAGATTTCTCCCTCAAAGTTCGTCAGTGATGCAAAACAATCTTTCAATTTTGCAACAGGTATGTATCTATTTGAGTTTTTCAAAAATTGTAAAACTTTGAAGATGATTTCACAAAATATGGTATCTTTTTTCATGTTTTTAATCAAAGAAAGATTCAAAGAGTATTTTGGCTAACTCGACCGTATATATTGACCCCAACAGCTCGGAGGTACATTATAGTTCGGTTACTGGTCCAGCCCTTGAAAATATAACTGAAATTCCTGTAATTTGTTAAGATCTTGGATTGCGTTATCCCGGGTTCGAAGACATTTGAAGAACGAGAAGTGAAAGAATTGGGGTTATTTGAACCATAACTGGATATCTCATTGGTAGAACTCATGATGAAAAGAAATTAAAACCCAGGGCTCATAAACTTAGACGAGCTCACTTTTGATCTCAGTTTCATTTTTCCACTATATTTTTCAACTGTGAATCATGCACCCTTCTATAACAGTATAATATTGTTCTTAAAAGAACCCCCCCCCCCCAAAAAAAAAATAAACCCCAAAAAGACAACAACAACAACAACAAAAAACAAAACACCAAAACGCTTTCTTAAATGAAAGATTATTATCAGTGTGTCTAAAAAAAACTTAAAGAAATGTAACAACAAAACATAGACATTAATATCATCTTTTAAGGATCACTTCAAACTAAAGCTCAAGTAGTGCTACAAACGGTACCTATGTAAATGTTAGAGAAGATCGGAGGAAAAAGAAATGAAACAACAGCAAATATTTATGCAATTGTGGGATGTTTCTACTCGACGACTATTGCTTTCCGAACTAAAACTTAAAGGGGCATGGTCACGATTTTGGTCAAATTAATTTTTCTATTTTTATTGGTAACAATGCTTTAGAAATGCATTTCTAATGATCAAACATAATTTGAATATCAGTCGTAGAGTTATAAGCAACATAGCTACAGAGCTCACATTTATTTGTCATGTAAACAAGGCTCGTGCCCTGTTTTTATTTACATAGGTTCAATATACCGGTAAAGTTCTTTTTAAAGCTGAGTTCTCTCTCTTCTTATTTGTTTTAAGCATAAATAAATAGTTCCTAGCGTTTATTACATTCATTTAAGGTCTACAATATGGAATTTTACTTCAACATCCAAAACGTAAACAAAAACAGGACGAAAGCTTTGTTTACATGACAAAGATTTGTAAGCTCTGTATCTCAATTATAACACGACGATTGATACTAAAAGATTGGTTGACTATAAGAAATGCCTTACTTAAGCATTGTAAACATTAACAACGGAAAAAAAAATTGACCAAAATCGTGACCATGCCCATTTAAGACACCTACTCTGTGTTTACTCTTTCTACTAAAACAGACAATCTAAGTTTAAAAATTATCTTATACTGTCAAGTTAAAGTAGCAAAAAAAAAAAAAAGGATAACCCTAACCATGTACGTTATCATCATTTTTGAAACGAAACTTTGTTTAAAACTTGAAAGTGAGGTTCGTTTTGCTTCTCCGTTTGATTTTTTTTTTTTGTTCTGTTTAAGCAAAACGTATAACTTGATAACTTTAATTCTTTGATCTTTTATTATTTTAGCGGAATTGGATGATAAGAAAACCTAATCTTACATGAACCCTTGTTTACATTTTTGATGGCAAATTAAATTCTAGGTTGATGCAGGTAAAATGTAAATGGTTTTTCTTAATCATAAGGGTACAAACAATGTTGATGTTAATGATTGAATTAATAAAAGGTTGTTGTAAATACCCATCCATCTTATATACTAGATTGGTAATCAGTTTTTAATTTCAAATATTAGAATCCTCATAATAATTTGAAAAGATTGCAAAGTTTGATATTTACCATAAAATTGTTGGTCCTCTCTGATCTTCAGAGGATATAGAATGCTAGACATACTTCCAACTTTCGGCAGTCCCATTTTACTCAGAAGTATATATTTTCTCCGAGATTTTTTTTGTAATGAGTTAATTTGGATTTTGTCGGCTGAATAAAAAATAAGACTTTGTAAAGAAAATAAACAACTTTAATTTGAAAAAAAAAAATAATAAACAAAACAAATCAATATTCTCACTCCCATTTCACGCCACTCTCATTCGAAAATAACTTCCAAAAAATGATTCAATTAAATAAACAAATATCTGATACTATCAACATAATTCCAAACTTAAGTCTTTTTAATCAGACTGTATCAGATATAAAATGGTAATAACTACAAAATGTTGTTTTAGAAACTGTTTCAAACACTAAAACGCTTGTTGAAAAATTACTCAGAAAATGTTAAAGTTCAATAATTAAAAAAAAGTAAAAATACATGTTCTTCAAATTTCAGCTCTGTATATATGAAAATTAACCTGTAACAACAGTCACTTCAACACACTGATAATCTCCCTCTGAAAATGAACTCAGACACACTGCCTTTCCCTCGTGCGTCCTGACCGCAAGCCCCGGACTCACAGGTCTCTCGCTTACAGCCTACAACCACTTCTCACTTGTTACGCCCTGCTCAATGCAGCGTACGTCCCCGACATTCGTCTGATACCCACATGACCCTCCATAGGTAAAATTCTAGCGCCCACAGTCTGTAGTACAGGAATTTGCACCAAACACCTCTATGCACTAAAAATAACACACTGTGACTAATAAACCCCCGGTAAATATACAAACATACAACCATTTACCCCTATAACTAAATTACCTGCAAAATTTACAAAATAACAACAAAGCAAGCTTACCGACTAGAAAAAACATGTGCCCGCCTATCAAAATCCCGAATTCAATGGCTACCCATTTTCATACCAGTCCTTTATCTAACTGGAGATATTCACCGTATCTAGAATCAGGAAATCCAAAACCGAAGACATTAACGGACCCTCTACTGACCACTACACTAAACCGGTCACTTTAAATAATCGCTCTAAAAACGCACACTCACCCGTCACTTACATACGATAACCCATTCATGACAAAAATATAGAAAAACACAAATATTAACACCATTATATACAAAAAATGAATCAACTTTATTACAATTATATTATCTTTGACCTTCCCCGTTCGACTCTAAACACACTCTTTGCACCAAGGACTATGGCCCAAGGACAAACCAGATTTAACTATTTTTGTACTGTATTACTAGAACTCCCAGTATATATGACACATTTAATGAATTTCATGGATCATTGTTTAAGGAAATATGTATCTGGTAAGAGCAATGAGCAACTAAACAATTATGATATATTTTTTTTTAATTTATACTGGTCCATTGATTTTTGTATAGGACAGGTTTTGATCACTTTCGCTAAGTTTAGCTGAGAAACACTTTTACTACAAAAATGCATTTGTGATTAAAACCTTTTTCATCAAAGCTTGCTTGAACTTCAGTTTGAAGGAGAAGGATAGTGAAAACGTCCTATCAATCAAATTCGTTACTTTAATTCCAGCAATACGCTTGTTTAAAGATTGAATTTGAAATTTAAAAAAAACTATTGATTGCAAAATTTTGTAGCGGTGATTGTCTCTCAAACTTTAATATTAGTTACTAGTCGATATGCCTTTGAAATTTATATGTATAAGATAGATGACACGTGGTGATGTGAAAACCTAAAATAAAGTGAAACATTGGCGGAAGGACAAAAGAAAAAAAAATTGTTACGGATTCTCACACACATCAAGTTGGTAACATGTTTGATAATTATGTATATACCTACATATACAACTAGTACATAAACAAATAATTACATATATGCAAACACAAAAAAAACGTGCACAACATATGCCGCTTGCTAAAATTGAAAAATGGTAGACCTTATAACATTCATTTTTTTATTTCCAAACTACAATTTAAAACAATTTTTATTTTTTTTTTGGGGGGGGGGAGATCACTGTTACATGTATATTGATCAGCATAACAGATATTGAAATTAAGGATTCCAGAAGGATGCCATAATTATTTACGTGAAACATTCAAATACGTATTCCTCTAAACTCAACAATTCTAATCTTTCAAGGTTATTCACATATTTCTTTTTACATTTTATAAATTGATGATCTTAAGTAATTTTTACATCATATGACGTTCATGCATATGGATACATATATTTATAAAACCGTTTTGTAGTGACATGTGGTGATAACGAACAGTGTTCAAAATCAAAAGTCCAAAAGAAAAATACAAAACAGGAGCAGAACAAAAACGGACCTCTAAAAAAATTAGAGGAAAGATCAGGTGCCATGGAGATGTTAGCATCCTCTGCTGACCGGTCACAACCGTCGTGTGCTCTTTGTCGTAATCAGAAAAACGGAAAAGTCCGTAGGCAAGTAAGTGATAAATTATGGTCTAACAATAAGTATTAAAAACGTCAGTTCAGCATATTGTCTTGGATATTCGACGCTAAAAATAAAGCTAAATACGGGAATTCCAAATATTAACAGGTCATATTATTGCAGTTCTACTGAATTGCAATATTATTGACGTATATAACAGTCTGCTAAAATAAGGGCGGATTTGCCTAACTTGGCGCATTTTAAACTTAATTCGGTATAAATAAACTTATGTTAAACTAATAAAAGCTTTGCAGTTTGACTAAATACCTTGCTCGATAATTGAATACAAGATAACAATCGACTTTTACAACTCTGTTATATTAAATAGTAAAAAATGATAAAGCATGCAATTTGCAAGAAATAAGAATGTTGTTCTAGAGATTGGTTGTTTAACATATTTAAAGGAATGTTTATTTGATAACAATTCGAAAAGGCGGTATATGTCACTCAAAGGGGAATACCCTTATCATAAATGTTGGTTTGTTTCGCAGTCGAAAATACCAGATTTGTTTTAATCATAAACTTTAGACCATCTTCAATTGAAAAATCACCAGAAGCAAATGTTTCCCTATCAACAAAGCCGCCACTAAAACGGTGTATTGTTTGTTTTCTAAAAGATTTAATATCGTAGTTAAACCCGCATCTAAAAGTACATTTGCGGAAAGTATTTAACTGTGTACATGTACATTTGTGAACCTATGTATACAAAACTAAATTCATTCCCTTTTTAACAAAAATAAACTTATCTGCACAGATATCAACAAATTGGTGCTTAAATGTCCCGACTTACTTTCTTTTGTGGGAATATCTGGTTTGTGTTGATGATGTTTAAATATATACATTTACATTAATGGTATGTATGAATTTGTTGTTTATCCATAATACTTTTGACTATTAAGCAAAAACTTATTCAACATGTGGGAATTGTTTAAAATAAGATGCATTTGAGAATCAACTGCTTTGACGGTTTTGAGAAATATGAAAAAGAAGTAATCTGAAGTCATTAGAATCCGTAGGAAATAGCCCGCACAACTATGAAAAATTCAATAAAAATACTCATATCAAGTTAAAACGATCTATTTGTATTATACTTTGGGTAAATCTGACGCAAATATAGCAAATTAAACTACATGTACTTTATAAAGCGCCAGAATTGAGATTTTTACACAACAACGTTTGTCAAATGTAAGAAACTTTGTGACGTGATTAAAATTGTTGATTAATTGATTAGGTTGATTAGGTTGATGCATGGACCATATACCACTATCTTTTTCGTATCATCATTCGCACTTCTTTAAGAGTGAAATGGGTGTCAAACTAAAACCAAAAGATTCCGGTCCTTTCTGATATATAAATTGGGTAGTATAACCCATTCAGATTGGCTTCTGTGCAATAAGCGTCCCTATTATACCACCAGCCACCATGATATTCACTTGTGCAAACTGTGTTGCCATTGTGTCCGTCATTGTCTTGATCCAGAGTGCAAAATAAAGCGCCATCTGTTAGCCATAAGCTATCTGTAAAACGATGAAATAATTGATTTAACAAAAGAATAATTGCAAAAACTCGAAGAAGAATTGTTTTTTACAAATAATTTATTTTGCAAAATAAAGAAAAAATGGGATAAGTTTTAGAATAAACGATTTTACAAATGATTGATTCAACATAATAAGACCTTTGACATCTTGAGTTAAATTTATAGAGATCCTATAGAAGAAACATATTTTTACAGCGGAATTAAATTCTTTGTACATCTTAAAAATGTCAAAACTTATTCTGTAGCATGTGATTTCTTAAATAGCATATTTTACTTAAAAAACATTCACAGCAGTTTCCTGAATCAAAATTATCGTGATATTTATGATGCATATGTATTATCAATAAAGATATCACAGGCAATTCTCACCACCAATGTTTCCCAATATCCATGAAATGTGTATCATATATTGAGAAGCTTCGTCATCTATTGAGAACGAGTATTCTGCATATCCCTCTTGGCCATCAAACGCCATTATCTCAATTCTTAAATGAGTGTAATTTAACACACTCGTCAGCTTATGTATATAATTGTTACCTAATAAAAAAATAAGCGTCTTCTAGTTATATTGTAAAAAAAAAAAAAAACAATTTTAAGCAATATGTAAAAATGGCACATCATTGATTAGAAGAGACAACATGACAAATCTTCATAGATATTCTTGATTTTATTTTTTTCTGTTTAAAATTGTTAATTTCATTTTCAAAATCTGACTGTGTGCTAAATCAACAAGTAAAAAGAGATCTAAATTCACTGATCTGGTCAAATTTTTCAAAAAATCTAAATCCAATTTCTATCATCAAAAAAAAGCTACGAGGTTCTTGGATCCATAACTCATTCATTCCCGACGACATTTAATAAGGAAAATCAATATATCTATCTTTTACCATGACAATGTATTTACGAATATGCGAAATTACTTCCATGTGAATCTGCAAAGTATAGATGAATTTACAAAGAATTTTGTGAAATGGAACATACCTAACCAAAATTCAGAATCTAGGGAACCAAAGCCTGATTTATAGTCAGTCCAGTTCCGGTAGAAATCCACACATCCGTCGTATCGTCTCTGTATAACCTACCAAAGGGAATTCGATCAAAATTACAATTGAACAAAATAAAAAAAAAAAAGACCTAATAAAATCAAACAAATGCGGTAATTTAAAATGAGTGTTACAATGTTAGAAAACCGTAGGTCAAAATGATGACGAGTATTCATTCCCCATTTTATAAAATTTCCGAGTTGAATTACACGTAAAACACTAACTGAAACAGCATATATGAAAAAATATCTCGACCGAATATGAAAACTTGTTTTCCATTTAGTTCTTGATTTAATATTTGCAAAATTTAAAAAGAAATATTTATACAAAGACATATAATTTGCAGAACGTTTAAGAAACCAGTCTACAAAGCTAAATACAGAAAAGTTCATACATGTATACATTGTATATACAAAATGTGGTATTTCAAAATAAGATAAAAACATCTTTTAAAATAAATTGTCTAACACTTCTTTTAAAAAAAGAAACATACAATCCAAGGATAAGTGTCGTTATAGCAGGGTACTTCACGGGTTTCTCCTGAAAACTCGAATGCCATGGTACAAGTCTGATCTCGGCTTTCTCAAAGCGCAAAATTAAATATAAAAGAAAAATTAAGTAATAGAAAAATTTGAAAATAAATATCTTTAATATTCAAACCCTTTGAATACGTATTTCTTTATATAGTCATTAACTGATTAAATATTTTTTTTAAAAAAGTATATAAAAGATATAGATATTATTTCGAAACATGACTGAATGCATCGTACCTGTTGTGATAATATCCGCCATATTATTTGTTTCTTTATAAGATACGATAGAGGTTGACATTTCAGTATGGGAAGTTTCATTAGTTGTTGCCGAATGAGTTTTATAAGTTGAAGGTTGAGTAGACCGAATATTATCAAGTGTGGTAGTAGTATTTGACGTTTCATTTATATTTACTTCTGTGGTCGTGCTGCCGTCGGGACCTGACGTTTCAGTTGTCTTTGCATGTGCAATAAGGCTGTCAGTAGGATTTGTTTTTATGTCAGTGGTTGTGGTTGCAGTAGGAATTGATGTTGTCGTTCTGTCTGTTGTTGTGATTTCAGAAGGACTTGATGTTGTCGTTCTGTCTGTGGTTGTAATTTCAGAAGGACTTGATGTTGTGGTTATGTATGTGGTTGTGATATCAGTAGGACTTGGTGTTGTCATTCTGTCTGTGGTTGTGATTTCAGAAGGACTTGGTGTTGTCGTTCTGTCTGTTGTTGTGATTTCAGTAGAACTTGATGTTGCGTTTTGATCTGTGGTTGTGATTTCAGTAGGATTTGATGTTGGGGTTTGATCTGTGGTTGTGATTTCAGTAGGAATTGATGTTGTCGTTCTGTCTGTGGTTGTAATTTCAGTAGGACTTGATGTTGTCGTTCTGTCTGTTGTTGTGATTTCAGAAGGACTTGATGTTGTGGTTATGTATGTGGTTGTGATATCAGTAGGACTTGGTGTTGTCGTTCTGTCTGTGGTTGTGATTTCAGAAGGACTTGGTGTTGTCGTTCTGTCTGTGGTTGTGATTTCAGTAGAACTTGATGTTGCGTTTTGATCTGTGGTTGTGATTTCAGTAGGATTTGATGTTGGGGTTTGATCTGTGGTTGTGATTTCAGTAGGAATTGATGTTGTCGTTCTGTCTGTTGTTGTGATTTCAGAAGGACTTGATGTTGTCGTTCTGTCTGTGGTTGTAATTTCAGAAGGACTTGATGTTGTGGTTATGTATGTGGTTGTGATATCAGTAGGACTTGGTGTTGTCATTCTGTCTGTGGTTGTGATTTCAGTAGAATTTGATGTTGGGTTTTGATCTGTGGTTGTGATTTCAGTAGGATTTGATATTGTCGTCCTGTCTGTGGTTGGGATTTCAGTAGGACTTGATGTTGTTGTCCTGTATGTGGCTGTCATTTTAGTAGAATGTGATGTTGTCGTCCTATATGTGGCTGTGATATCAGTAGAACTTGATGTTGTCGTTTGATCTGTGGTTGTTAATTCAGTAGGATTTGATTTTGGCGTTTGATCTGTGGTTGTAATTTCAGTAGGATTTGATGTTGCCGTTTGATCAGTGGTTGTTATTTCAGTAGAACTTGATGTTGCCGTTTTATCTGTGTTTGTGATTTCAGTAGGATTTGATGTTGCCGTTTGATCAGTGGTTGTTAACTCAGTAGGACCTGATGTTTTCGTTTGATCTGTTTTTATGATTTCAGTAGGATTTGATGTTGCCGTTTGATCAGTGGTTGTTAACTCAGTAGGACCTGATGTTTTCGTTTGATCTGTGGTAGTTATTCTCGTAGGATTTGTAGTATTTGTTGTAATGTCAGTAGAAAAAGATGGTTCAGTAATCGTGTAGTCATGAGTTGTCGAGCCATTATCAGTTGATGACTGAGTCGTATATGGGTTTGTTTGGTAAAAGTGACTTACAATTTCAGTAGTTTGCACATTAACTGTTGTGTAATCTACTGAACTTTTTGTGGCTTCATTTATGCTTGTGTCAGATGACAACGATACGGATTCAGAGGGCATATTCTGCATTGTTCTGTCTGAAATCCCATTCTGATTATTCGTTGGAGAAGTGAGTGCTTGGTTGCTACCTGTATCTGTGAACAACATTGAATCAGCCTTCTAACACAGAATTAACGAATAAAAATATGTTATTTGAAAATGTTTTCAATTTTTTTTTTTTAGAGAAAAATTTTATAGATTGATTGTTTTTAGATAAGTTGTTTGGATTATTATTTTGGTGTATTTAAAATGTTTCTGGAACAATCATGAATAAAGGTGCATACCAATAATACTCGAAGTAGACTGCTGGAATTGATTTAACATTGATACCTGAAAAATATCAACAGGTAAATTCTTCTTGCAAAAATGTACATCAAACGGTTTTCAGAAAACTTAGCTAAAATCGATTATTTTAATCTCTATTAATGGATGAAAAATTATACATTTAACAATGGTACAAGGAACAGCTAACGATCGAGTCTTCTCGTTTTTGACAGTTAGGCATTTACAAATTAGCTAAGGATTCTATCAACTTTATTAAGATATTTATATTTGTGTTTATCATACTTTTCTTATCTTCAAATCAATTTACATGTTGACATAAAAATTAAAAATTAAAATTAAAAGTTAAAATTTAAGAATTATCCGGACTATACATTGTATTTCGGTTGAACTTGGCGAAGAACAATTAATATAAAGTATTAACTATGCCATACACAGATCATTTGTTTTTTGGATTCGAGAAATATACCAATGCACGGAATGAACTGTTTTCAAACCTTTTAAATTTGAATCAAATTAACATTATTTATTGTCATTTACTTTCGGGGGGAGATGAATCTTTGACTGTCAATATAAACCAACATATTTTTTTAGCTGTTCAAAGATTTATCAGAGATTGTGGCAGATTCTCGTAATTTCAGTCTTACTGCCTAGACAAAATTCAAACAGAGTTGTTTATAAATACACGTTTGTTCAATAATTTAACCATTTTAGTAATATCCATTTCTATGTACTTTCTATTCTAAACTACTACACAGTTGTAAATTGTTATATTTGGTAAGAACCTTGTAAGTTGTTAGAACTTATGTTCGAGCCATTTGTATATATTTTTGCAATAAAATATGTTCAAATCACCATACACAGATTCTGCGGACGTACTATTGTCAGATATTTCGAAAACACATAAATCTCTTTTTTTTCAGCCTCAATTTAGTGAGTTAAAATTAGTTTGACGACTGAAAAGTATTAATTCTTTTTTTTTCACATTACTTGCCAAAGGTTTTCAAATCTTTTATAAAATTGCCAAGATGTTTTTAAAATACTTCAGAAACAATTTTTTTATGACGGTTAATGAAACAAACGACTTGAATATCAAATGTAATGGCAATATGATCAAATGACTCAATGTATACATGTAGTGATGATGTGTGCATATAAAAATAAATTAAAGAATAGAAGTTTGAACATTTATATACATCTACTCAATTTACTACTATTTTCTACTACGCTAATAACTAAAATACACATTTTCAAATGTATGGTAATAATTAAAAACTCCAAGTGTGAATTTTTATGATTTTAATGGTCTATAGTTGATGGTATATAAGCCTTTTCTTGTTTGTAAACGTGGTTTATTTTGAAATTGGCCCAAGGGCCACATCGTTCATCAGAGCAACAAAAGTTATAACTGATCATAAAAGCTTTATACAGTCTTTATTGTATCAAATACAAAATATCTAGAAACTTAATAGCGTATATTTTGTTTATAAAGATTTTTTAATTTTCTCAACATTTTCTTATGTTGAACATCGAGGTCCTTTGTATTGTATGTTCAATTTTTTTAGAATAAGAATTAATATTTCTTTTTAATAAAGTTTTTCTCTTTTTATTACAATGTAAAAATTCAATACCCCCCCCCCCCCCACACACACACACACATTGTGGCACCACTCTACCCCCAATGATCAAAGCTCATGATTTAAACAAACTTGAACTACTACGAGAGGATGTTTCGATACAGGTAACAGCTGTTCTGGTCAAGCGGTTTTTCAAAGGTTCTGAAAGATTTTTCTATATGTTAAAATTTACCCATCCCCCTCCCCCGAAGGCCCCATCCTACCCGAGTATCATGATTTAGATAAGCTTGAACCTATATTACTTGAGTATGCTTCCAGAGAAGTAACAGTTTTTCTGGCTAAATGGTTTTTGAGAAAAAATTAAAAAAAATATCTCTATACATATTTGCCCCAGCCCCAGCCATTATGGCCCCAATCTTACAACAGGGGGTTATAATTTGAACAATGTGAATCTTCACTTTCTGGCTAATTGGTTCTTGAGAAGAAAAGTACACAAGTAACATATTTTTTGGCAAACTGGATTTTGAGAAGAAGATTTTTAAAGATGTTTCCTTATATATCCCTGTTAAAATTCGATCTCTATTGTGGCTCCACCCTACCCATGGGATCATGATTTGCATAAACTTGAATCTACACTACCTAAAGATTCTTCCACACAAGTCATAAACTTTATGGCCAATTGGTTTTTAAGGAGAACATTTTTGAAAAATACCAACAAACTTCAAAAGTTCTTTTTTTTTTATCTCCCCTTTAAAGCAGACTTGGCCCTTTATATGAACAAACTTGAAAGCCCTTACCCCAATGATGCGTTGTGCCAAGTTTGGTTAAATTTGGTCCAGTGGTTCTGGAGAAGAGGATGAAAATTTGAAAAGTTTACGACGACACCAACGCCAACTACGATGATGACGACAGACAACGGATACATTTTGATAAGAAAAGCTCACTTGAGCCTTCGGTTCAGATGAGCTAAAAATGCGCAATACGTTAAATCAATAGGATAACGCCGCAGAATAAATTTTAGTCTTGATTGACGTCTTTATTTCAGATTAAATAAACATAATAAATTGTAAAAGCTCCAAACGTCAATATACATGTACATGTATTTTAAAATAGGTTAAGAATAAACTTTTTCTCTTGTTTAAAAATGTTTGAGAGCGTTATTTTTTTATTTAGATTATCTACATGGTGTTGTTTTATCTCTAACAAAAACAAACCCAGATAGACCATACATTCGGAAAAAAAATGCAATGCATTTATTGCTTTACTGAAAAGTATAGCGAGTGAACGGGATACTTTAAGGTGGTTTCAATGTAAATATGAGGCTATTTCAAAGTGCAAAATGTTGTCGGCTTACGGCGAATTTTCATGAGTTTATTATTTCTGTGACATTACTTTTGGATTAACTCTTGTAAATGTAGCATGTGAAGGGAGTTATTTTATAACAGGGATCCTGATAGCAAACTATTGGCTATCGACTAAATATGTTACACAAATGCTAATATTCTTAAAATAAAAATTGGGATTTTGTTTTACTAAAGACTTTTGAGGCTATTTATCTTAACGACAAAATTAAATGAAAACTGAAACAGTTATTTTGTTACTAATAGTTGAAGGTAGACAATTGACTAATGAAAATACTTTTAAAGAACATGAAACAGGTGTTTAGTTGTCTTTTAAAATATGTTTTGTAACATTTCTTTTTCTGAATGTGAAAATTTCGTGAATATACCCTAACTCACATCGAAAGCAAAGGCTTCAAAGGTACTTATGTATTGATTTATTTTTCATTATCCCTAAAAGTGGGTTTTATACACAAAACTTTAAAATTTGCATCCTACGTTTTACTAACACAATTTTTTTCATTTTACAAGGAATGAAAAATGCAAAACTATTCATAGCATATCCTTTGAAAATAATACCAATGATGTTTGCAGCTGTTGGCTGGCAAAGTGTTGGTTTCTACGGCTATTGTCAGTCAACGAAAAAGCCGAGATGAAATGAATTCAGGTATTTCTTATACATGTACATAAACACGTTACATTAGACGCAATGATACAAGTATTTAAACACGCTGCTCGCGGGCTTTACCATTCGGCCATCTAGAAAAGTCAAGAAGACGGACAGAACCTTGACACACTGTCTGCTCAATACACTAGGTTGTGTTCCTCCACGAAAGCAAGTTTTATCCGTAATTTATTATAAGCATCATTCAGTTGTTGAATTTGAGAAATTCCTTAAGATTAACAATACTAAAACGTTAAATGTCACATAAAGTAACCATAGCATGTTTTGTAAGTGGGTCATAATTTGTTGATATTTCATATTTAAGAAAATTCTGAGTTTTCTTGTCAAAACATGAAACATTTACCTTTTACGAAATTATATTAAGTGACATGTTTATAAGCAGTACCAAATATCATAATCTCCTTTTATCGCTGATATCCGTTTCAAATAATAAATGAATTACCTTCGTTTTTTTTTTTACTTTTAAAGTTATTTAACTTATACATAAATACCTTAATAAACCGCTTGCAAAGTTCTTTTGAATTAATGGCTGAAGTGCTTTGGTAGCTGGTCGCATTCCATAGACGGCAAATCCTGCCATCGCATACATCAATTCCAATGCAGCTCTCGTCACTTCCACATTTAGCACCACAGGTCAAAATATGGTTTCTTTTATAAGGTGTGGTAAATTGGCGATAAACATTCCGTTCCTCGTTCTTAGATATCGTTTTCATAAAAGCATATTTATTTTTTTCAATAGTACCAACACATTTGTTGAAGCAAAGTCCTGTCATTAACAGTAGATAGAAAAACGGTGAAAGTTGAGTGATAAATAGCATATTGAAGACACACTTATTTTAGAAAAAAAAGAGAAGCCTAAGAGTTTATATAACCTTATAGGTTTACCTTATCTATGAATAGTTTTAAACAAAGAAAAATGTTTATAAAGCTTAACAATGTTGATAATATTTATGCTGATCATTTATTAATCTTCTCGCCAGCCAGTCTGTGTTTTTTCTATTACAGTTGTAATAATGTAAACAGTAAAGACATACAATTATCGCTGTAGGGAGTCCGTTTACATTAAATAATTTTCGTTAAAAGTCAATTGAAAATGAAATAAATTTTTGGAATTGCATATGTTTGTTTTGGTAAATTCATATATTCTTGTAAAATAGAGGGAAATTAAACAAAACATACATGTAATTACATGTACTTACATTTCATTCGTCTGTGATATTGAAATTCATGTTGATTTTTCGAAGGAATAATTTAAAGCAAATCAATTCTTTTGATTTTTTTCTATTGCATCTAATATTGTTTTTGATCTACGAATCTATTAGAACAATACATTCGATGCGTCATAATTCCTCCACTCTCCCTTTTGTGTGTACCACGGTCCATACTTCATTATTAATACATGGTTTCGTTTGCTTAAAAAAATTAATCTTAAATATCGAATACGTAAACTTTACCCTGATCGATATAACGTCAAAAAAGGAGTTTGATGGCATAAAATATACTTCTTAAAACATATCAATGCCCAATATCGTAATCCGATACGTATTAGTTTAAAGAAAATTTCAACCATTTTGGAGAAACTGTATGCATTCAGTTGGATATATATCATTTGTCAGGCATTAATAAAACCCTTTGAAAATTGAAACTATGTGTATCATGTTTTTTTTTTACATTATTAAAGCTCAGCTAACTCTAATTTGGGATTTTACCCGAATTATGTTCACTGACAGATAAACCTTTTTAATAGAACTATTTCTAGAAAGGGTTTAAAATATTTTAGGTTACAAAAGAGAAAAGGTAATCTTTTTTACGCACTGGCAATTTTTTCTCTATCGATATCTACAAATAGGGAAACAGTGTTACCTCGTTAAAGATTTTAAAAGATATAATATTTAACATAATGAAAATGAAAAACATATCATGCCTCAAAAGCACCGCCAGAGGAATGTGATATTCTTAATAAACATGTACTTTGTGTTTTGTTTTGTTTTTTTTTTTGTTTTTTGTATTGCTTTGTTTTTTTTGTTTTTGTTTTTGTTTTTTTGTTTTGTTTTTTTTTTTAGGGGGGGGGGGGTCGGTAATGTTTATTACTGTTCAATTTATTTAAAACATAATGCTCTATAGCAGATCGGGTCTTAAATTCTGTTATTAAACCGATTTTATTTCGAAGATTAATATTATTACCTAGACAACGTCGACACTTTCAAACAGCTGTGTCATACATGACATGTGGTGATAACGAACAGCGTTCAAAATCAAAACTCCAGAGGAAAATTACAAAACAGGAGCAGAGCAAACACGGACCTCTTAAAAAATAGAGGTAGGATTAGGTACCATGGAGGAGTAAGCATCCTCTGCTGACCGGTCACACCCGCCGTGTGCTCTTTGTCGTAATCGGAAAAAAACGGAAAAGTCCGTAGACAATTAGGTGATTAATCATGGTCTAACAATTAGTATGACAAAAGTCAGTAAGCATGCGACCCAGTGGAAAATTGTATTTGCTGACAAAGTCGTTGTATCGACCAAAAAAGTTACGAAAAGATGACTTCAAACGAGACTGTTGATAGTCCTGTTTTATGAACTTGTTTGTCAGTAATTTTGCCTCGCCTTAGAAACTGTTCATACGAAGAGCATGCCCTTGCGTATCGAATTAACTGAGAGATGAAAAACATCATATGCAGGTGATGAAGGTATATTGCTACATAAGTAAGGAAAGTTTACTATAGTAAAATTTAAGTCATCACGTTTATCATAAAGTTTTGTTGGTAACCATTGATGTCCATTTGCAGTAATATATCCAAATATGAAACAGATGATGGAGACTCTGTGGTATCTTTTATTTCAAGTTCGCTGGGATATATGGAGTCGACGTAAGTATGGAAGTAACAATTGTTAATTGATAATACGTCGTCGATATACCTGAATGTTGAGTTGAAGGCCACAGCGGGTGATTTACGTTTTTCACGTACAAGTTTTTGAATAAATGCTGGTTCAAATAAATACAAAGATAGGTCTGCTAACAATGGGGCACAATTGGTACCCATGGGAATTTCAACAGACTGTTGGAAGACCTGATTTCCAAAAGGTACATAGATGTTGTCTATTAGAAACTCAAGCATCTTTTAAATGTCAACTTCAGAGTACTTGTGTGCACAATCCGAATGGCGTTTAACAAAATAATTGACCGATGATAAGATAGGTAAATTAACGTGATCCATTTTTTTTTTTAAAAAGCTGCTATCAATGATGTCAAAAAGACGGGATTTTAATCTATCGTGGGTGATGTTTGTATAAAGTGTAGAAAAGTCGTAAGTGTTGATGCTATTGATTTTGGTAAAAGTTTGGGATTTCAAGTTTTCTAAAAGTTCCTTGGAATTCTTAAGTATCCACATCTGATTTACACCGCTTTTTGAATATACAGTACTCTTGAAGTTTATCCTTTACTGCTGTTAATATTTTGGTGAGGAGTAAAGAAAGAGGCTTGGTAGAACATTTACTGGAACCCGCTATATATCTTTGTTTGTATGGATTTTTAATGAAGTTTAGGTATCCAATAAAGATAAGGTAATTCAAATTGATTTTGGTTGTTGGGAATATTGAAAATATACAAATCTGACATATGATTTTGGAGAATTTCTTCCTTGGAAAGAGATCTATGAGTATAAGTTGGATTTCCACTTGCAGAATAAAATCCAAGTTCTTCTAATATACAATTTATATAATGAGCCTTACAAACAAAGACAATGTTATTCCCTGCTTTGTCAGCAGGGACCAGTACAAACTGATCGTGTATTCTATCTAGTTCTTTTTTACTTCTAGATTATCAAAATAATGTAGAAGGATAGATATTCATCAATTAATGTTACAACAGATGCTTGTGCAAAAACATTGAAATCAGAATAATTATCTTTAAGAATTAACATAAATGAAAATTCGGAAGGAAGTCGATTTTTGCATTTGTCACAATGTTTTTATTTCATTATGCAGCTCATAATACTGACAAATTATGGGTTTTAACTTTTAAAACAGCTTTTCAAGATTTGCTCTGAATTTAGATGTCAGGAAAAAGTATGGCGTTGAGTAAAAAAGTATTTTCCATTTGCCTGTCGAGTCAAATTGAATATGATTATGGAGAGATTACCAAAAAAGAAAAATATTTACCCAAAATCAGAACAAATCAAATATTAAAACACAAAACAATTATTTTACTTTGTTCTGAGGTAAATTGATTCCAAATACGAATGAATAATCATTAGATATATTTCAAAACAAAAGTGTTCTACAAAGAATTACCAACTCTGTAAAAACTAAGGGTCATTTATTTAAATTAAATTGGTATGAGCTATCAAATGACGACAAACCTAACAGTGCAAGTAAACTGAGCTGAAAACTATTGATAAGTCTGAAAAACTGCATCTCTTATGAAAAACGCCGAACTATTTTTTCTTTGGTTGAAATATGCGGGGGAAAATGCATTGCGTCAAGTAAAACAAGATTAAATACATGATTAGCTAATACCTATTAGATAATTTTTTATATCAACATGAGTACATGTATCCTGTTCTCGGTGCGTGACGGAAAGAAATGCGTTTTCTTTTTTGTCGAAGTTTTGAAAAATGTCTTTGAAAATGTATACAAAACGCCAAGACTATTTATTTTAGTTACAAATATTTAACATGTTCATAATAAGTCCTTTCAAACGCACAGCTACTTTTTACCTTTAAATCATAAAATCGACCGCATCTAGCGGTCGGTTATGATACAAAACACTCTGTAAAATAATCTTGATTATTGGAAATATAATTTATAATTTATATTAAATAAGAAGAAATGTTTCATTCATGTTCTCATCAAAACACAAATATAAAACTATTTCCTCCTTTTTAAAAATATTTTTGATCGCTTATTGATAACGTCTTATGAATTGTTTGTTTATTTACGAATGTTAAAAAACTCTAGTACATAAAATGTTTTACGGAAAGTATATTCATGTGTTGCATCTTTATTGCTTTTTTGTGTGCATTGTAATTTTCCTAACGTACATCAGTTCATTTTTGTATCGCAAGAAAGCAGATAAACATTATACAATATTTTACAACAAGCTATAGACATATATTTGTTTCATGTGATTTAGAATATACGCAATGAGATTAAATGTATTGAAAAATAGAGCCACAAATGTTCAGAAGATACAAAATTTGTTTTCATGAAAATATGTAATTTACAAGGAAAACCTAAGTGTTCGTTTGATAACACTTTTGATAACACAAGAAGATGAAAATACAAACAATTATGGTTTCTAAGCAAAGTTCTTGTCTCTTTAAAGGTCCACTGTGCGACCTGTAGATACCATGGAATCAAAAGATTTTGTGGTGGCTCAATTTTCGTGTAATTCATGGGAACCTCTCATCCACGAATGAACATCCTTCACGAATGAATTCTATTTAATTGTTTAAGGAATTGAATTGCTATATTAGAGGGCCATTACTTGGGCTTTTGGGGGGTATTAGCATACCTAAGTAGTTACTTCGTTCATTAGTCAAACCCTACTGCACTTCCTTTTCCTTTTCATCGGCGGAGTGAAGCAGACGAGATCTCGCATATCCAGTTTGAAATCTGTTTATTTTAATTCATTATTGTTAAAATTAAGTCTTTCTATCGTAAAATTTTAAACGGAGAAAT
This sequence comes from Magallana nippona, assembly GCA_033439105.1. Taxonomy (NCBI): domain Eukaryota; kingdom Metazoa; phylum Mollusca; class Bivalvia; order Ostreida; family Ostreidae; genus Magallana; species Magallana nippona. The sequence goes on from CM065924.1 coordinate 18,589,176, forward strand.
ATTCTAACAATATTTTATAGCTTTAGTTTCTGCATTGTTTTATTTATTTTGTTTGAGGATGCTGGATTTTAAACAGTGTTAGACGGTCACATGTTTGAAATATTATAGTGGGCATGAATAACATATTTTCAGTTATCAGTGCCAGGCTATATTGTTTTTTCGCATAGTTAGAAGTAAGTTTCAGATAAATTAGAGAGTATGCCAACAGGGAAACCTGCTCCTAAGAGACCTGCTGCACCTGTCAATGCCGAGCGGCCATCAGCCCAAAGTAAGAGGAGATATCAACTGCAAACACCGTTCTAGCGGTAGAAGACAACATCAACGCCATGCCAAACAGTGGATCAGTTACCAATGTGCCTACTACTGCTGTCTGCACCCCAAGTGGGGATTCTTCACCTATCATTGATCCTGGATCCTCTATACAAGGCAATGCAGCAGGTAATGAAGTTGCCAGTATTTAAGACAGTAATGTTTCAGAAGCAGTAAAACAAAAAAAATTTAACGGAAATTTTATTCATTTAGGTCAGCTACTATCCAATCCTATCCAGATAGATGGTAAGCAAATCCTTACAATAACAAATGGTCAAGTGGTCATTGAACCTAAGCGATTTTCAGTTAAGATTACACATAGTCAGCAGTGGTGGACACTCCGCATCCATATGACGCAATCTTTAGCAGAACTTAAATAGGGTTATATTTAGTGAGCATCTGTTCCCAGGGCTCGCTACAACTCTTGTTTCCAATTTGCTTATTTGTGTCAAATTTGATATGTTTGATGTGTCAGTATGTTCTTTAACAGCTTCATATGTATATTACCATATTTCTGATTCATTTGCATATTTGCCATTTTCATGTGCACTTTCATTTACATGTATTTGCTATTTGGGTTGCCAAAATCGCCCTATTTACATGGGCCGGTAACCTTGGTTACAAATGTAACCAGTAAATAATTGTGAATTGCTGAAACTTTTCAATTACATGTATTTGCCATTTGGGTTGCCAAAATCGCCCTATTTTCATGGTAACCTTGGATACAAATGTAAGCAGTAAATAATTGTAATTACTGTAATCTAAAATAAAGTGCAGCCATTGCCATTATTCGCCAATTAACATTACAATTATAGTTCTTTGGTTTTCTCTAATAATAAATTAGAGATATAAAGTTATATTTTCTTTGTAGGTATAAGAGAATACACATAATTACGTCCGCACGAACCTGTAAAATTTAAGCAATCTACGAAAATTGGCCCCCACGAATTCAAATGATTCCACGGTAGTTCATAAACTATACTGATCCAAAAAGTCCTTATTTAGGTAATATTCGGTACACCATGCAGTTTGAGAGTGCCACAATCCACTGACATGTTGTGATAAATCTCAGTACTCCATGGTTATTCTAATCATCATACTTGTATCTTTGTTAGTCCCATGTCCCTCTAACTCAAACCAATGGATCCACTGCTGATAGTTCATATACTGGTCAGTATATATACCTTTTGAGTTACCATCGGTACACCATGCAGTTTTAGATAGCCACCATACACTGGCTTTTTCTGAAAAATCTGCACAATTAGCGGCGTTCAAATCGTCGCTGTCTTTGTCAAATGTACAAAAAAAGCCAAGTCGCTATTCTTTAAGCGATCTGTATAAAACATAATCAAAATCGTTTTTTTTAAGTTTTTAATTATTCACAATTCGTATAATTGATCACGTCATCGCTAAAAGAAGTTAACGTTTTATTCTGATTTTCGTCACATGTACAACACTTTCTGTCTTAAATTAAATGTGTTGGCGAATGAAACTGGTTTCTAGACGTTCATTTTCGATTATCCAATTTTGATCCCAATTTGAACTTTTACGATATGGTCGATTAATAATTGGCCTTTTGAAAGGTATTGAAACTATCATCGGCCAGGAAAAAAATCGTTTGACAACTTGCCAAAATTAGAATTTTAAACAGACTTTCTCCTACATTAATCTTTATTTAATTTTTTATGGTATCAGTTTCTGATAATAAAATAAGTTTTGAGAAATTTCTTAGCTGTGTCACCATTTCACTTAGTCCATTTACTGTAACACAGCACAATAACAATAAAAAGCTTCCTTTCTTTTTGAGTTCTTTAAGCCATTTTCATCTTTACCTATAGCTAAAACAGCAGATTTATGATACATTCAATTTCAGTTAATGTCTAAAGATATAGAGGATACCTATATTGTGTGATTTTATATCTGCCTTATCCAACGAGTTGCAATGCAGCAAGTCTCGCGAATATAACCATTTCAACGAGTTGGATAAAGCAAATATTAAACCACACAATCATTAGCGGGCATTTCAACGTAGAGAAGAAAAATATTTTTAAAACAAAAACTAATGTTCAAAATATTGATAGAGTATGCTTACTGGTGGTGAAATAAAATTCTTGAGAGACATTATTATGGTAAGTTCTTGTGTATAGAAACAATTTACCAAACCGTTCTGATTTCGAGACATCGCGTCGTTAGGATCAACTCCTTGATAACTAACTTGATTTAGAGGGTTTTTTTTTTTTTAACAAAATGCCTATTTGTTTTCCCTCATTTTAGAATTTAAATCTACGACAAAATTCATTTAAATCAATTTGTTTTTAGTGAAAATAGTTATGTGATATATTCAGGAAAATCTTCGAAAACAAGGTCACTGAAACGTTTAAGCGAAAAGTTGTGAAAAAACGAGTTCTGATCGGAAGTATATGATAAGGCATCAACCGTTGGATAAATCAAAGGTTTATTTAATTTGATTTTATTTAGTAAGTATTTTAATCAAGTATATGAGAATGCAAAGGTTTATCACACGGATAGTAAATACCACACGTATGAAATTAAATTTTATTTCTGTTTAGCGGTGTAACTTTTCGTGCAACTGCCATGCGGCAAAGTAAGACGCCGGAACGTCTGACTTGCAAGTGACCAACAATGCGGATGTTAGTACTGTCATCTGCATGGAAAGCTTACATTTATTGCACGACAATCGTAAGACGCAAGTATGGTTCATACGGGCATCGCACACTGCGAGTGGCAACCAATCTCCAAATAAAACCGCACGTGACATCTGTAATAATATTGATTTTGTATTTTTAGATTACCACTGTTACGTCACATTTGTCATGATATGTTGTAAAATTGAGTAGACATTCAAGTGATAACAGTATTAATAGGATTCTGATGCATGATCTAGTGATACATACAATGAAAATCTTACCGTTTGTTTTCATTGTAGCTTGTTGAATTTGTTTTAATATTAATGAATCTACCTGTAAATAACAAGAACTAGTTAAAGAAATTGATTTCAACGTCTCACACATAACAGCTAAAGATATGTGTCTGCAGAACGTTGAAGAAATTGCAATTCAGTTTAAAATTTGCGAAATTCATTTTTGATTTAGTTACCTGTCTTTGTACTCTGTGGCAAATAAAAAAGAACCTGCATGCCATTAAGGAAATTGAATATATTTATTTATTTATTTATTTATTTATTTATTTATTTATTTATTTATTTATTTATTTATTTTTTGCTTGAATGAGGCGCATTAAAAAGCTAATTTTCACCATTTAAAAACTTAAGCACCATCTCTATCGTTCTTACAGCCATACAGATAATTACCAAAACTTACGCATTCAATAAATCCATCACCTCCTTCCAGGCGTTTGCCTTATCGACTGTGGTTCTTCCTGGCCCGTCCATTATACGTTTTTCAATTTTCAGCATGGTTTATAAAAAATAAAAAAAATTGTCGAAACGAAAATCAACCTGTCAAGATGAATACATGTATATGCAACATGAGGGTTAAAACATTGATTTTAATCCTTACTGGGTTTCCAGCAATATTTTTATAAAATTGAACCAAAATCGTGAGGGAGAAACCCTATTATGGGGGAATACCTACTTAATAGTAACTTTCCCCCGGGGGGGGGGGGGGGAAGGCTACTATACATTGCAGGTTTTCGGGGGGGGGGCTATTATTGGGGAAAACTGCTCTACAACACCGTTATAAGGGTGAGGTACTTCTGATTTTATTGATTTCATTTTAAAACTACTACAAAGGGCTCTTTATTAAAAAAAAATAATAAAATTATTTCATTTTATGTTGATTTTGGTAATATACACTTACTAAATATAAACAAAGGGGAAATACAATAAAAAAAACGAAACAATGTGAAACTTACAACTAAATCAATGATTATCAATAAATATTTACCCCTTCCGATAAGTAAGTCAAACTAAAATAAATACAAGCAACAACAACTGATATCCATCAATACGGTACAGGTAAAGAACACTCTGAAATGTTCTTTGAAAACCATTTCAAAAAAAAAAGATTGACAAGTTTAACTATTATCGAATATGCCTCATAAAAGAACATACCCTTATGCAAAATCTAATTTTATCATTATTAGACTCTGCTTAAAAACTCTATTCTACATGAATGCATGTATGTCCTTTTGGATTTTTGTTTTTTTTCTTTAATGATTGCTACTGTTCAAATCATTTACAATTAAAATACACACATAATTGATCGGGTGATGAAATTGTGTAATTAAAACCCATTTTTTGGAAGATTAATTTTATTATCCTCATATAAGTCGACTCGTGCAAACAGCTGATTCATTCAATTTCAAATTCTCTGGAAAACGTTTTTCCAAAATCTACACCAACCAATTTTTTTCGCAAATGTCCATTTCTGAACAATTCCGCACCGCACCGAATAATAGCATTACCATGTCTAGTATTGTGGTATCCAAAACCAAGCTTATAATTTCTTTTGGTGATACTGTTCCCCAAAATACAAACCTTTTCTCCTCAACTTTTGATGTCACTGTGGCAAAAACCAAAGTTGATAAGGAACCTATTCGTAGCATGAAAACATGAGGGCTTAATTTGTTCTTACGAAGATTAAGGTAGATCACACACTATTGTGGCAATTGGATAGTGTATTAAGATATTGATCACATTATTGGTTAATTTTAAGTGAGCTGTTTATCTGCTTCATGTTGAAGTTCAAGTTTACGCCAGAAATACAATCAGTAGCTTACTTGTTACAAATTAAATCTTGCTGGAATCTTTAAAAAAATGAATAAGAACTGAGTAAGACTAGGGAAAATATGAACACGGAACATTCAAACTAGTTATTTAAATTTCGCTGCAGGTAATTTTAGTACACATGATACTACAGCCATTACATATCTTATTTTCAGATTAAAATAAAACCGATTTAACTGCTACAGCTGTTTGTTAAACTTTTACTTGACGTTGATATTAAACGAGGTTATCTCATTAAAACATCATCCAAATTCCACTGTAACTAAAAAAGCCCCATATATTACGATGAGTTTGGAAATACAATTGATTATATCAGAACAATAATAAAACAACAATGGATATCTTTTATTTAATGCTACAACTAATGTTTGTTCAAAAGCAATTAAAGAAAAGTAGATAACTAAATTACTAATAAGAAAGCTACGATACGCCTTACGTCAATTTGTAGTTATTCTGTGCTGAAGTTTTATATTAGATAGAGTTTCAAAATAAAAACAAAACCATTCTAAATTTAAAGCTAGTCTTAAGATTTTAAAAGTATATTTTCTCATTAGCTCTTGATTATGATTGTTTTATGAATACGTACAATTAATTATATTTAAGGTAAATAACTTTATAGAGTATGTTATTCTTTAGTAAGAATATTGATTGCTTTTTCTAAGGTACATTGTAAGCTTTGAATATACATTTTTACAAGCAGACGTTCACCCTAATAAAAATATTCCATGTAATCTGAGATAACACGCAATAGAACTTTTAAAAATACAATATAATTACACTCATTCGTAAACCCAAGCTAAATAAAAGATACAAAATTTGCATGCTAAAATCTGTTACAACAAATACTCAATAGATCGTTTGAAAATACAATTACATAATTATACAAAGTATCATGGGTTTCTAAGCATCATTTTTGTCTCTTTGAGGGTCCCCTGTCCGCCCAACTCAAACCAATAGACCCCCTGCTGATAGTTCATATATTGGTCCGTATATATTCCATTTAAATTACCATCAGTACACCATGCAGTTTTAGAGTGCCACCAACCACTGGCTTTTTCCGACAAATCTGCACAGTTAACGGAGTTCCAATTGTCGTTGTCTTTGTCAAATGTACAGAAGAATGCCAAGTCGCTATTCTGTAAGCTATCTGTATGACAAAATAATCAAACATTGCTCAGTTGTTAATTATTCACAATTTTTACAATTGAATACAACTTTCCTAAAGAAATTTAAAGTTCTGTCTTTTATGTTTAATAAGAAAGCCACGTGACAAAAACTCTCTATCTTAAATCTACTGTGTCGGTAGATAAAACTAGTTTAATTTAACACATTCCCTTCCCAAGCAAGGAATCCTGATCTCAATATGAATTATTACTATATACGTTCGATTAAATATTTGCCTTGAAATATTTAAATATGTTCTTGTTTTTGTTTAGCCAACTTAAATCGAGCCATTTCATCTACATTCCATGGTTGTAGATAATTCTGTTAGTCATTTTATATGTGCATTGTAAAGCCATTTTGGTTTTTTTTCTTTTTAACTCCCACGTATTTTAATCTTTGAAATAATAAAAGTGAAATATTAAAATCTGAAATATATTGATTATTTGGAAACATAATTAGAATGCCTACCTATTCCAGACCTATTGCGTTCGGAAATATGGAGTCTGTAATGATTGATTTTGTTTTCTATGCTGAAGTCGTATTCTATATGCCTCTTCTCTCCGTCAAAGCGTGTAAGTTCAATTCTCAGGACAGTATACCCATCGGATGTAAGCTCGTGAATATATTGGTTACCTTACAAAACAAATAAAAACCATAATAGTTAATTATAAATTTTCGTAGTAGCGACATGTGCATTTAGGTGCTTAACAACCTTTTGCATTGCATGTGATAATGTGGTTTCACTTCCAGACCAAACAATATTTTCCTTTTTTTTCCTACCCACCTAACCAGATCTCGGATTGCGGAGATCCAAATCCTTTCTCATATTCGGTCCAGTTTCTGTAAAAATCAACTGATCCATCAAACCGCCTCTGAATTATCTAGAGGGAAAAAAAATCAACCAGATAAATATACTTTTTCAAGAGCTTGTTTCGAGGGAAATGAGCGCAATGATTATTTATATATAAATATTTAATTTCAAAATATCTTTAAATGAATTTAAAGAACATTTTTGGTTTTAGATCCATAATGACTCAAACCTTAATTTGATATATAGTTTTTCCTTAAATTTTAAGAAATTATGTAGATAATGAAAATTCTCATAAAATCTCATTTTAAATAAGGTCAAAGGTTATTCGGATTACGACTATGTTATGAATTATCAGTACTTATACTTTGTTCAAATGTATTTAAGAAATATATGCGTCATGGTTTTGTATAGAATTCTCGATTTTAAGCCTAATTCTGATGACTTTGTTTTTATATACTTATTAGGTTTCAAGACTAATGCTTTTAAACTGAAAATTATGATGTATTGCTATGAAATCATTAAACGATATTTTAAGTAATCCAAAGATATAAATGTGATGTTTATGAACAGATAAAAAACTTTGAAAAATATTATCAAAATTTGAAAAAAACTTTAAAATGGCCCCGTCAAACAATTTGTTAAAAAGTAACATACAATCCATGAATAAGTAGCATTGTAACAGGGTACTTCATGGTTTCCTCCGGAAAACTCGTATGCCATTGTACAAATCTGATCCGGGCTATCTGAAAGCCCAAATTCATACACATGTACAATAAAATTCATCAATAGAAAAATTTGAAATAAATATTTTTTCAGTATTTCCTTTACAAGTAGTTTTTCATACCTGTATTTATATTAGGGACGACAATTTGTAACTGGTTAACTGGTTACCAGAACGATGGTAATCAGTTACAAAATTAGGAGTCGATTAGTCGTATAAAATATCATAAAGTTGTACAATTTAGCGCTTTTTTATTACAAATTTAATTTTGAAACACTGATATCTAGTTGATTAAACTGGAGACAGTTAAGGCCTCGGGGATATAATTGTGGAGGGAAATTGGTCAGTGGTTGTACATTATAACGGCTGTTAAAACAACATGTCATTGCCTGTCTATTCAGCTTTTTATTAATTATTAATGAATGATATTGAATCACTGTTGAGTACCATAATAGATGTAATACTGTTCCTACTTTCAATGTGTTAATTTTTTTATTTGTTAATAAAGGATAATTATTTTATACGGACGATCTAGAATTAATCATGGAAAAATTTGATCAAGGTTTGCTGATGTTCACATTATTGACTGCAAAGTTGCGGGCAGTGAAATTATTTCACGGCTGTTCGCTCGTTGGTTTTAAATTTCTTTTTGAAAATTATAATGATTAAATAATTTTTATATCATATTTTGTCTAACATATTCAATGAATATTCCAACCGTGCTAACTGTGAAAATAATACCAGTAAATTTAAAAAAAATGACACGCACAAATTCTTGTGTTTTAATACGAGTAGAGGGTAAATCGGTCGGAACAAATTGCAATTAATCGATTAGAAATTCTTCAATCACCCCTTATTCATATACATAAAAAGCCTTTCATTGATTGAAGGATTTAAAGAAAGGTAGATAAGAGACATAAATATTATTTCGAAAATTGACTGAGAGCACCATACCTGTTGTAATTACACCTACACTTGTATATAATTCATTATCAGAGACGGTGGAGGTGGACGTTTCTGAAGAAAACGAGTCATTAGTTGTTGCCAAATGAATTTCATTGGTTAAAGATTGAGTCGATTGAATATTAGGTGAGGTAGTAGTATTTGACGTTTCAGTTGTCATTACGTCTGTAGTTGTGCTGGTAGTAGAACTTGACGTTTCAGTTGTCATTACGTCTGTGGCTGTGCTGATAGTAGAACTTGACGTTTCAGTTGTCATTACGTCTATAGTTGTGATACCAGGCAAACTTGATGATTGTGTTTTAATAACGTCCGATGTTGTGTTGCCAGTAGGGCTTGGCGTTTCAGTTGTCAATCCATCTGATGTAATTGCGTCAGACGTATGTTGTGACGTTTCGGTCATTTGTTGGCCTGAAGATGTAGTGTCTGACGTTTGAGATGACGTTTGTAGATCTGATGTTATTTTGTCAGCTGTACTGGTATTTGTTGTTTTTGTGATCGTTGGATCTAGGTTTGTAGTGTCGGTAGAAGAAGACCGGTCAGTTACGGTATGGACTTCAGTTGTCGAGACAATATCAGTCGTATTTGCTTTTGCTTGGTAAAGATGACTCTCAATTTCAGTAGTTTGCGCATTGGTTGATGCTGTGTAAACTCTCGTGACTTCATTTGTGCTCGTGTCAAATGAAAATGAAGCTAGTTCATATGGCAAATTTTGCGATGCTTTGTCAGAAACTGAAGTTTTATCCTGTTTCGGTGAAGTGATTGTCTGGTTGGTAATCATTTCTGTGAACAACATTAAATAACCAGTTCAAAACAGATTCATAGAGTTAATGTATTAAATAAAAATGATTTTTGTTTAGAAAATGTGATTTTTTTCAATGGTAGTTTTACAATAAGTAAATTGTTTTATATTTGGTCTTTGCGTGTTTATATTATTATTTTGGTATAATGGATGTATTTTCGTTTGTGTAAAGAAATAATCAATAAAGGTACATACCAATCCCACTCAATGTAGACTGCTGAAATTTATCTAACATTGATGCCTGTAAAATATCAATACGTGAAACTTTCTTGCAAAAAAAATCATATACGGTTTTTAAGGCACTGAAATAATTAAAAAGGTTAAAAATAACCAAGAGATATTGTAGATAACCAGAGATATTGTATTTTGGTTGGACTTGGCGAAGGAAAACATTATTTCCTATAGCATACACACATTCAGCAATATTGTCAACTATTACACAGAGTTCCGTAAATCTCTTTTTTAATAGCTTTTTATTTTGCTTTTAACCAAATTTTAGTCACTTAATTTTTTTTTATCCCTGTACACTGTACAGTTCTTCTTTTGTACATAGGAAAAGTTTCAGAGATTGCCGAGATGTTTTGAAAATAATTGCTTCAGAAATAGTGTTTTTATACTAGACTTAGTATATTCCTAAAACAATTTTTTTTGCTTTTAAACAAATTTAAATGATTTTGATCATTGTACACTGTATAAAATTCTCTTTTTTTCGTAGTAAAAGTTTCAGAGATTACCTAGATGTTTTGAAAATAATTGCTTCAGAAATAGTTTTTCATATAGATTCCTAAAACAAATGAATTGAGTATAAAATGAAAGACATTTGGTAATACGGTCAAATGACTCAATATTTAGTGATATTGTGTGCATATCACATATCATACTAGAAAAAAAATGATGCAAACCTTATAGAACGTCCGCAAACCATTTGTTTAGCAAATAATAATTGAAATAAAAAAGGTAAAAAGGTTGAGCTTTTACATTACGTTAAAAGACACACACATACGGACAAAATTGTGAACATCGGATTATTATTTATAATTATGTGTATGTCTCAAATGTTATGCATATATTATATGTACGTAATTTATTCAAATGATCCTGAAACTAACATTCTAAAGAGAATCCCCACATAAGACCGCGGAACATTAACTGGCAAGATTGGAAATATACAGCTTACGTCAATTTCACCTGTTACAGTTAACACATTTGAAATGGGCGGGGACAAATTGACGCGGACGTCTGAGAAAACATTAGATTGAAACTGTAGTTACAAGTACCATGGTTATAGGAAGTGTATTTTTTCAATCCACCTAATATCAGTAACGGAATTTTCATAAATACTAACGTACCTCAGAAATCTTCAACAATGTCGATATAAGTGAGTTTTTTTGTTAGTGTATAACTAGATAAACATTGAACGCACAAATATATTCATATACGTTAACTTAGGGAAAAAAAGAAAATTTTTATCAGGGTATGATTTTAATTTATTAAATCGGAATTTCAATTATTCTCATCTGGGAATAAATCCCGTTGCAACAATGGCCCCACTTGATTTCATGACGACGATTCTCTAAAGTCATTGGACGCCTTGCGTACAATCTCTCCCGAATTGGGATCTTCTCATATTTGCTGATTATATACTTATTGATGGAATTTAAAAAAATTCAATCGCTTTGCTGATACTAAATAAAATGTTTTTCGATCACTTTAACTGATATAGCAAACTAAAAACGCTGAAGTGGATTGAAAATACACTTCCTATTAATAGTACAATTTCAATCCAATGTTTTCTCAGACGTCCGCGTCAATTTGTTCCCGCCCATTTCAATGTTTTGAATATAACAGGTGAAATTGACGTAAGCTATATATTTCCAATCTTGACAGTTAATGTTCTGCGGTCTTAAACTGAAGATTAAAAGAAACAGAGGAAATATCAAACCACGACAAATATAACAATTTTAGTAATGAGTTTCAAAATTCGTTTTACAATATTTGTTTCCTTATATTATTACATGTTGATACATTCCAAAATACGTAAAACATAAATACTATTGTTCTATATGTTTAATAAAAGGATTAAAATGCAAACATTTACAAGAACGTTGTTTTCACAAATATATTTTTAAAATATACCATTTGTATAACTAGTCTCGTTTAACCTCAGTGTGTCACGTACATACGCGTCTGTTTTAACTAGACTAATATAATGGTTCCGAAGACACGCACGACGACTTTTTACCTTTACATTATATAACCAACCGTCTTCTAGCGCCCGATAATAAACAATAGAAGTCTGTAAGAACACGTTATATTATTTTACTACTCAGTTGCTGAAAAAAGTTATGAAACGCTTATAACTTAAATATATATCCCCATACATGTAGGAAATGTAAATATTGAGAACCCTTCTTCTTGCCCCTCAAGACCCATACGAGTACATTTTTTGTGGGTAATCCATTCTGCCATCTAGGTAACTAAAAAAACATGTTTTTGATGACGGACAGAACTTTGACATGCTGTCCACTCAATACACTAGATTCCACTTAAAAAAAAAAACACGTTTTATCCTTATCTTTTGAGAAACTACTTTCAGACTCGAAATACTCAATGGTCGAATGACACATAGAGCTGTTCGGAGACAATATTTGTTGTGGACCCTTAACTACCACATAAACTGTTTTAGTTTCCTTACTGAATATTGACCGTAAAACATAAAAGCATGAAACTATATTAACGTAAGCATAAAACGTTATCAAAGAAATACCAAATAACAGAATCTACTTTTATCACTGATAGACATTTAAAATAAGGTATGAACTACCTTGGGTTATTCCATAACAACAAATAAACAACGCATTGATTACCTTAATATACCGCCTGCAAAGTTCGTTTGAATTATTCGTTGAAATGTTTTGGTAAAAGCTCGCATTCCATAGACGACATATCCTGCTATCGCATACATCAATTCCCAAGCAGCTCTCGTCCTTTCCACAATTAGCACCACAGGTCAAAATATGGTTCCTTTTATAAGGTGTGGTAAATTGGCGATAAACATTCTGTTCCTCGTTCTTAGATATCGTTTTCATAAAAGCATATTTATTTTTTTCAATAGTACCAACACATTTGTTAAAGCAAAGTCCTGTCATTGACAGTAAATGGACAAACGATAAGTGTTGGTTAAATAATTGCATCTTGAAGACATCCACTTTAGAGAAATTTGATAAGGAAATTGAAAAAAATTCAGTCATATTGGATTTTAACGTTAAGTTTACCAGTAAATCATTAAAAAGGAGTTAGTGTTTGTACGCACTAACACTTTTGAAAAAAAAATTGTTTTTAACTAATCTGGTTAAAGAATTATTATGTCCGATAGCCATCCAATATTGGTTTTTTGGGGTTTTTGGCGGTGGGAAGACGAAAACAAAATAAACTTTGAAAGACGGAGATGGAAAATCATTGGAAAATAATATAAACTCATAAATGTTAATAAGTTTTTATTTATGTCAGTCAATTTTGTACTTGATGGCAGTTTAACAATATAAAAATACATACATTATTTCTATCTCATGTAGAGATATATCTGCTAGTTTCACAGAGGGAACAAATAAAAGCAAATCAATTCGTTCGATTTTGTTTCTGGCATCAAATATTCTATTTAATCAACGAATCAATCAAAATATTCAAATAGCAAACTTTGTTTTAACTGGCGTCAGTATTCCAATGCCTATTTTGTGTGTACTTCGATCCAGACTACATGTAACTAATGCATGATTTCATATTAAAGAAAATGCATCACTTAAGCTGAGATATATTTAATTGAAGCTGCTATTGAATTCAAGCTGGAATACTTATTTTTATGAAGTAGTTAAAAAGAATATCTAAATATTTCAAGATTATACATGTTACCTAAGAAGATAGTTATTTTTACGTTGGCAATATTTTTTTTTCTATATCGGCATGTAAAAAAGGAAACTACACCAAGAATTTTAAAGGACAGCATATTCAAAAATAAAGAAAATAGTTAAACATCATTAAATATTTGAACTGCCTATGTCTTCACTGAAATATAATCAGACGACGATGTACATGTTCATGTATATTGCCCATTTCCATGACCGATGGTGAAGTCAGAATAAAAAAAGTTATATACATTTTAAAAAATATATACATTTTTTAAACCAGGGTTGGGATCAATTGTTTTTGGAATGTATTTAAATACATCACCTGCATATGGTGTTTTTGTCTCTCAGTTAATTCGATACGCAAGGGCATGCTCTTCGTATGAACAGTTTCTAAGGCGAGGCAAGCTACTGACAAACAAGTTGATAAAACAGGACTATCAACAGGCTCGTTTGAAGTTATCTTTTCGTAAGTTCTATGGTCGATACAACGACCTTGTCAGCAAATACAATCATCCACTGGGTCGCATGCTGACTGACGTTTTTCATACTAATTGTTAGACCATAATTTATCACCTAATTGTCTACGGACTTTTCCGTTTTTCCCAATTACGGGTGTGACCGGTCAGCAGAGGATGCTCACTCCTCCTAGGCACCTGATCCTACCTCTATCTTTTTGGAGGTCCGTGTTGCTCTGCTTTGAATTTGTATTTTGTTTAATGGATTTTTGAGATGGTTAGCGGTTTGTTATTGTCATTTTTTCATTCAATTACTTGTAATTGAAGACAGTCTCAATTAAAAATTACTTTCAATTACTTTGGAAAATGTAATTAATTACGCTCAATTACACATACTTTTTTCAATTACTCCATCCTTACTTTAAACATACTTTTAACCTATGCTTGATGGTTATAATGGTGATCATTATTTCTATACGATGCATGTTTAAAAATTACTTAATAGTAGCTCTCTTTAACCCACAACTACTGTAAAGGTGCAGTGTTTTAACATTTTCATTTAAGCTGCCTCCAACATGTATCATTTAAATGTGTCAGCAGCAGTCGTAATAGTGAGATTCTGTTTAGAAAAAAAATTACGATTCACATTCAGGTGTGTATACGGTGATTGTAATTATTTTAAAATTTTAATAATCTTGTACACTAATTACTTTTAATTTAGTTAACTTTTTAAACATAGTTATCGTATATGGTAGCACAGATTTTAATTAACTGTTTCCAATCATTGGTCGTGCTACATGATTTTTCAGGATGGTAGTTGCTATGCTGTATTTCTTTGCTTTTTGATGATCGAAATATCTTCACGATTTTAGTATGATAATTCAAGCTTTTTGTGCTGTAAGTGTTTTAAGAAATACCTCACAAACTAAACCGGTTTTATTTACGTCACAAGTATAACTATCATTATAGTCCACATCTCATTTACGTTAGCCTCTGAGAAAAATAGCGTCCTTAGCATACCACCAATATCGCCCTAATGATCACTTGTGCATACCCTTCCACTGTGAACGTAGTATTTTTATCCAAATTACTCAAAATTCGCCTTCAGGGTGGTTTGCATTTTATTGAACCCTTGTAAATGGGTAAATCAAATACGATTTCATTAAGGTCACTGTGACCGTCAATATAGTGAACATGAACATGTCGTCAAAAGTACCACGTTTACAATATCTCAAATGTACTCGTTATAAGTTCATTCCGTATTGTATATTGATTTATATAGAAGCAATGATATGTAACCGTAAATCCTTAACTTTTAACACTTTTAAAATTTACTTATTGAATCCAATTAAGATTGAACTTATTTTTAATCAGTTTTTTTAAATACAAAATACATAAAGTTCTATAAATGACATCATTCAACCCCTTAAATCTCTATTACAGTTATAAGCCCTTCGATTTCGTTAAAGTCATCTTTCCGTAAGTTCTATGGTCGATACAATGACCTTGTCAGCAAATACAATCATCAACTGGGTCGCATGCTGACTGATTTTTTTTATACTAACTGTTAGACCATAATTTATCACCTAATTGTCTACGGACTTTTCCGTTTTTCCCCGATTATGGCAAAGAGCACACGGCGGGTGTGACCACTCAGCAGAGGATGCTCACTCCTCAGAGGCACCTGATCCTAACTCTATCTTTTTGGAGGTCCGTGTTGCTCTGCTTTGAATTTGTATTTCGTTTTATGGATTTTTGAGATGGTTGGCGGTTTGTAATTGTCATTTTTTCATTCGAATGCACACCTGAAATTTGTGGCTGATCTAATAGTACTAATATTCGTTTCGTGTTCTTATATTTTGTGAATTTATTTCTTGCTTTTTGTGCATTTTCTGTTTGTAAATAATGCGTTGACCTTCATATTTGATGTTTGTATTCTCCTTGTTTTGAAAGAGTGCTTACAAATGCAATAGTTTTATTGCAGGCAAGTTAAATGGCGTTGTAAAATGTCAACACAGGCAAAACCTCTACAGCGAAACACTTTAAATTTTGAAGAGGCTTATGAAAGGGTCGAAAAACTAGCGGCGATGAAAGAGAAATATGGAGGACGTTGCCTTTTACACGAAGTGTCCAGCCAAAAATACAAGATGACCATATTATATGACCAAGAGAGATAACTTGACTGACTTTGTAGTCGATATATTTCCAATTAGAATTGACATTTTGTGACTTCAACATCGAATTTTTAAACATATGTTTCATAAACGTTTTACTACTGTAAACATGGGTATAATGGCAGATGTAAAGTTTGACGAGCGTTAATTTTGACTACATCTGAATTTTAATGAAAATATCGATTGTCTTCCTCATGATCACATTGTTTTTATTTTCTGGCATATCCACAGATTAAGTATTAATATAATTGCTTGTACAAGTTTTCTTTTAATTAATATCAGCAAAAGCATATTTTTCTAATTTTAAAGCTTCAGAGATTCCATAGAAGTTCACACAGCTTCTGTTTTCATGATTAACTAACAACTATTTCATCCTACTGAACGAAGAACTAGCTTTTGTTTAATTAAAAATGAAAGGCTTTCTGAGAAAGTTTCTGTATGCAATGTTTAGTTAAAAGTTGAAAGAATAGGGTGAACAAGCACAAAGCTAATAAAGCAGAAAAACCCAATCGTAAACATCGCAAAAGACAACGAACACGTGTTGATTTTAAAACCCCGGTTTAAGCAAAATACCATTTATATTAGATTATCCATTTACGAGCAACGGTTGCTTCGAAAATAAATTTCATATAACAGGATCGGAACACATCCTGTCAATGAAATCAAAAAGATACTTTGTTTGAAGCCTGAATTTGAAAAGAAAAAATAGATAAATTGCGAAAGATTTTTTCCGAACTTTTGAATGAAGTAAAATTAAGAATTAAACATTAAGAAGGCTGTATTTGATATGAGCGTTGAAAATAGGGGGATAAACGGGGAGTAGAAAGAAAACAAGGTAAAGAAAAGGTTTTCGAGAAAAAAAAACTTCATCTAACCCACACAGAGAGCCCAATGCACTCCTGCAATGCATAGTCTTCACCCTTAAACCTTTGTATAAGCATGAAGATGTGCTGTGCCGATGAGGAACTTTACAGATTGTGGACAGGAATATTTAATATATCTGTATCGCCGTCCATAACACCTCTGGCTACGGGGGGGGGGATATTTGATATCAGTTTAAATAATATAAAACAGAAAAGCGAGACTGAGAACAAAAGAGAGCTCGTCTAAGTTTATATCCCCTGGAACAATATATTGTCATTGGTATTTGAAGGTCAATTGTGATTTTGATATAATGTCACGAATTAATTTGTAATATTATAGTCGGATTTCTCAATAGCTATTTCAGATGAATAAAAATAAAATTTACTGCAATATTATGAAAATGCATTGTTGTTTCAGTGCATTAAACATATCGTCTAATTACTTCTTAGTAAAAAAAGATATAATACAACATGAGCGTTTTCAAAAACATTTTACTGTATAATGATGTCTAAAAGTTATAGATTTTGTGTATACTTGTACAGAATCATTGAACATAGAGCTGATAATGTTCCTCATAAATAATCGTTACCTCTTACAAAAGGAATGGATTCACAATATAAATTAAATCTTAAAATGATTTATACATAATCTCTCTCTCTCTTTCTCTCTCTCTCTCTCTCTCTCTCTCTCTCTCTCTCTCTCTCTCTCTCTCTCTCTCTCTCATTTCGAGGTTAAAATGCATATTATATAAAAATACACACGCTGTAATGATTTTGCTATCACATTTTAGCTAAATATTTTAAAACGATTGATTGACAAAAATAAACACCATTTTTGTATCTTTTTTTAAATTCCATTTTTAAGAATACGCATTACTCAGAGCACCTCATGAGGACTAATTTTTGACATTACATATTGGTTTTTAAAGATACATTCATCTAAGCACCACTTCATACTCTATTACTTCTAAACAAAATGAATTTGATTTACCTTATTTGTACTGGATTGCAAAGCTTCACAAAAGTCCTTACAAACAAAGATATATAGCAGGTTCCAGTAAATGTTCTACAAAACCTCTCTCTTTACTCCTTACTAAAATTCTTACAGTAGTGAAGGAGAAACTTCAAGAGTACTGTACAACAATATACTCCAGAAGTGGTGTGAATCAGATGTGGATACTAAAAAACTCTAAAGAATTATTAGAAACTTTGAGGTCATAAAATCTTACCAAAATCAATAGCATCAAAACGTACGATTTTTCAACGCTTTATACAACCATTCCCCATGACAAATTAAAATCTAGGCTTTTTGAAATCATCGACAGTTGTTTCTTCAATAAAAATGGAAGTCGTAAAAATGCTTACCTTGTCATTGGAAATCTAAAAAATTATTTTGTTAAAAACCATTCTGATTGCACACACAAGTACTCTGAAGTTGACATTAAAAAGATGCTTGAGTTTCTGATAGACAACATCTATGTAGTTTTTGGAAATCAAGTCTTCCAACAATCTGTCGGAATTCCCATGGGTACCAACTGTGCCATTGTTAGCAGACGTATTTTTGTATTCCTATGAAGCAGAATTTTTTCAAAAACTTGTACGTGAAAAAAATAAATCACTCGCTGTGGCCTTCAACTCAACATTCAGGTATATCGACGACGTATTATCAATTAACAATTGTTATTTCCAACTTACGTCGACTCGATATATCCCAGTGAACTTGAAATAAAAGATACCACAGAGTCTGCGTCATCTGTTTCATATTTGGATATTTTACTGGAAATGGACATTGATGGTAACCTAACAACAAAACTTTATGATAAACGCGATGACTTCAATTTTTCTATAGTCAACTTTCCTTACTTATGTAGCAATATACCTTCATCACCTGCATATGGTGTTTTTGTCTCTCAGTTAATTCGATAAGCAAGGGCATGCTCTTCGTATGAACAGTTTCTAAGGCGGGGCAAGCTACTGACAAACAAGTTGATAAAACAGGACTATCAACAGGCTCGTTTGAAGTCATCTTGTAGTAAGTTCTATGGTCGATACAACGACCTTGTCAGCAAATACAATCATCCACTGGGTCGCATGCTGACAGATGTTTTTCATACTAATGTTAGACAATGATTTATCGCCTGGTTGTCTGCGGACTTTTCCGGTTTTTTTCCCCCCAATTACGACAAAGAGCACACGGCGGGTGTGACCGGTCAGCAGAGGATGCTCACTCCTCCTAGGCACCTGATCCTACCTCTATCATTTTGGAGGTCCGTGTTGCTCTGCTTTGAATTTGTATTTCGTTTTATGGATTTTTGAGATGGTTGACGGTTTGTTATTGTCATTTGTTTATTCTACCAATGACCAAATCAATTTTTCTGTTAAAACACGAACCGCTTTGAGGTTTATAAAGCGTAAACTGCCCCAACCGAATTTATACTGTGTAAAATTGGTAGCTATGGCATTGAATTCATTCCTTAATTCAAAAGAAGTGCAACATTTATAAATGCAGTGCAGAACATTACTTTTTACTACGTCTTTTTGATGAGAAGGATGTTTACGCAATCGACCCCTGAGGAGTTGTATTATCATAATCGCGAATTTTGTATTATAGGTCCCGATTTAAAGAAAAATTGGAACGCACATTTCTATCAAAAGAACTATTTTATCAATAATGAAGTCTGGATTGAGATATATACAAAAGAAAATTATGACGCCAGTTAAAAGGATGTGTTTTATATATAAGACAATTAGTGTATTGTGCTAATAGATTCGTTGACCGAAAGGTATATTAGATGCAGCAATACAAAATCAAACAAAATGACCTTTTTTCATTGATTTCATTGGAAAACAACTTAGACCCACAAGCAAATAAAAAGTATGTAATTCCTAGGGATTTTTTTTCAGCTGGCCTGAGTATTCCCATATATTTTATTTTGGCATTTTTTCTACTACACTCTTTAAATTGAAATACTTTTAATCGACTTTTCACTTAATACACTTTTGAGCTGTTCTTTCTCATCAGAAGATCTTCAAAGTAAACATACCAACTGGAGCGAGGATTTAAAATAACGCTCACGTTCTTTGTATCTTTTGTCTAACCACTGCTGGAGAAAGATAGTTCGGCGGTCGGGAGAAAGGATTTTAAAGTAACAGCATTGATCCCCGCAATTATTTTCAAATATTCATAACAGATAAAAGTGTTAACATGTTTTGTCCTTCTTTATAACGTTTTAAAGGTTATGTAAACATATATACCTTTAAGGCTATAAAATATTTCAAACCTCTCAAATTTATCATCGGATGAGTTTGACTTCAGGATGTTAATTTTCACAAAACTTTTATCACTCATTCATTTTCTGGTATTGGTATGGCTTTGTTTTCTTCAATGTGTTGGTACTATTGAGGAAGATAAATTTACATTTTTGAAAACAATATCAAAGAATGAGGTTGGCAATGTTTATCGAACATTTTCTGTGCCTTATAAAAGAAACCATATTTTGATGTGCAGTGCTAAATGTGTCAGGAGCGGGGACTGCATTGGAATTGATATATGCGATGGAAGGATTTGTCGTCTGTGGAATGGAACCTTTTTCCAAAGCATTTCATTGAATAATTCAAACGAACTCTGCCAACGGTATATCAAGGTAATACTGAAGAGGGCTAGTTAGACGTGGCAATTTCTATGTTCAATTTCCTCCTTTAACCGAAAATCTCTGTATAAGACATAGGAAAATATCAAATGTTAAAACCAAATTAACCGAAGATCTTTGTATAAGACATAGGAAAATATCAAATTTTAAAACCAAATTATTTGGATTTTTTCTCAACTTAATGATAGTTTATTGCCTTATTTATTATATCTTAAATTTTAAGCTGGGTAATTTGTTGATCCTTATGCCTCCTTCACACGTATACCAAGTTAATGTTGATAATTATGCATTTTGATTTTGTCTATAAGTACCTTGTGATGTAACGTATTTTTATATTCACTACACCGTTTATATTCAATTTTCATTAACCATTCATATCGTAAAATAATGCTGGAATATAACAATAAAAAGTTTCAAATTATTGTTTTTATTTGCTAGGCCTTTTTCCTGCAAGCTCAATAAGATTTTGTAAGTTCCATAAAAAAAAAATTGGAATCCGAACATTCTCTAAAAAGAAAATCAAATAAACAAACACGTAATGATAAACGGTATGATGTTTAAAAGAACTGTGTGTTTATTATAATGGTTACATTAACTATTAACTATCCAGTGGAGATGTGCAAAGTGAATCAACTAGTTTTAAAGCTGTGCATAAAGACTCCAAGCACCTGATCTAGCCAGCAACAATCTTAATTCATTTTTTTCTTTTTCCATTTTTCAGTGTTTTTTTTTTAATTTATTTTTTCTGTAGCACCAATATGTATCTTTGTTTGAGTTTATTTTCTATAATACAGATGTAGCTGCAGGTCTGTAACTCCCGGTCTGAAAAAAATCGGATGGACGACCTGGGTGCTATAGTGCCTCCCATGATAAAAAATTTCAATTTACGTCGCACAAAAAATCGCACTAGTTTTGGACTGATTAATCTTATTCACACACATATCCTGATGATAAAGACAGTATAATAAAATTCTTCAGGAAATTTACTATTGATATCGTCTCAGACCTTCTCCCAAACACGCTAACCGACCTCGGAAAATGAAGTATGTTAAATTCACGTCAAGATAGACAGTCACCATTTTTTCATGTAAACAAACTGCACCACTTGACTTTACGGGGCTAGTGATGGTGTTTAAAATAATATCAGAGGCAAGTTAAGTGATGATATCTGTAGTAAAATGTCCGAGGATTTTTTTAATCAATTATTTGTACAGACTGTATCAGGAAATAAGATTAATTATTTTGAAACTAGCGCATTTTTGTGCGCCGTAAATTGCAGTATTTTACTATGGGAGGCATTGTAGCTCCCAGGTCGTCCATATGAATTTATGCAGACCGAGAGCTATAGACCTGCAGTTAATATAGAGGAAAATGTATTTGATTTCAGGAATTAAGTTCTAAAAAACTTTTTTGCTTAGGATTTGTCTCAAATCCTGAATTGTTACTAAGATTTTACTGAAATTGCATTTAAAAGATTTTTTTTTATTATTTTCTCAAATGAGTTAAATAAATTGCATACATGTACAAATGTCATCATTTTCATTGTAACAAACGGCCTCTACCCTTTATGTCAATGTTAACCATCGACTTATTAAGTTTTGAACAAAAGAAAGAGGAAATTATTACATGCAACTTTTTCATTACTTTTTTATCAAAGGAGATAACTACCTGAACAGTTCTTTTATCAGGAAATTGTCTTTCCTTCACAAAATGTTACTATGTACTGACTATTGAATGAAATAGATGTAAGCAATCAATATTAAAATCTAAGCACTTTATTTGTGCAAACTATGTCCTATTAATATCTAATATTTGATTTAAGTCTATTAAGAGGATTTCTCATTAATTTTGTTCCCCAACTTTAGTACAAAAGTAAATAAGACTTTTCCGAGAAATGCAGAAGTTTTGAGTTTTCTCCTTTTTGGAAAAAAAAAACTTAATTGTGTGATTACAAAACTTCGCCTTAAGTCCGGGATTAGACTTTATCGTTTCTTCAATGAAAAAATGACAATAACAAACCGTCAACCATCTCACAAATCCATGAAACGAAATACAAATTCAAAGCAGAGCAACACAGACCTCCAAAAAGATAGAGGTAGGACCAGGTGCCTAAGAAGAGTGAGCATCCTCTGCCGATCGGTCGCACCCGCCGTGCGCTTCTTGTCACAATTGGGCATGTCATAATCGAGGTAAATGTCAAAATCGGAAAAATGTCATAATAGGGAAAAAACGAAACGTTGATAATTTGGTTTGTTTGTGATGGTCAAAATACAAACCTTGAGCAAACACGGACCTCCATTACATTGGAGGCAGGATCATGTGCCTAAGAGGAGTGAGCATCCTCTGCTGACCGGTCACATCCGCTGTGTGCTCTTTGTCGTAATTGGGAAAAAAACGGAAAAGTCCGTAGACAATTTGGTGATAAATTATTATAATTCATAAATTATGAAAAACGTCAGTCAGCATGCGACCCAGTGGATGATTGTATTTGCTGACAAGGTCGTTGTATCGACCATAGAACTTACGAAAAGATGATTTCAAACGAGTCTGTTGATAGTCCTGTTTTATCAACTTGTTTGTCAGTAGCTTGCCTCGCCTTAGAAACTGTTCATACGAAGAGCATGCCCTTGCGTATCGAATTAACTGAGAGACAAAAACACCATATGCAGATGATGAAGGTATATTGCTACATTAGTAAGAAAAGTTGACTATAGAAAAATTGAAGTCATCGCGTTTATCATAAAGTTTAGTTGTTAGGTTACCATCAATGTCCATTTCCAGTAAAATATCCAAATATGAAACAGATGACTCTGTGGTATCTTTTATTTCAAGTTCACTGGGACATATCGAGTCGACGTAAGTATGGAAATAACAATTGTTAATTGATAATATGTCGTCGATATACCTAAATGTTGAGTTGAAGGCCACAGCGAGTGATTTATTTTTGTCACTTACAAGTTTTTGAATAAATTCTGATTCATAAGAATACAGAAATAGGTCTGCTAACAATGGGTCACAGTTGGTACCCATGGGAATTCCAACAGATTGTTGGAAGACTTGATTTCCAAAAACTACATAGAAGTTGTCTATCAGAAATTCAAGCATCTTTTTAATGTCAACTTCAGAGTACTTGTGTGTGCAATCAGAATGGTTTTTAACAAAATAATTTTTTAGATTTCCAATGAAGAGGTAAGCATTTTTACGACTTCCATTTGTATTGAAGAAACAACTGTCGATGATATCAAAAATCCTAGATTTTAATTTGTCATGGGGAATGGTTGTATGAAGCGTTGAAAAATCGCATGTTTTGATGCTATTGATTTTAGTAAGATTTTTTGACCTTAAAGTTTCTAATAGAGTTTTTGTAGTATCCACATCTGATTCACACCACTTCTGGAGTATATTGTTGTACAGTACTCTTGAAGTTTTTCCTTCACTACTGTAAGAATTTTTGTAAATAAATCTATGTCAGACTTGTAAATTGTATATGAAAAGTTGACATTGCTAATTTTTTCAGGTATCACTACTAAGTGAAATTCAGCAATTTACTTTGATTGGTTTGGGTAAGTCTCTTTTAAATGATTTTCCAGAAGTTTTACAATAAGATCACAAAATAACGTGTAAAAATACAGTCTACTTTAATTTTATCACTTTACAGTTTTACTACCTTGCCGCTATTTATTAAATAAAATTCTCTTATTTGATTTTGAGATACAGTTTTCATTACATGTTGTTAACAGATACAAGTAGCAACCACGCACTCACTTCTACTACGAATGACCAGAGTTCAATATCCGACAAAACAACTTATATAATGCCGTCTGAAAAAGATTCAGTGTCAACTGACTTGACAAGCATGTATGAAGTTTCAACCGTTCAATTAGCTGTCACTGACACAACATCAGACGATGTACAAACCAGTCAAATGTTAAGTCAAATTTACCAAACCACAAATACGCATGAAACCTCAGAACCTCCTGACAGCACAACCACAGATGTAATGACAACCAAAACGTCAAGTCAAACTGATATCACAACCACAGACATCATGACCACAGACGCAATGTCAACTGAAACGTCAACACCTACTGTTAGCACAACTAAAGACTCAATGACAATTGGAAACTCAGGTACTACTGACAGCACATACAGAGACACAGCGGACACTGAAACGCCAAGTTCTACTGACAGCAATTCCACTGACAGAACCACATCATTAAGTGATACTGACAGCACAACCGCAGACTTAATGACATTTGAAACATCACGTCCTACCGACAGCATGACCACAAACATAATGACAACTAAAAACTCAGGTTCTACTGGCAGTACAATACCAGACGTATTGACAACTGAAACATCAAGTCTTACTGACAGTACAAGTATACACACAATGACAACTGAAACGACGGGTCCAACTCACAGCACAACCACAGACGCAATGGCGACTAAAATCTTACGTTCCACTGACAGCTCAATAGCAGACGAAATGACAACTAAAAGATCAAGTCGTTCTGACAGCACAAATACAGACACACTGACAAGTGAAACGCCAAATCCTACTGACAACACATACACACACAAAATGACATCGACAAGTGATACTGATAGCACAGCCACAGACGTAGTGCCAACGTCAGGTCCTTCTAACAACAACGGTCAGAACCACAACAACGGTCAGAACAACAACCAAGGGGAAAGCCACAGCACAACCACATACGCAATGACAACTAAAAATTCAGGTTATACTGAAATCACAATAACAGACGAACTAAAAACTGAAACGTCAAGTCGTACTGACAGCACAACAAAAGACAGAACGTTATCACTAAGTGATACTGACAGCACAATCACACACGTAATGCCGATTGAAGCAACAGCTCCTTCTGACAGTATAATCACATACGTAACGGCAACTGAAAACACAGGTCCTACTGACAGCATAACCACAGACACAATGACCATTGAAACGTCAGGTCTTACCGATAGAACATCAACAGACAGAACGACATCATCAGGTGTTACTGAGAGCATAACCACAGACATAATTCCAACTGAAACGTCAAGTTTTTATGACAGCACAACTTCAGGCGTAACGACTACTAAATTGTCAGGTTCAACTGACAGCACAGCTACAGTCGTAATAAAAACTGAAACGTCAAGTCTTACTGATAGCACAACTACGGACGTTGTGACAACTGAAACGTCAGGTCATTCTGACAGTACAACTACAGGCGTAACGACAATTAAATTTTCAAGTCCTACTGACAGCAAAACGACAGTCGTAATGACACCTGAAACGTCAAGTCAAACTGACAGCACAAAAAGAGACATTATGACAACTAAAACGTCTAGCCGATTTTCCACAACAACAACCTCAAATGCACATTTGACTGAAACTAATACCAAATTCCAAACAACTGAAACCCCTACCGCAATTTACAGCACAACCACAACTGTATCTACGTCTGCAATAGTGAGTGTTATTGACACCTCCATATCAGATGCACAAACGACCTTTTTTCCTTCAACTCTTATTGATTCAACTACTACAAATGCGAAATCTCCGGAAACTTTAACGAAGACCACAAATATAAATTTATCAACAACTGAAACATCAAATGCTTACACTTTACCTGCAAATATACAATCGACTCAATCACCAAAAGCTGAATTTGGCTCGGAAACAACAAACGATATTTTGGCTGCGGAAAAGACAACATCAATAGACTCTTTAACAGAGTCGGACCCTAGCACGAATGAGAATACAACAAGTAAGTACGATACTTTTTACTTCTTTAAAAAAAATATATTTTTAGAAAGATATTCTCAGCAGTTAAGCGATATTATAAATAAGGCATATAAATGAATGTAAGGAAGCTCAATGACCAATAACAAATCTACCTTTGATATTCAGAGATGCTTTTGGTAGCTATACACTATCAATAAGTAGACAAAAATTGCATAAATTTTTGCATTTAAATTTCAAAATGTTCTATTTAATTTCTATACAAATCCCTTATCTTTAGAAGATCATAATAACTTAAATTTGGCCACGACCATCTATCTCTCTTAAACAATACAAATGTAAATTTTTTGATGATTTTTATTATATTTGTAAATAATTGCCACTTAAAAATGTTTCGCTTTCAGAAATTTCCGAAGAGATTTTAATAATGACACACGAATTTTCTGGAGGAAACCATGAAGTTCCCTGTATTAATGACACTTATTTTTGGATTGTATGTATATTTTTGTGGACTTTTTCATATAAAATGTATTATATTAGTATTTCCATTTCATTTGAAAGTGTCTCTTCATAAGCTGTGGAATCATTCTACCATATACCCAGTATATATATGTACATAGATACCTGATATTCTTACCTTAAGCTTAAAGGTATCTCACTCCTAAATTGTGTTAAATCAAGAATTTCTTGGAATGATAACATTGAAATCTGTTGACGTCAAATAACGAAGGCTCATTTTTTACATTGACTCTTTGCAAAGAAGCAGACTTGGGGTAATGCTAAATGTCATTAATGCATTGCAATGCATGGCATGTTTTCAAAGTAATGCTAGTAATGTATCATGCCCTAAATTTAGCATAACAAGTAATGGTATTGTAATGCATTACTTTCCAAAAACTAGTGTAATGCAGGCATTACATAGAGAATAATACATGACAAAATCTTCTTCACACCCAATATCAACCCGAAACTCCAATATCAATATATAGTTCTGTTCTGATAGAATAGAGGACATACATCACCTTTAAAAGCAAAAATGAATACACTGCCCAACATGATCTATGGAAACTTGAAAATCACCTTCAATATTATAACCCATTTGAAAATTATATATATATATATATATATATATATATATATATATATATATATATATATATATATATATATATATATATATATATATATATATATAAAATACTTCGGGGGGGGGTTGATGAAATGAAAACGTCACCACCTTTTCGAAAAATTTTTTTAAAAAATACTAAATGAAACATATCTTCCCAGCTTTCTAATTTAGAAAACGTAATACTAGCCGTCGCCTGCAAGGGAATCAATACATTTTTGTTAAATCGCATGAAAAATGTCATGTAAATTCAATTGTAGGCAATACCTGGGACACATATTCCTATAATTCTTTTGATCAACTCTTACAGAAATACGGCGAATTGTTTTATGACATCATAATTTCCCTTGTGAATATTTCATTACGTAATTCCGCATGGTTTTCATAATTTTAACTTGTTGTTTTCAGTATGTAAAAAAAAGTGTCGAAAAGATGTATATATCCACTCAAGTGACACACAGTGTTCTAAAATTGCAAATTTCGTTGCAGTCATGTGGTATATTAGATTACCAAATATCGGTAAAATTTCACTTTTTCTAAATTACGAGTTTTACTCTTTTTTTCTTTCGTGCTCTACTTTGCAGGTATTGCAGAGACGATATGACGGAAGTGTTGATTTTTACCGGAACTGGACTGAATATGAATTAGGCTTCGGTTCCCTAGATTCTGAATTTTGGTTAGGTATGTTGCAGTCGGTAACAACAAAATATTTGTTGCATAATTCAATTAATTCGTTAATTCACATGGAAGTCATTATTTAAATAAAAACATTTAATTTTTATGATTTCTAATTTAGATTGTTTAAAGTCATTTTTGCTTATTGAATCATCACACATTCAATTTAAACAAATATTCTGTTTGAAAACCAGAATAAATAATACCCAAGATTCTTATGATTCGTCCTGTTGAAATATCTAGAGAAATAATGTGGCATATGAAACATTCCAAACGATCATAAAGATTTGTCTACGATAAAACTCTAAGAAGCATCTTTTTTCAGGAAACAGCTATATACATGAGCTGACGAGTGTGTTTAATTACACTCATTTAAGAATTGAAGTAATGACGTTTGATGGCCAAGAGGGATATGCTGAATACTCGTTCTCAATAGACGACGAAGCTTCGCAATATATGATACACATCAAATGGATATCAGGAAACATTGGTGGTGAGATTTTCTTTACCATTAATTGTTTACGACAACACACTATATAAATTGTTATACAAATAATATATCATTGCTGTGTTTACGTTTAAAAAAAAACCGTAAAATATGTTTTAAATGTTTTTACGTGTACACATAGTTTTTTTTCAATCAGAGCAGTTATTAACTTCTTTTGCTGTGATCGTCCTTTGAAATTATTTCATTGTCCGTAGAATCAGTGACTTAACAAAGTAACAAGTACACTTATTTAAAATCAGGGATTTCTTCTCTTTTTTTTGGGGGGGGGGGGAGGGGGGGGGTAAATATTTTTGGAAAATGAACTTTTAATAGTGACCTAAAGTCTACTTTGTAAAATCAGTTGCTTTTTAAAATAATATTTTTTTGTATCAAAGTTTACCAAATTCCTCTTATTTTTTTTTTTTGTTATATCAATTATTTTATCGTTTTACAGATAGCTTATGGCTAACAGACGGCGCTTTATTTTGCACTCTGGATCAAGATAACGATGGGCGCAAACCAAAGGCGTGTACAACTGACTTTCACGGTGGCTGGTGGTATAGCTGGTCCGCTTATTGCACAGAAGCAAATCTTAATGGCTTATACTACGATACGCAAACAGCAGCACAATCTGCAATCTTTTGGTTTCATTTTCGCGCGAGGGAATCCCTAAAAAAAGTGCGAATGATGATACGAAAACCATAATCGTATTTGGTCCATAGATCAACTTACAGTCAGCTTTGTTTTTACGACAGAGGCAAAATTATCATACTACATTAACATAAGTTATAAATAGAAATTGCTTCTATATCGTTTGTTCTGATTCGAATTAACATGTTATTAGGTTGATTATACAAAATATATTTGTACGATTCGGTTTATAGGTGACTTTGTCAATAAATATGTGTTTCATTAATATGTCTGTTTATTCAAAGCGTATGCATTGAAATCATAATATTTTGTAAACTTGTTATATGATGGAAATAATTCAACATGCCATAAGTTCAAGGATTTTAAAGCTAGAAAAAGTCGGAGACAAAAAACTTGGGTAAAAAATGAAAAAAGTTGTTATGTGTTTTACGTGAAAAAAGTGAGACCTTTATGGATCCTTAACGCTTACAATTAACACGGCTCAAATGTTATTGGTCACCATGTTTCTTACACCTGCCAGAATCCCTACATATCATATTTAAGCAACTGTTTTCTTCACATTTCGAATCATTTTCCCGTAAAGGCCCAACATAGCTATTGATACTCAGTCGTTAAAAGTATTAAATGTGTGTCAATGTAATATCACAGAAAATGCAATAAAGCAAGGAAATAAAAATGGACGACCTAAGGCAACGTACAAATTTTAACATCAGGCATGAGTTCCTGATCTTAAATCAGGTCTTACCAATGCACAGGGTTTTTATTCCCGAATGGTGGTATCAGAAATAGGAATACTAAAATGTCAAGATCCTATTTGTGAGTCGTATTCAGCATTAATCTAAGTAACTAGTGTATTTAGAAAAGTCCTTTTAATATTAATTGTTCGACAATCATGATCTTTTTATTATGATCTACAAGTATATCTGTAAGTATATAGCATACCTTCTTTGATTTATCTGTAAATACCACAATCACGTTGACTTTCTGACATTGATCAATTATTTATATTAAAACTATTAAACAACAGTAAACAGAAAACAGTTAATTTGCAAATTAAAAAAACTTTTTCATTGAATTGTTTATAATGTATTTCCTTAAAATCAATAGACTTATATGATTTAAAAGACAATGTTTCTTTTTTTTATAATCGATGCGTTAAATTCGTAATGTCCAGCGCTGGGACAATTTAAAAATACAATAGGTTATGGTTGAAAAATCACGGTCCGGTAAGAGTTTACTACCCAGAAAACTTGTCTAGCACATCTTTAAAGGAAAATTGGTGAAAAGCTGCAAAATCGTCTAATGGGGAAACGATCGGGACTTCCTGAAAATGAACGTCAAATGGTTATAGGGATGCTCAGGAATTTAATGAGCATTTTAAACCGATTTAGAACCACTGGAAACATCAGTGATCGGCAGCGTCCAGGACGTCCACATAAATCGACTGTCAGACAAGATCATTTCATTGTAACAACCTTAAGACGTAACAGTTTCATGGCTGCTCCTAAAGTTGCAGAAGAGTTCCGCCGTGCTTCTGGAGTAAGGTTATGTGGTCAAAGTGTAAGAAATAGGCTGCGATCAGCATATCTTCCAGCTCGGAGACTTCACACTGCAGTAGCATTAACTCAACGTCATCGACAATCCTGCAGGGCCATCACTCATCGTCGCTAGATTCAGAGACATTGGAATGATATACTGTTCACCAACGAGTCGCGATTTACCGTCGATTTTGCGGATGGAAGAGTTCGTGTATGGAGAAGCTGAAACGAGCGATTTGACACAGAAAACATAAATATCAACTTGATCGTTATGGCGACGGACGTGTCATGGTGTTGGGGTGGAATTAGCCATCGGGGTAAAACAGAGCTTGTGGTAGTTAATGGATATTCCACTTTTAAAGATACTGCGATGAGAGTGTCGATCCTGTTGTTGCTTCTTCTTGCGCCAAGGTAATGCAAGAATCCTGCAGCAAGACAATGCCGTCCGCACATTGCACGTAACACACAAATATCTCTTCAACAAAACAATATTGACACTTCTGATTGACCTGTGCGATCACCAGAATTGTCACCAATCGAGCACGTTTGGGACATTCTTGGTCGTCGTTTAAGACAGCGACATAATGTCAACAACGTAGCGTAAGTGGCCCTTGTCCTGCAGCGTGAGTGGATCTAGATCGCAATGCAAAAGATACAAACCTTATTAAGAGCATTATACGCCGCTGCAAGGCTGTTATTGCTGCAAATGGAGGCCACACAAGATACTGAAATTGAGTTAGACTTTAAGACTTTAACCCCTCTTAAGTGTTACGTTGGTTTTTTTATGTAATTGAACAATATTGACTGAAAAGTTTGACTCCTTTTATTTACTTGATAACAATCCCATAAATTAATTTCATATGCATGTTGTGACTTATTTCTTTTGCTGTGTGTTATATCAGATATTTTGAATTGCTTAACTTATTTTGCTCAGTATAAATGTTATTCGTATATGGGGATCTTAATAAGTGTTTTAATCACAATCTTTTAATTTCACATATGTTGTAACATAAGTGTAAAAATGATAACATTTCAATTGCATGAAATCCTGAAACAAAATTACTGACTCAGTCAACATAATAAAGCTTATTGAGGATAATCAGAGGTTCTCTAGGTATAATTTTCATTCCACTGATTAAATGTAGATTGGCATTTAAAAGATGAGAAGAATATATAAGCACTGGTTTTTGAGAATTCAATTACAACGTTGATATATTTTTCATGTGCTTTTACACACAAACATATTCATATACCCTTTATTTGCCCAATATTCTTCTTGTGTTGGGAAATAGGAACCAGTTTCAAAATGGAGAGAAATGGAAGAAAATTTCAAAAACATTTTGTTAGCTTTTGACACACTGAGTTGGGATTTTTATGAGTTTGAGAAAAACGAGAGCGGGGTTTATTACAAAGTTCTCAAGACAGTGATAACTTTGTATGGTAAATCAGGTTCAGGAGGCTGAAGACTGCAGAATGACAACATTGGTTGTGTTGTTCGTGCATTTCAGATAAAAATATGGTGGCTAGTGGAACATACACAGCAAAGTGAAAGTAGCTCACATCAATGGAAAAACAGATATCTTGATTTAAATTAAGACGTTGTCCCATAGGAATTTTTGGAGAGATCAAACATAACTAAGGTGTGTATTGATAAAAATATGTCAAGTATTTGATAAGAACTCACATTATTGACAATTTATCTACAACGGATGGGATAATATTCAAATTTTTATTGCGGACTCAGTGAGGAAAATAAATGTGGGACTTAGAGCAATTTGATTATATTTTAAGTTTTTAATAAATTTCAATTATTAAAGCCCCACACTGAGGGCGCCCTAAAGTGATCAGTCTGTCCTTCGTCTGTCCGGCCGTTCGTCTTTCCGTACGTATGTCTGTCCGATATTGCTTGCTCGGAGCATATCTTCTCTTCCCTTGATCTGTCTCAAACGTCACCCTAAGAGTGCCATTAAGTAAAGGGTGTGCAGTAACCTTGAACCATGCTTCTAGGGCTAAGGTTAAGGTAATGACAGAATTATATGAAAAATCCTTGTCTGGAGCATATCTTCTCCCCCTTATTCCAATAATGTTCATACTTACCTCACAGAGTGCCTATGGTTAAAGGGTGTGTCGTGACTTTGAATAAAGTTTGTAGGTCAAGGGTCAAGGTCATATCAGACCACGCAAATTTTTTTGCGAATCGTATATACTCTCTTCTTAGCCCTATTTGGCTCATACTTCACATAAACGGAACTTTTTGTAAATGGTGTGCAGTGACCTTGAACCTAGTTTCATGGTCAAATATGAAAGCAAAAGCAGAATCATATGAGTCTTTTGTCCGGAGAATATCTTCTCTCCCTTTTATCCAATATGGCTCATAGTTCACCTACAGGGTGTCTATTATCAATGGGTATGCAGTTACATTTCATGATGTTTGTAGGTCAAGTGTGAAGATCATATCAGATCACACCAAACTTTTTTTAATAGCATATATACAAGTACTATCCACTTAGCCCTATTCGGCTCATACCTCACATAAACATACTTCACATAAGCATGGGTTAAAGGTGTGCAATGACTTTGAACCAAGTCAATGTTAAGGTCCTAGCAGATCTCTTTATAATAAGTTTATAGATTATTTAAACTGTAGATTATTTCTCAATAATCTTCAGTTTGAACAAAAATGCCTGTATGTATGGGGTATTGATATTGAATTAAAAGTCCTTTGCCAGTTGGAAAATCTCTAAGTTTTAGGTAAAGGTCAAAGTAATATTCCTGGAAATGCTTTTCATCCTATTATCCATTATTTAAGTGGGGCCCTTTGAGATGGTCACCATCTCAATATTGTCCAGTTTGACTCTCTACAGTGTTCTTCATGTGAAGGATTATTTTCTAATCAATGCCATTGTAACAGATATATGCTGATACATATCTCGTGCTGTGATGAATAATCTTCAGAACACATTGTTACAGCCACTTTCTGTGTAAACAAAACACTGGTTATCTCCGCCTCCGTTGTCAAACAATAATTAAGAATTCAACATTCTTCTGCTTTGGAAGCTATTTCTACACCAAAACTGAGAATTTGTATTTTTTTATTAATAATATAATTGATTTGAAAATATTCTCTGTGAACTGAAAGCTGTAGAAAAATTCCAATTCGTTTTGTGATTGGCTATTTATACCACGGCCCGGGACTTTAACTATGTCGTTAGATTAAAGAAGTGGTGGCGAAAACACGACAAGCATACTACATACTAGGGATGGCAACGAGTATTCGAGTCATGACTATAGCTTGATCACGACGATCATTGACTTAAAATCTTCATTTACTAGTTATAAAAGAGAAAAGAAATCGAATCATTTTAGTTTTTTTCTGAGCGTTTTTTAGGCTACGAGTGAAAACAACGTCTCTTTATCTGTTTTTTTTTCATTTTCTTCCATAAATTATATTATTGTATTTTTAAGCGCCATATATTTTGTAGATCAAATTATAGTGTTGAATGAAGTTACTTAGGCATACATGTAATTGTAGAGGCCAATTTAATGTCTCTTTTAATGTTAAGTATCGATTCAGAAATTTTAGATTTTAGAAATTAATTAGTTGTGTTTGAATTATAAAAATATATATAAACATAACAATTCATAGTCATTAAAATGCGTTTGATTTTTTATAACCATAAAACTTTGAATTGTTGATTAGGCCGGGGTCAATGACTTAACATGGAACAAGACACGTTATTACCTTTAGATGATGTATAGCTCAGGTATGTGTAAGCGACACAAAATTAGATCATTTTTAATCAAATACAAAAAGTACATATTTATATTTTTTTTAATGTTTAAGTAACAGATACGGTGTATGTGACAGTTGCGTTATTCTATTCAAAAGGACACACATTTTAAAGTAAACGAGGACTCGACTATGCTCGAATAAAGCCCTCTGATCAATGGACTAGTTTATCCTAGTAAAATTGACATCCCTGATATATACCAAAGGTAATAAAATAAATATGCTTTTGCAATAGGTTTTCATTCACAGTATCAAATGTTCCTAAACTTGTGCCTTTTAAATACTATTCGAGTCTGAAAACCAAACAAAAATTGAACCAGTAAAATAGTATCGGTAAAATATCAATAACAAGAAACAAAGCAAACAGTGAGGAAGGTTGAAACTCTTAATTAGTTTTCATTCATTTCACCGGAAAACAAATACGTTCCAAAGACAAATAGAAGGCGTGTAAATCTATTTAATAAACTTGCCAAAATATTTACAGAAATATTAATTTTCACATCTTTTTTTTCTACATTTTGATAATTTAGAGACTTTTCAATTGACTTTCCATGTAATACGCTTATAAGTTGTTAGTTGTTAATCATCAGAATGAGTCCTTTAAGGTAAACATGCGTACTGCAGCGAAACTTTAATAAACGCTTTACGTTTGTTTAATCTTCTTTTGTCTCACCACTGCTGGTGAAAACATAGGCTGCCTGTCGGAGAAAACTGATTTAACAGTTACACTATTGATCACCGTAATTACTGTCAAACGTGTCTGGTACCGATGTTAGCAAATATTCCTTCTTTAAAAAAAAAACAATTCCAAGGTCACGTAAACGTGTATACCTTCTTAGGTTTAAAAGATTTCAATCTTATAAGACAGCGTCTTCAGGATGATATTTGTCACCAAACTTTCATCGTTTATCAATTTTCTTGCATTGATATTGCTTTGTTTTGTTAAATGTATCGGTGCTATTGAAGAAGATAAATTTACTTTTTTGAAAACGATATCTATGAATGAAGAGGGAAATGTATATCAGACATTTTCTGTCCCTTTTAAAAGAAACCATATTTTGACGTGCAGTGCTATATGTGTAACCCAGGAGAATTGCATTGGTATAGATGTATGCGATAGAAGGATTTGTCGTTTATTGAATTTAACATTTTCCTCCAGCCTATCGTCGAATAATGCAAACGAATTCTGCCAGCGATACATTAAGGTACGAACGAATTATGTATTATTTGAAATGTATTACACCTTTACGTATAATCTATATAAGCTTTATGAGTTTGCACTTCTTTAGTAATGTTTTATATTTTCGTATTTCGTATTTTACGTTCACTACATTAATTATATTTCATACTCATTAAAGCATTTATATCTTCATACAGTAACTTGGTGAAAATTATATAAATATAAGTAATAAGGAATCATTCTTTGACAATTATGAGGTGATAATTTCGGTAGGAGCGTGATCAAATCCAATAAAGCCCAAAGGGCTTTATGATAGATTTATGATAGTTGAATTACATTCGGGCTTCGATATGATCACGCCCCGACCGAAATTATCACCTCATAATACTCAAAGAATGATTCCTTATTCCTTGATTAATTGTATTCGTATAACGAATTCGTAATAATAATTAAAGCTAATTCGCTTTAAACATTTTTTTCCACATGACGACCATCTGTTTTCATTAAGGTGAGAAATAAAATACCTTTGTTAGAAACATTAAAAAAGTTTAATGGTTAATTAAAGGAATAATGTGAAAATAAATTAATTCAAAGAATTTGGTTTGTAACTATTTCGTTATAAAAGATGTAAATATTTTCACCTGTAGTTAACTCAAATTCGCTTTATTTTCAAGTGTGTAACAACCGAGTTCATTTTTACTGTAAAAGTTTATAAGATGATTTTAAGAATTTTGCTCGGGATTCCACGAAACATCGCTATATCTGAAAATTCGGTATATTCTTGTTCGTACCTAACGAGATTTACTGTAAAATGATTGAATAAAGTGATTAATAATTTCATTAACATATTTATATAATTGTTCGCAGTTTTAATTTGCTCGCTGGGATGTAAAAAGTTTCATATATGAAGGATTCTTTTGTATCCCCCACATTTGTCAGGAAAATTATTTACACGTGGTATAATCGTTTTATAAACAAATTTTTATTAACCATGCGTATACCTGCCTTGGACCGATAATACATTGTAACTATGAATTTTAGTGTGTATATTGATAATATAACAGTCACTAAACAAAGCAAATATCTACGTGAAAAACCAGTTTATGCTTAGAATGTTGACCTATTAGGGTAATATTTAGATAAAAGATTACCGATAATCTTTTTGAAGAAAATCAATGTAATCGAAATATTAGTCTTAAGAATGCTAAATTTGTGCATACTTCAAAACAAAACGGAATTTAACGAGAAAAACCTCAATTCAATTCAATTCAGTTTATTCACTCAAACCATGAAATGGTACATGAGGTCAAACAGTATATACAGTTTAAAGGTTAGAGATACATTTTATAAATGAATAGATAGGTAGTAAATAAATAGTAAATAGCATAAATATACAATATAATATACGATGAAGAAAGATAAAAATAGAAATACGGAGGACAGACTATTACATCAGACTGTATATTTTGATAATAAAGTAACATACTTTTTCAGAGTTGTACCATTAGTACAAGACATAAGCTCGCAGAACTTAGTCGTATTTGGTCCTGAAGAGTATTTAGCCTCAAGATATTTATGTCACCAATGACTCTTTACATTCAAGAATATAATGAAATTAGTCAACAATTTGACCTGAATTACACAATTTACACACTCTTTGGTTTAGAGGAATATTGTACTATCTTCCAGTCTCCACTGGGAGATGGTGATTTGAGGTTCTGAATTTCATAAAAAAAACTTTCTGAGTTTGTGTGTCAATATATGAATATAATTTTCATAAATAAAATCTTTCTTAAAAATCTTGTATATTTGCCCTTTTGACGAGTCATTAATTTCACTAGACCATTTTTTAATATATTGGTCTTGTAACCTTTGTTTTACAATTGCAGAAATCCACTTTACATTTACAACATTTTGTTCAGACCAGATATTTGAAAAACCACACATATCTAAGATATTTTTAATACCTGCAATCCAAGAATTTGACATATTTCCCCTTTGATAATTGCAGGACCCAAAACTTATATAAAACAGAAACAATTTTGCCTTCAGAGTTTGTAAACAATTTTGACCAATAGGAAATCATTCTGGTATAAACATTGATATATAAAGGGAAACGACCTGTATCCCCGTAAACTATGTAGGATGTTGTACTACTTTTTAGGTTGAATACATATTTTAAGAATTTCAAATGAACAAGTTCAATAACTTCTATATTGTCGTAACCCCAAATTTCACACCCATACAATAACACTGGAACTACAAATTATCAAATAAATTAAATTGACAATCGGCTGGTAAATTAAAATTGTCTTATTTTTCTGATAACACTATACATTGCTTTCTGTGCCTATTCACACAAATGTTTTAAGCTTTAGAAAATGATCCTGTTCTGGAAAAAATTAAACCCAGATATTTAAAATCTTTGACATTTTGTATAACAACATTGTTGTTATAAAAAACATTGTTTTGGCATTTTTTGGCATAGGGCCTTTAGAAAATAACCAATTTCTTTTGACTTGCCTACAATATAAATAAAATTCATTTAGTGCATTCTGGAGGTCTTAGGCAGTCTCAACCATAATTACAGTATCATCAGCCTAAAAATGGATAAAACGCTTCACATACAAAAATAATTCATTTTTCTATAGCATCAGAAATACTCTTAAGACCTTTAATGTTTTTATAAAAGGAAATTCTCCAGATCACTGATATTTTATGAAAACAAAAAAAGGTGATAGATTTTCGTCTTGGCGAACTCCAACATTACAGCTTATAAAAATCAGATGTGATACCATCCATACTAATTTTTACATACATATTTTTAATATGAACAAAACAGTCTCCAGTAATACCATATTTTGACATTTTGTACAATAAACCACTTCTCGAAATAGTTCGAAATATTTTTTAACTATTTTCAACGTATTTTTCATTAACATTTAGGTTTTCTGATGAACATATATAAATCACAAATTGAATTGAGGATTAGATTTAAAAGAAAAAGAATACAGTTAGTCACAATATAAACACATATTAAGAACTCAAAAGACATTTCAGTGATCCTAATGATATTGAAGTGAAATTGAGGCTCAAATTTGTTTTTTTTTTAAATCATTTAGAACAATATACACACTAACGATACTGTGCTTGCAGCATTTGTTTATTTCTTTGTAACTGTAAAATCAAAACAATATCCAAGCTGAATTTTCGTGGATTTGATAGATA
Organism: Magallana nippona; assembly: GCA_033439105.1. NCBI lineage: Eukaryota > Metazoa > Mollusca > Bivalvia > Ostreida > Ostreidae > Magallana > Magallana nippona. Next base: position 18,628,182 of record CM065924.1, read on the forward strand.
TTTGTTATTAACTATTTAACATAATTTTATGAAGAACCGGGGTTTTTTTTTCAGTATACATACAAGCAAATCAACGAAATTACATTAAGGCGTATATTTGAAAAGTAATGATCTATACGTTAATTTAAATTATTTGAAATATGAATATCGTGAACATTATTGCAAGAAGTCAGAAAAAAATTACACCACTCTTTGAGCAGTACAAAGTCACATATCTGCAGTTAATACGTTTTCAGTTCAATTTTAAAAAAATATGAAAATAGAATTAATTTCAAATCTGCCCTTAAATTGATCTCACTTCCTGAAATATTTCTCAGCTGGGATTTTACTCATACTGCATTTTTCGAAAAAGATGGATTTTTTTTTAAATTTCTCTTCTGATTTAAATTATTTGCATAAAGATCGGTGAAGATTTTTCAAACAAACGATCCCTCTCGTATTTCATCCTCTTCATTTCTATAAAAGCAATCTTCACGTTTTGTTTTAAACAATGAAAAATCGAATCGAATTAAGAGTCATAAAATTTTTATTTGTCATGAAAGTTTACTTTTTTTAAGTAAAATATAAATACATAGCATTTAAAATTTCAAAACGGTTAAGATTGGTATTATCTTTCAGGTTTCAATGTTAAGTGATATTCCTGAATTTACATCGAATGTATTGGGTATGTATTTTTTGTATAATTTTCCAGAATGATGATACTATTAAAGAAAAAAACACATTATATAATCACGCCAAACAAGTAATCAAATCAAAAGTTACCTTTTATTTTATAAATCAGTCAAATTGATTTTTTGTCATTTTTTAAAATTACAATGCCGTTATTTATTACTAATTCTAACTTTTTTGAATAGATTATGTGATACACTGTGAATTGAATGTTGTTTACAGATACCAGTAGCATCCAATCACCTACTTCTCCTACGAATGGTCAAAGTTCAACGGATTTAATGACAACTAAAACGTTAAATCCTTCTGACAGCTCAACAAGAGACATAATAACAACTGAAACGTCAAGTCTTACTGACAGCACAACTACAGATGTAATGACAACTGAAACGTTAATTCCTACTGACTACAAAACAACAAACGAAATGAAAACTGAAACGTCAAGTCCTACTGACTACAGAACGACAGACGAAATGAAAACTGAAACGTCAAGTCCTACTGACAGCTTTACCAGTCCTACTGACAGCTCAACCAGAGACTTAATAACAACTGAAACATCAGGTCCTACTGACAGCAAAACAACAAAGCTAATGACAACTGAAACGCCAAGTCCTACTCACTACAAAACAACACTCGAAATGAAAACTGAAACGTCAAGCCCTACTGACAGCTCAACCACAGAGAAAATAACAACTGAAACGTCAGGTCCTACTGACAGCAGAATAACAAATGCAATGACAAATGAAACGTCAAGCCACGCTGACTACAGAACAACAGGCGAAATGACAACTAAAACGTCAAGTTCTACTGACAGCTCAACAAGAGACGTATTGACAATTGATACCATAGGATCTACCGACACCACAACCACAGATGTAATGACAGCTAAAACGATAGGATCTCCTGACAGCACAACTAGTGACGTAATGATAACTGAAAGGTCAAGTCCTTCTGACAGCACAACCAGGAACATAATGATAACTGAAACGTCAGGTCCTATTGACAGCATAACAACATATCAATTGACAACTAAAGCATCAGGCCCAACTGACAGCACAACCAAAGATAAAATGACAACTGAAACGCCAGGTCCTACCGACAGCTCAACTAGAGTCGCTGTCACAACGGAAACTTTAAGTTTTTCTGGCAGCAAAACCACATATACAATTACAACTAAACCACCAAGTCCCACTGATAGCACAACCACAGAAGTAATGACAACTAAAACAATAGGATCTACTGACAGCACAACTAGAGACGTAATGATAACTGAAATGTCAAGTCCTTCTGACAGCACAACAACATATCTAATGACAGCTGAAACAGCAGGCCCCACTGAGAGCACAACCACAGACGTAATGACATCTAAAACATTAATTCTTACTGACAGCACAATCACAGACGTAATGGTAACTAAAACGTCAAGTCTTACTGACAACACAATTACAGACGTAATAGTAACTGAAACGTCAAGTTTTCCTAACAGCACAACCACATATACAGTTACAACTGAAATAGAAGGTCCCACTGACAGCACAACCACGTCAAGTACTACTGAGAGCACAACAAGAGATCTAATGACAACTGAAACATTAGGAACCACTGACAGCACTACAACAGACGCAATGATAACAACTAAAACTTTAGGTCCTATTAAAGACACAACCTCAAATGCACTTTTGACTGAAACCACTACAGAATACCAAACAACAACTGAATCACCCACCAGAATTGACATCACAATCACAACTGCACCTACTTCAGAAATAGTGAGTCTTATTGACACTTCTATATCAGGTGTACAGACAACAGCTTTACCATCAACTCTTATTGATTCAACAACTATCATGACTACAACAGGTAGGATGATTTTATTTATTTTCTTATAGAATTAGTAATAATCTAAAATGGCTTCTAGCATAGAGCCCTTTTAAAAATCATAAATGTTTATTTTATGATGTTTTTTAAAATATTTTTACATAACTGCCAGCTGATAATTTTGCGCTTTCAGAAAGCTTCGATGAGACGTGTATAATGACACACGAATTTTCTGGAGGGGTTTCCCTTGAAGTACCCTGCTATAATGACACTTATTCTTGGATGGTATGTTAAACTTTTAAAACAAACTTTTCTATAAGAAAACAATAGTAAATTTTCTTGTAGATTGAATTGAAACAACGCATTCAAAGTTGTCATCAACAAAATATGATTTTTTTTCTAAAACATATCATATAAATTTAATTGTAGGTAATATCTGGAAACTCATTTTCATATAAGAATTTCATTAAAGATTATTTTGATCAGTGTTAAGAAAAGTACGAAAAAATATTTGATGACGTAAAATTTTCCTTGTAAAAGTATCATGAGGAATTTGTGCATAGTTTTAAGAAAATCTTCTCATATTTTACTATTTGCTTAAACAATCACTTTTGAATATGACAAACTAAGCCTGAAACATTGCGATTTTATATATCATTTATATAACAGAATGTAGCAATAAAGAATATTTTGCGGTCAATAATTTTGTTTCATTTATATGTTTAATTTATTTTGTGCATTTTTTTTTTAAATTCTTAATCTCGTTACACTCGACGTGTTATGAAATTGGAGGAAAAGTACGCCTGCCCTTTCCTTTGATGCACAATATTCTAAAATTGTAAAGAATTTGATTCAGTTGGTGTGATATTACGCCCTCACATTTACCAAAAAATTAATTGTACTCTTGAAAAATAAATTTTACCTAAAACATATCTTCATTACATTTAAGATTTAAATACAGAATAGAATTTTACCGATGTTGCCTCGAAAGTGAATTTTTTATGCGAAATTCTCCGGCGGAATTAGAATTTCCGGAAAAAATTGGTAAAATCCGTCATTTAATTCAGCATTTTAACCGTGTGCGCATGAGTTTATCAAGTTCTTACTTTGTCAAAAAATAAAACCCTATAGGTGTGACTTCCATGCAAAAAATCACGATGGTAAAATTCTGCGCACTATGTTAATTCCTTAAAAATTCCAAATTTTGAGTTGCTTCCCTTTCGTTGGGTAAACAGTATGACGTCACCGTAGTGACAAACGCAGACGAATGATCGAGCTGTCAAAGTTTAATTTGAAGAAGTCCAGGACTGCCAGTTTCGTCTAGGTAAGATTAAATCTATAGAATTGTACAGTGTCGTGAAAAAAGAACAACATTTTTACAATAACCCCGTCCTCTCATCCTGATTCGCATGTACAGACGACTTGAACACAAAATGCATGTATCATTGCATGCATAAAATCGTCTCCTATATGCAAGCGATTCCACTAGTATTTAGTAATTAATACACTCATCAAAAAGCAGATTTTTATACAGTATGTTTACATATATACATTCATTTCCTATGGTCAATGTTTTATAGGTGTATTTCAATGTTTATTCATAGCCTTTTACCAGTTTAGGGTATACTGCAGTATCGTATGATAAGGCCAATTTTCGTCGTCAGTTGTCAATTTGTGCACTTGATCACAGTTGATCAATAGTCATATTTTTTTAAAAACTTGTATATAGTGTCACATGTAGTGTGTTTCCCAGTATTTTTCCTACTATAAAGGCCTATACCTTGTAAGGCTTGTTTAATGGAAAGTACCTGTTACTATAAATAGATTTACTTGGCGTATTGAACTTTATGAAATAAATATGTGGAACTGCTTTTATGCGAATTGTGGGATGTGATGGAAAATAAAAACATGTTTATGGTCCAATAGATAATTTGTGTTTAAGGTTTCAAGATTTTTTTACAGCTTCAATGTACAATTATAGTATACTATTATAGTAACACTACTGTATCTGTGTGTATACCAGTACATTCCTGTTAGAACAGTTGATACAAATAAGTGAGTTTTGTTTCAAAACTATATATATAAACCCAATATTTATTCATAAAGGAAAATGTAATGAAAAACAATGTTAATATTTTACTATTGTATACATAGTTATGTCTCATATTTAAGTGAAATAATGTTTTATATGTAATTTGTGTGTATTTTTAAAATGTGTAAATGCATGAGACACTTTAGAAAATATTTAAACTTGAACTTGCTTTATTCTTGGCCCCTGGTAGGTAGGATATATTTGATTAGAGGAAAATTTGACAATCATGGGAATTTTACATAGAAATTTAAAAAACATAATTAGCCATTCAATTGGTTCATGATATTAATAATGTAAAAGGCAATATTGGGTTATTGCAGATTCAAGTTTATTCAATACATGACCATTGCCTGGGAAAGATATGACTGCCACAACAGCTAGAATATTTAATAGTTACACCTAGGCATGGGAAAAGAACTCTTTAAGGTAGGTCATTACTTGAGTAATGTTATTAATAGTGGTACTTTTTGTAAAAAAAAAAAAATCATGTCAGCTCAAAAGGGTAATGATTGACCAATATTGTGGTCAAAAAATATTCTCAGAATATATAGAGAAAAAGTCTTCTCAAGAATACAGCAAGCCAATTAAATTGACCAATTGAGTTGCTGTGACCTATACACATATACGCTATACAATCCTGGAAATATTTATAAATAATGCATTATTTCATTCCAGGTACACAATTATTAGTACGCCTGCTTACATATGTGTCTATAAATGTTGGTAAACTTGCTTATTATAATGGCACACAAATTAATTAATGTTATGTTTATTTTATTTTAATAGCATATGAGGAAAAGAAGATATCCTTGTGTTTGCTGTAAGAAACGAACAAATCAGAGAGATTGACGTAGGGTAACATCTGCACAATGACAAGTTCTCCAGAAGTGGACTGTAAGTGATGTGTCTGAGGATGAGGTGTTGTGTAGCTTGGGTCGGTCATCTTAAGCGGAAGAAAGGTGAAAAACAAGACTTGGAGCATGAATTAAGAGACACTCCCTTCTCTCCTCCAGAGAGGAAGCAAATTAATGCTGGGAATGCTGCAATTTGCAGTCCTCCATCTGTAACACTGACAGTGCCCTCTACATCTTCCAGTCATCCCAGTTGCTTCCTCTGCAGGAAACGTTGGTTGTGGTGTCATCAAATGAACGTCACTCTGTTTTTTTTACGACAAGGAGTATTGATACAATCAGGCTCAAGATGCTGCACACGTCATCTCCCCAATGGAAGATTCACTGAAGAGGCATTTGAGAAAATTTCTGCATTTTCAGAAACATCTACACTTAACAGAGCGTCCATTGTTGATATGCTTATGTATCTTAGGGAGATTGCTTTGCTAAATGAAGGGAAAAGAATAGACTTTGATGATCCAAATGCACTGAGTGACGAAGAGTATGTCACCCTCACTGGGATAAATGAAGTTTCCTTTAGTGATCTGTTATCAGCTGTAGATGGAAAAGTTAAGAACACATCCACTCACAGTGTTAGAACCAGCCTTGGAATTTTTCTTCTAAAGATGAGATCTGGTCTGTCCAATGAAATGCTGTCAACAATATTAAATGTTTCAAAGTCAAGCATTCGTCGGGCCATCACGGTAGTGAGGAGGACACTTATGGAGACATTTGTACCAAAGAATGTTGGGTTTCAGCACATCTCCAGAGAGGATGTTATAAATAAGTATACCAGACCATTAGCTGAGTCTCTTTTTGGTGGTACTGGCTCCCAAGCTATTCTTGGTTTAGATGGCACATACATTTATATACAAAAAAGTATGAACTTTGCCTTTCAAAGAAAAACCTATAGCATGCATAAGGGTCGTCCACTGGTGAAACCAATGGTTCTTGTAACAACTAGCGGCTAATACCTGTCTGTTCTTGGACCATATATAGCAAAGTACAATGATGCAGCAATCTTGAGCCACATCATGAAGACCAACAAAGAAGATGTGATGAAGTGGGTCGAAGAGAGAGATGTGTTTATTGTAGACATAGGCTTCCGGGATTCCTTGACATTACTGGAAGACCTTGGATTAAAATCTGCTATGCCTGCTTTTATGAAGAAAGGTGACAAGCAAATGTCAACAGCAGATGCAAATACAAGTCGTTTAGTGACCAAGGTATGCTACATACATGTAATTCTAAATAAGAAGGAATCAGTTGAGAGAGAGAGAGAGAGAGAGAGAGAGAGAGAGAGAGAGAGAGAGAGAGAGAGAGAGATCTGAGAGGGAAATCTGAGAGAGAGAGGAAAGGAGAATGAGAGAGAGACAGAGAGATCTGAGATAGTTTTGTTAGATGTTAGTACATGTATATTCACATGGAATTGATCTGATCTTTATTATATATATTACAGATACGTTGGGTGGTAGAATCTGCTAATGCGCGGATAAAGAGGTGGAAGTTTTTTGATCGCGTCCTTCCTTCGTCCCAGGTGCCATTCATTAGTGACTACATCAAGATTGTGTGCGGAATTTCAAACAAGTACTTTCCACCTTTATCAACAGGTATGTATATGCTTTGAAAATGACAGGCATGAATAATGAAACTTCTCTATATTAAGTCACCTAAGTCGCTACAAAGTATATTATTGTTAAGTGTACATTATGATAGTGACAACATGTGAGTGTATTACAGTGTTTTGTCCATCCCTGATCATCCTATTTCTCTTGCTTTTGAGTATAAACATATCAGGTATCAGTTTATTTTGTTTTATTTATACTTTTGTGTATCATTTACAGAGTATGTTATACTCAATGGCTGTCAGGACCCAAGCGGTTATAGGTCCCTGGGTGTCATAAATTTCTTGTTACATGTATTATAATTTCATGAATTATCTGTAGGTTGTACTGAGGAAGACTATTGTGGCAGCTAAGATGCAGTACCTTTCCAGGCAAAACAATCACCTGAAAGAGGAAGTAGAAGAAAAGAAACTGGATACCCGCTCTTCTGTGTGGAAACACCCTGATGAGCTTCAGGATTTTCCTCGTCTTGATGAAGATCAACTTCGAGAGTTGACCTGTGGCAAGTGAAGCTTGCTAGTAGTTACGCAAAGAAACACTTTGGGAATGGATGTGATATCATGGTTCATAAGGAAGACCAATCCTTGATAAGAGTCAGGATCAGGAGCCGGCATATTTCCTCCAAGTCTTACCTTCTGTGGATACGAAATGATGAAGGAAGCATGATCGGATGGTATTTTAGATGTCGTGCTGGGGCAAGAGTAGTAGGTATGTGTGCCCACATTGCCGCAGTTATATGGTATATTGGTTTTGGACGCGACATGGAGTCTTTTAGATCTGTAAGGGACTGGAGCAAGTTCTTTGATGATGCAGCTGTTATTCCAGATGCAATTGATGAGTCTGAATCAGAGGATGATTCTCCAGACTGTTTGGAAGAATGAACAGTAGACTGCCTGCTCTTCATAGATATACAAGTTAACTATACATGTATATACTATGCAACATGCATTGTCAATTGAATCAATTATGTTGTAATCTATTCAGTTACTGTTATAATGTTCTGCAGTCTTTTTTGTTTAAGAAGAATATTAACCTTAATTCATTTAGTGAATGCAGGTTTACATAAAAACTTTTGTGTGAGTTTAATGTTGGAGGCAGAAATACATTGTAAGTTGCTCCACATGTACACTACATGTTTTTTTTTTCATTTTTCAAGTAAAATATCTAGACTGTGTGATTTTAATTTCAAAGGCAGAAATTGGCCACTCCACATATATAGATATACCATTAGTTTTATCAATATTCAATTAAAATCTTTTTTGTAATAGTTAAAATGTCAGATGCAGTTACCCGGTACATGTATTTAAATTGGCATTGCATTAATGGGTATTACTCTTAAAAATTAACTGTATACTTGCCAAATTGATTTTGTTAATATACTTGTATAATAGAGGTATGATTTTTTCAATTAACGTTACATTTGCATGTGTTACAGAGAAAAAAAATATTCTTAGTATAAACTTTCTTTGTAGTTTTTATTTAAACACACACCTTTGAACTAAGTAATCTTTTTGTACAAGGATAATTTTCTTGATACACTGTATCTTGTTTACGCCTCAATTTGAGTGGATATCATGCATTATATAATTATTTCATATCCCAGAGTTGTTTCCTCACAATAGTTTTGCTTGAAAATGAAGAAATCAAATAAAACGAATTCATTTAGATTTAAAAAATTCAATGAGGTGGCTATAACGTAATAAACGTTCCAACGTCTAAAATTGCCCAGTTCTTAAATATACCCGACGTCATGACGTCGCAAATATGCGATGTGACTAACCATGCCTAACCATGCTATATCCAACAACCTGGTGTGGGGTGATTTAATGTCTGACTAAATTTATTTTAATAAATTATTATTCTACACGTTCCTAAGTCGATAGTGTAAAAAAATTAGATCATTTGAAATAGGGCCGATTTTTAAGGGAAGTGAACCAAGTCCTTTCATTGAAGTCATATTGTATATCATTTTATCATACATCAGTAAAATTTCACTTTTTCATATTTCCATTGTCGCTTTTTGTTTATTTTTTCATGTTTTACATACTCTTCAGGTCATACAAAGACGATACGATGGAAGTGTTGATTTCTACCGAAACTGGAATGATTATACAATAGGCTTCGGTTCCATAAATTCTGAATTTTGGTTAGGTATGTTAAAGACAAGTATCACAAGATATTCGATGTAAGCGGAAGCCACTATTGTAATAAATATCTATTCAATTTTACTTCGTTCTAATCTTGATTTTTTTTCAAGTCGTTCTTGCTCATTGATTTATAACACATTCAATTAAAACAAATGATCTGTGTGAAAACCAGATTCAGTAATGCCAAAAATGCATATCATTCCTCTGGTAGAAATTCCACGCGAAATAATGTGGCATATTAATCATTCCAAACAATCATAAATATGTGTCTTCAATAAAACTCCACGAAGCATCAATTTATTTTAAGGAAACAGCTATATACATGAGCTGACGAGTGTGTTTGGCTACACTCATTTAAGAATTGAGATAAAGACATTTGATGGCCAAAAGGGATATGCTGAGTACTCGTTCTCAATAGACGACGAAGCTTCTCAATATATGATACACATCACTAGGATATCGGGAAACATTAGTGGTGAGAATTTCTTAAACGATATTTAAAAAATCCCAATCTACTGAAAATGTTTTTAAATGTACAAATAGCTTTTTTCCAAGCAAAGCAGTTAATAGCTGCCTACGGTATTCCTATGATCGTCCTTTAAAATTTCTTTGTACTTTAAATCAAAGTGACTTAACAAAGTCGCAAGTACAGTTATTTAAAATCATTTTTAAAAGATATTTTTGTTAAATGAACAGTTAAAAAGTGACCTTAAATTCGACTTTGTAAAATAAGTTATTTGTTAAAATGATTAAGTTATTATAAAAGTTTCCCAAATTCTTCTTTTCTTTTCTTTTTTTTTTTCTTTTTTTGTTTTATCAATTGTGTCTTCGTCTACCATATTATGATGTTTGTTATCTTATTTATGTTATCTTTTTACAGATAACTTATGGCTGACAGACGGCGCTTTATTTTGCACTCTGGATAGGGATAATGATGGAACCAAGGCAAAAGTGTGCACAACTGAATATCACGGAGGCTGGTGGTATAGCTGGAATGCTTTCTGCACAGAGGCTAATCTGAATGGGTTCTACTATCCAACTTATATATCAGAAAAGACCGGAATCTTTTGGTTTCAACTTGATGGATATTTTACTCTCAAAGAAGTGCAAATGATGATACGAAAACCATAATGATATTGGGTCTATGAATCAACTTGCAAACAATCAACTATATTTTACGACAGATCTCAAAACATTCTTAGAATTAACAAAAGTTGTAAATTTGGGTTTCTTCTATATTGTTGGTTTTATTTCTGAACTGTAAATAGGTTGACTATGCAAAATCCAAAAAAAGTCGGGAAAAAAGGAGTGATTTAGAAAAAAACTTGTTTTAAATGAGTCACATGTAAAACATGAGACCATCTTACTTTGGATCCTTAAAACTTAACGAGCTGTATAAATGTCATTGATCAACATTTTTCTTTTACCTCACCGCAATCCCTACATATCCTAAATAAGCATCTGACTTATTCACGTTTTGAATTATTTTGCTGTAAAGGCCTCAAATCTAGCATAGCCATTGTAACTCAGTCGCGCTAAAATTACTAAATGTGTGTCAATGCAATATAACAGAAAACATGCAATTAGAAAAAAGAAGTAAAATCATAGGATATATAATAATGAAAATAATTAATGTAAGGAATGAGTTCCAGGTCTCAATTAGGTCTTACCAATGCAAATAGTCTTTATACCGAATGATGGTATCAGAGACTGGAATACTAAAACGGCAAGCTCCTCTTTGTGTTTCGTGTTCCGCTTTAATCTAGGTAACTATTGTATTTAGATAAGTCCTTTTGATATCCATTGTTCGACAATCAATATTCGTTTCTTTTTTTACAGATTTTATTTAGATGTAAAAGTATATCTTTGAATATATAGCATACATTTTTTATTTAATTGTAGATACCACAGTTACTTCGACTTTCTAACATAGTAAAATAATTTATGTTTAAACTCTTCAAGAGTAGTAAACAGCAAATTTGGAAATGTATTAAAGATAATCAGGATATTTTACAAACAATTGTCCTTTCAATGAGGATTAAAATTCCCTTATTGTTACCATATTATTTGCCCTGTGTCTTTTAAATAAACAGTACAACTGATGCAAGTTTTTAACAAACATATTTTTGTTTGTTTTTCCTTTACAAACGGGAGAACTGTTGTAATTGAGTTGGATAGAGAAATGCAATATATTTGAAAAATTCACAATTATTTGTTTTTCTTCACTATATATTTAAATAACAAAGATCTCGATTCATTGGTTGAGAATTATGAGGTAATCAGATACAGTCGGGTATGATCTAATCAAATAAAGCCCAAAAGGAATTTAATCGATTCCTTCACACCCAATCGTTTTTGATCACCTCATACTATTCAAACAATAATTTCTTATCAAAACAATAAAATAGTTATTGATGAAATGCTTAGACTATACGTTACAAAATCGATCCGTAATGCCATTACAGAAAAAGACGGTGGGAATATAAGTTTGGGTTTTTTTAAAAAGACACTTCTTAATACGTTAAATGTAAGAGTTTCTAGTCTGTACATACACTAACTGTAAAGTTTATGTATATTTCATAGATGTTTTTGATAATCCATATTCATGTATATTCATGGCGGTTTTAAAGAGTAAATTGCCACATGAAGACAAAATGTATCAATGTGATGCAAACAATACATTATACCATTTTAAATACAAACTGTATTCCGTTATTTTATTTCCTTAGTCTATGGAAGAACCATTTTTTGTCGAATATACGTAATGCTTATTAAAGATCGAACACCGATGGTGATTTTTTGACCTGTGATAGACCAACATCTGTAATTGGTTGATGTAAACGAGAGTCAACTGTGTTAACCCATCAACATTCCAAATCACCAAGGTTATGTTAATATAATCATTCATTGTTACCAGAGTGGTATTATAGCGAAATTTCACCGGAGAGACAAGATAATCATTCATAGTTAAGGATAAGTCTCTTTCTCTCTCTCTCTCTCTCTCTCTCTCTCTCTCTCTCTCTCTCTCTCTCTCTCTCTCTCTCTCTAAATTTCTGTATATACAGTGAAACACGATGATAGCAAACACGCATATAATAAATTGACACTTACGGCAAATTGATTCTCATTACCCGTGACTTTATTACATGTTATAGACTTGACATATATAATTTCAATATGATGCAAACATTACATTGTACCAAATTAACTCGCCCGTCCCTGGCACTTCTTTATAGGTGTGATTCACTGAATTGGATATATTCGAGAAACAGTCATATTTATAAAAGAAAATATTAGAAAGTTTGAGCTCTGGTTGTTCCAATCAGTGCCATATGTTTCATAAAACAGTGTTTGAGACATATGTCACACTTAAAGCATTGTACAAAACTTGACTGGGACTGACGCGCATCATTCATTATAATAGCACTTGACAGACAAAATATTGCCCGACGTGAAGCGGAAGGCAATATATCCGTCCAAAGGGGGTTAATATAATCAGTGGTGCCCGAAAATACAGTCAATTTTGTTTGATTATTTAAAAAGGAAATCAAGAAAGGTTTTGAAAAAAATCGACGTAATCAGCTAACATGAAAATCACGAGTGCAATGTCCATTTCCTAAATATCCTTGACATTTAGCAGTCACTTATAATATTCCGTCACCCATAGGAATTATCCTGCAAAGAAAAACGACAATAACAAACTGTCAACCATCTCAAAAATCCATAAAACGAAATACAAATTCAAAGCAGAGCAACACGGACCTTAAAAAGATAGAGGTAGGGTAATAATAACAAATAACTCCTCGATGATTCGCAAATCCTTGTATCTGCTAAGCCTTTACTGATTGCTTATTATACGTCAACTTGTTTTGGAGTCGGAAAGGTTTGTTTACGTCACCGTCAATAAATAAATTGACGAATTAGAAGCAATTTATTAAAATGATATGTATATTTTCTCGATATGATCCTAGCCGGTCAACATTTATTGGACGAGCTAGTGTTTAATGTATTGACTACTCGTCTATATAGAGGTATATTGTGAGAATGTGCTACTGAAAATAATAATGTCTTTAAGTTTAATTAGATAGTTAGAGTTGTTTATTTGTTTTGCAGAAGGATATTAGTACTGCAATATACAGATATTGATAGAAAGAGAAAAAAACGTTAACTAATCGAATCTGAAAACGTATTACATATGACTGTGCATCTTATTTGGCGTTTTTGGCGGAATGCAGCTTCCCTCAAATCAAGTATATATCCAAATGTCAAACAAATATACAGATAAATAAATTCACAGAAATTCGCTGATTCAAATCCACGCTAACCTGTTTCAAAACCATTTTCTGAAACTATAGGAAAGAAAATATATATGCACTGTGCCTGCTGTTCGATTCGATTCAATGTAGTCTTATACATGTATACTTGAATAAGATACTTATGAAATTAAAACATTAACCATTATCTGCGCTTTATCGTACGTACTAAATATAACACGTGTACAGTGTACAACAAAATCAAGAAAACTATGTTTACGTCTCATATAAAACATTCAACCATTGTCATACTAGTTTGAAATTTATCTGAAAATGTTGATATCAACTATTAAAATATACTTTCAAGATCGATCACATTTTTCTTATAGTATTATCCGTCAAAATATATATATGTATTCTTATGCTAGAATGTAACCAGGGATGGACTGATGTCCCATCAAGGGGGATCTAATGACTCTATTTCGTTTAGCACTGCGGAAACCAGGAATTTAACAGTGCCTTTTGCACTCTTATGCCTCGGAGAAGGATTTTACAAACTAAAAATTACAGACAAGGGAGATATAAAAACTTAATGTTTACATTTTCCAGTGTCTTTGCCTGTGATAAAACTACAAATCGAATTTGTATTGTACAGTCCAATACATTTCTTAAAAGTATTTTGTAAATATTTAATCGCACAATTGCTGAAAATTATATAAATATAAGTAATTATGGAATCATTCTTTGAAAACTATGAGGTGGTCAAATAGGGTCGGGCTTGATTAAATCTATTATAAAACCTTTCGGGCTTTCTTGGATTTGATCAGCCCCAACCGTATTTGATCACCTCATAATACTCAGAAAATGATTCCTTATTCCTTAAATAATACACAAAGTGTAAAATTTCCTTGGCCTTTACGAAAATCTCACCGACCGTCTTTAAATCATACAAAGAGTCTATAATTCCCTTGGCCTTAACGAAAATCTCATGTATAATCTCTTATATAAGGCTTATATTAGGCTTTTCTTACGGGGCCATCCTCTGCGGTAATTATCATTTGTAAATGTTAATAAAAGTGTTGGCATGATATGTTTGATAAGATTACAGGTGCGCGATGCAGGCGTTGTAGCCCTGCTTCCCAAGAGTATCATTATAGCTTGTTAAGAAAGTAAGAGAGAGCGAGCATGAGTTTATCAATTTTTAAATTGATGAAAGTGAGTAGTTGATTGAGTTATGGGAGAGTCTGAGGAGTGAGAGATAATTGGTTTGGCCTTACCCAGGGAACACGTGGGAGAGTGGGAGAATGAGTCTGGATATCATCGAGTGACGAAATTTTTCATCTATACAAGGATATTACCTGTGTTTCATATATATTTTGTTCGTTGTAAATATTTAAATAAACATGTAAATATAAACAATATTTATTAATCAGTGCCGGTGACAGGGAGAACCCCCTTCACACTTTAATTGCAAGTGGTCTTGTGTTAAAACGACTTTTCGTTTAAAAGTTGTGTGTTTTTATCGCACGACTCTTGAAATTTCAAGGGAGGGTTTTTATATAAGAGGTCATTGGATTCTTTTGAATTTCTGTCTGTAAAATCCACTTAGTTAGCAAAAGAGATTACTTTAACTGCCTATGTTGTTTGGTTGAAATCATACAATCATGTAATATACATGTATACCAAAGGCAATAATACAAATACGCTTCTGCAGTAGATTTTTATTCACAGGGTCAACTGTTATTTAACATGTGCTTTTAAAATATTATTCATGTCTTAAAAGAAATACAAAAATCTTTGGGTCAGTAAATTATATATAACATGATACAAAACAAAAGTTATAATTATTTTCCTCGGGAAGGGGGAAATACATAATTAGTTTACATTCATTTCAATGGGGAACAAATACGTTCTAAAGACAAATGAAAGGTTTGTAATTCTATATGATCAACTTGCCTAAATATTTACAGAAAGTTTAATTTTGAGATCTTTTTCTACTACAATAAACAAAATTTAAAGACTTTTCATTCGACTTTCCCCGTGATGCACTTATTAGCTGCTCGTTGTTAATTATCTTAATGAGTCCTTTAAAGTAAACATAGAAACTGCCGCGAGAATTAAAATTGACGTTCACGTTCTTTGTATCTTGCGCCTTCCCACCGCTAGAGAAAAAAATAAGTTTGTCGTCGGGAAAACTGATTTTAAAATACAGTATTGATCACCACAATTAGTCAAAAGTGTTTGGTTGTAACAAATATTCCTTTTTTAAAACGATTTATTTGTAGGTAAACGCCTGAATTTTTTCAGTTTTCGCAGCCACACTTGACTCTGGAGTGGGTATTCTCAAGATGCCTTTTTTCACCCAAATCTTATTAAACATTACTTTTCTGCTTCTAGTACAGCTTTCTTTACATAAATGTTTCAGTGCTTTTGTGGATGATAAATTTACTTTTTTGAAAACGATATCTATGAATGAGGATGGAAATGTTTATCATAACTTTTCTATTCCTTATGAAAGAAACTATATTTTGACGTTCAGTGCTACATGTATAGTCAATGAGGAATGTATTGGAATTGATATTTGCAATGAAAGAATGTGTCGTCTATGGAATGCAACATTTTGCCCAAGCCTTTCGTCGAATAATTCGAACGAACTCTGCCATCGATATATCAAGGTACGAGTAATATATGTATTATTTAAAACGTACATTTACATATGTACTTTATTTATAAATGAGATATTTTAATTTGCACCTCTTTAGTAATATTTAATATTTTCGTTAAGACGTAACACGTATTTCACTTTCTCTACATTAATTATATTTCCAACACATAAAAACATTTCTATCTTAATATAATGTTGGAGCAAAGTAATACGTAATTTAATTAACTTTTGAATATTTTTTTTAATTGCAGGCTTTTTCTAAATACCTCGCTAGGTTTTTATTTAGATGAAAGATAATCTGGTATTCTTTTTAAAGAGAACCAATGTCATCCAATTACAATCAGCCTTTAATATGCTAAATGTATATACCTGGTTTAAAAAACGTATTTACAAAAACCTTTACCATATTTTTACATTCTAACTTATCATTTTAAGTAGCACTTTGGAATGACATGAAACCTATTAAATATACACTTATAAAATACAAATTTGATTTTAAGATTATATCATTAAAGAAATCAAGAATAATATATTATGAACTAAGCATAACGACATTCTAGTTAAGTCTTTGCTGCACTTAATATGTTATAAATATGTTAATTTCCAAAATAATTGATACAATAGATTCAATTCCTGACCTTCTTAAAAAAAAGGTTGAATTTGATATCACTTCCTGAAATATTACTCAGCTGAGATTTTACAAAAATCTCATTCCTCGATAAAATTTATTTATTTTAATACTCAAGTGAATTAATTATATATAGATAAATCAAGAATGTTCATTGTTACAAACAATTTCTACGTAAGCAATCGTCTGGTTATAATTTCAACGGAAGAAAATCAGATTGAATTAAAAAGAGTAATAAACTGTTGATCTGCCAAAAAATTTTACACTTTTATTTTAAACATAAATTGCAAAGCATTATTTAACTTTCCAAACTTCAAAACACTTATGATCAATTCTATGTAAGAATCAATGATTTATAAGATAAATAAATTGGCCACGCATAGTCACCAATTTTCCTTATATTTCATACAGGGGTAGACCTAGGTGTAAAACGCAAAAAACCACTAGAAGTTGGTTGTTGGGGGTAACCGTTGCCATGGCAACCGAGGCTTAAGATGGAAAAATAGCAAAACTTACCTAATTTGAAGCCATATTAGAAGGTTTTGCCCACTAATGTAAACTATCAAAGACATAAAACAGCCTTTGTCCTATTTTCAATTCTTAAATAATATAAGAAAATTGATGGAGAAAGCAATACTTTTAAAATGATACCATGGAAACCGTTACAAATTTTTAAAATAATGTTTTTGTGGATTTTTAATAAACCGAAATGGGAAAGTATTAAATTTTTACATCATTATCAATGTCCATGCAATATATATTTTATTATGAAAAATTGACATCCGTTGCTATGGTAACAAGGCCAAGAAATTGGAAAAAACTGAGAAATTGAAGATGATTTTGATATGCTTTAGTTCCTGATTTTAGAAATTTTTAGCAATTGTTTTAATTGGAACTTGTAAAAATATAGCTTAAGTTTTATTATATATCACAAAAAGCTTTGTTATGGAACAAAGAAGTGTTGTTGCTATGGACAATTAAGTTGCCTAAAAATCACACAAAAATTCTTACTGTTTGAAAAGTCCATAGCAACGGCAGTTATTTTTAGAAAATGTCAGATTTTTTTCAAGTTTAATTAAAGTTTAGGACATACTTGATTTTTTCTCACCAATTGATTTTATATATTTATTCATTATATGTGACTAATATCCATTCAAATATGCCTAAAAATATTATAATTTACCTTATTTTTCAGCTTTTTTTTTTGTTACCATAGCAACGGATCTCAATTTTTTCATATTTAAATTTCTAATTGCACAATCATAATAGTGTTTACCAAAAAATCCAAGATTTGCTCTTTTTATTCAAATTAAATGAAGAAAACATATTTTTAAATTTCTGTTTAGTAACCATGGAAACGCTCTAAAAATATGCGTTTCTCCATGAATGTTTTTTCTTTCTTTTGAAAAATGACAACTATCTTTAATAATATAGTCTACCCTGGAAACCCTAAGTTGTGCACATTACTCACAGTATGTTCTCAAATAAGCATTAAAATGCCATTTTTACATCTTTACCCTCTGTTACCATGGCAACAGGACCACATAGCAACAAATGAATGGTGTTAGGCTTTTTTACTCATCAAAGTCTATTAAATTGTCAAGTATGAAGAAAATCCGTGACTATGCGTGGCCACCGAATTTTGATTCTTACATAGAATTGATCTTAACATCTGTATTTTCTTTCAGAAAATTCCGGAATTTACATCCTATGTTTTAGGTAAATATGTTTTTTATAATTTTCAAGACAAGTTTAATTTTAAAAAAACACTTTATATTATCACACCAAAAATTGTAATCAAAACAACTAGATAACTTTTTTTTAAAAAAACAGTCAACTAGCTTTTTTTAAAAAAATAACTGTTATGTAAAAATATCTTCATCAGACAACAATAATTACGTCAGAAAAATCAGGTCTTACTGACAGCATAACTACAGACAAAATTTTGAATGAAATTTCAGGTACCACTGACAGCACAGCCACAGACGTAATGTCAACTAAGTCGTACAGTCCGAATAACACAATTTCCTCAAATGCAGCTTTGACTGAAACCACTACCAAATTCCAAACAACTACTGGAGTACCCACCGGAATTAATAGCACAACCACAACAGTACCTACGTCTGAAATACTGAGCCTTTTTGACACCTCTATATCAGATGTACAAACAACGGCTATGCCATCAACTCTTATTGATTCAACAAATATCATGATTACAACAGGTAGGATAATTTTAATCTATTTTTATTGAATTAACATTCTTTTAGGAAAATATTCTCAAAAGCTACTGTAGATTCTTTATTTTACGCGAGTACTTAATTCCGCGATTCAACCATTTTGCACTAAATCGCGAGAACATAAAATCGCAAACGCAGAATTTTTTTTTCATATTTTCATTTAGTTTACATCTGTTCGAAAAATAAAAGTGAGATTTTAGAATCTGCGAGGTGCGTTTCTCGCGATTTTACGTGGATATTAATTCCTCGCGTTTAATAAGGAATCTACAGTATTCGATACTATAATTCCGGTATGTAAATGGATACAAGGAGACTAGGTTGTCATAGATTACTATTAGATCTATCTTAATTTTAAGAGATTATTTTGTGAGCTATACACTTATTAAGTAAAGAAATATAAATATTTTTGCTTTAAATTTTGATTTCTTTTAAGCATTTATATAAACTCTTTTTCTTAAGGTGATAAAAATAGCCTTTGAATTACTTTTAGCAAAGAACACTTTATCATAAAAATTGCAAATTTTAGTTGTTGTTTTTTTTATTATATTTGTACATAATTGCCAGCTGATAATTTTGCGCTTTCAGAAAGCTCCGATGGGACGTGTATCATGACACATGAATTTTCTGGAGGAATTCATCGTGACATACCCTGCTATAATGACACTTATTCTTGGATTGTATGTTAATCTTTTACTTTTAAAACCTTTCTACAAAATCTATCAAATTTTTTTTATTACATTTCAAATCGTCATATTTCGTGATCTGTATATTCACTCAACCATATATACGCACGTTTACATGCTATTTCTACGTTTGGTTATCTTACGCCTAAATCATGTTGAATAAGGGATTTCTTTAGCTGGTATAATCATGAAATCTGTAGACAATAAATGTATTGATGTTATTTTTTCACATTGACTTTTTTTCTTACACAAGGGGTGTCTATGGATTAGAACAATTGATTTCCGTCTCATTAAAAACCGCCTTGTCGTTTAAATGTATCTTCAAATTCGAGCAAATATTTATCAAATCGAATTTGTTTTGTTACACGGACGTAAAATCGCACTTACTTATGAATTTTGTATTGACAGATTCTCTATTTTTTGGAAGATATTTAATGAGAAATATGGAATTTTACAGTAATTATCTTACGACGACCTTATCAGCAAATATAATCTTCCATTGGATCGCATGACGTTTTTCGTACTAATTGTTAGATCATAATTAATCACCAAATTGTCTACGGACTTTTCCGTTTTTCCCGATTATGACAAAGAGCACACGGCGGCTGTGACCGGTCAGCAGAGGATGCTCACTCTTCAATGGCACCTGATCCTGGCTCTGAGGTTTTCCAGAGCTCGGTGTTTGCTCTGCTTTTGACTATTGATTAAATACCGAATTGTCCACGGATTTTTCTCCGTTTCTTCCCGATCATGATATTTTTCCCAAATTACGACAATATCTCCGATAATGACTTTTTACTGACATGACATTGGGCACACGGTGGGTGTGACCGGTCAGTAGATCATGCTTGCTCCTCCATGGCACCTGATCCTACCTCTATTTTTTTAAAGAGTTCTGTGTTTGCTCTGCTTCTGTTTTGTAATTTTCCTTTGAACTTTTGAATTTGAACACTGTTCGTTATCACATGTCCTTGTTAAATGAAAAGTATGGTTGTTAGCGTGTAAACACAATTGATTTTTATCAAGAAGAAATCATGTTTGGTTAAAGCATACTAGCCTAAGAATGTTTACGTTTTTTTTAATTAAGTTAAAAAGATACACATTCCTTCATTTTACTCCCTAAAATCAATAGATGTTTAATACTATACGAGAAGTCAGGGTATTTGGTTTAAATTTAAGTCAAGGTATTTGGTTTAAATTTAAAAATGTTTCGTTTTTTCAATATACCGAGATAGTTGCGTTTAAAAAATCAAAAGAAGTTTACAATACCTGAAAAAATATTTTGACTTATTGGAGAGGTGTTTATTAAAATACCACATCATTAACTTCTTGTCTAAAGAAACATTAAAAATTAAAAGTAACATTTTCTCATAGCTTTCCAATTTCGTCCGCAAGGAAATCAATATATTTTATTTGAAATTGCATAAACATGTCATATGAATATAGTTGTAGTCTGACACATTTTCCTATAAGAAAAATTACTTTCAGAAACTCTTTTGATCAGTTTTAAAAAAAAAATACGGAAAGTATTTTATGACGGAATAATTACCCTTGTGAATGTTTCATGAGGTAATTGTGCATAAGCTTTTTAAATATTTTGTATTTACTACAAAAATTTGACTAAAACATTTTTCAATTTTTCATTTTTTATACAAGATATATAAATGTGAAGTATCATCAATTTGCGGTCGATAGTTTTGCTCTACCTATAAATTATCAATGCAGTTTTTATCTAAGGTGGCTCATTACACCTTGAAATAGTTCTCAAAAAATTACTTGAGTATGATAGATAACACGATGGATAAGATGTATTTAAATCTAATTGACAAAAAAAAGGCAATTTCGGATAAAAAATGATCTTTTCAAAAAGTTAGTTTAGTCAATATGAACAAATGACCCAGGTGGATTCAAACCCATGATCTGAGGTTCACAAGCCCGATACTTTGACCACTGACCACTGAGCTATGACGATAAACAACCAAATCGATTGATACAAACAATTTGACAAAATATTTAAATCGCTATCTTGCGACATAGTGTCTTAAAAACTGTAAGTCTATGTGTAGTGAGGTACCTATTTTGCAACTTGTTATGCTTGCTATGTTATAATGTGGAAAGATGTTCTTTCCCATCTCATTGACGTAGTTGTAAAGTGTTCTACAAGTTTTAATTCCATTGAAGTCATGTTAAAATCATTTGATCATACAGCGTTATAATTTCACGTTTTTTCTAAATTCATCTGTTAATCCAGGGGTTGTTTGGGTTTTTTTTTTTAATTTTCCTCGTGTTCTATTGCACAGGTTATACAGAGACGATACGACGGAAGTGTTGATTTCTACCGGAACTGGATTGATTATAAATTAGGCTTCGGTACCATAAACTCTGAATTATGGTTAGGTAATAAGTTATCACCACATATTTGGTGCAATTCATTATTTCAGTGAATCTTTTGTATTGCACTCGGTCCTGATGTCGATGGTTCCAACATTATTTAGTGTATTTTTTGTATTATATAATATATATATATATATATATATATATATATATATATATATATATATATATATATGTATATATATATATTTGCTCAATGATTCAACACACATTCAATAAAATCAAATAATATATTTAAAACCCAAAATCGATAAAACCCAAGATTTCCTAACTCAACAATAACACTCAAAGAAGCATCGTTTTTTTAGGAAAGAGCTCTATTCTTTAGGTTATGTATTTAATGGATGTTCATATAGCGCAGCGGACAGTGCACTTGCTTCTCATCATGGCGACCCGTGATCGATAGTGTTTGCAAGTATAATGGTAGCCCGCTTGAACTCAAGGGTACTCCGGCTTCCTCCCTCATCAATGACCCCACCCAACCCTTGCAATATTACCCGTGCCAACGAAAGATATCAATATAATTAGAATAACTTGTTTATCAATCGTCTTGGAATTAACAAAAAAATGTATTTCTTAGGTAACGACAACTTATATGAGCTGACGACTGCGTTTGGATACACCCGTTTAAGGATTGAAATAAAGGACTTTGATGGCCTCGAAGGATATGCTGAATACTCGTTCTCAATAGACGACGAGTCTCTTCTATATATGATACACGTTTCATGGATATCCGGAAACATTGATGGTAGGAATTGCCTGTTATATCTTTATTGGGAATTCATCTATGAATTACATCACTTATAATACAAGACTTTTTATACAAATTGTATATAACTGCTACTCAATGTATATCTATTTAAGAATCACATTCTACAGAATCTGTTTTAAGGTGGCTCGACACACCTATCTTATTAAACAAATTTGTCAAGTACTTTGTTTAAAATTTGATATCACAATTAAAATACTAATAGAAGATACTTTTTGATTATTTGTGCTTTTTATTGTTTATTCAGAAACAGTGAAAACAATTTTTTTTTCATGCAAAATAGTTATCTTAGATCATAAAATATGAATTTAGTCAGTTATAGATGTTCGAATTTATGCTATGATAGTAATATTTCTTGTAAATTCTATTTAAGTCTAAAGATATAAAACAAAAAGATATTTCTAATTATTTAAAAAGTCAAAGATTACCTAACCTTCTCTTATATAGGTAGCAAGGGACAGTTTCGGATTAAGTACCCGTCAATATTTTTGTAAAATTTAGAGTTGCTTACTTGAAGGCTTATTAGTGTTGCTAAAATTCATGAAATTATTTCTAATGATTATCATTAGTTAGAGGGATGTCTCTTGTTGAAATTGGTATGCAATATATAGGCCCTAAATGTTAAATACATGAGAATCAAAAGTAAAATTTGAATCTTGCAGCTATGACTGTTGTGTTGACTTTGCACAGTGAAATTGCAAGTTACAAACGGGAGGTAAAATAACTCAAAAGTAGTTGGACATACTAAACTCTACATTGATAGGTTCCTGACATGTGATGATGCAACATGCACACGGTACAGAATGTCAACCCTTTATAGGGAATAAGCTGAGGGAGGTCTAAAAAGCTGAAGAATCGTGAAAAATACGCAAAATATGAAAGGGTCGAAATCTAAGAAAAACCTATATGTAAAAAACTTTATACGTTTTGACTAGTAATTTTCCTCAGAAATTATTGATTGGCCTTATTAGGAGTGAATTAAAGGTATTTGTGCTGAATGGGAACTGATGAAACTCTAGTTACGCAGTTCCAAAGACACACATTCCCTGTCTACAGTGAATTGTATAAAAAAAACTGTCCCCTGCCACCATATTTTATTCTTAAGTTATATTATGCATTAATTGATACCAAATTTGAAGCTAGCAGGTCTTCTACATCTAGTGTGTATAATACATTTTTTCTAGTTTATTAAAAACATGCAACAAAAATATAAAGTTTGAATATTTTTCTAATTATTCTTTTAGACCCATGTGCATTGAATTTTGAAAGAAATTTTATCAAGAACAATTCCAAAGACTACATATGTAAAATCAATCATTTGTAAAATAAGTTACTCTAAAGTTAAAGAAACGTCGTACTTCGACTTGTAAAATCAATAACTTGCAAAATAATCAATTACTCTGAAGGGGGTCCTTTTTTCTTTCCTTTTTTATTTGCTATATAAATTAAATTCTTACTTACAGATAGATTATGGCTTACAGACGGCGCTTCATTTTGCACTCTGGATCAAGATAATGATGGAAGCAAGGCAAAAGTGTGCACAAGTGACTATCACGGAGGCTGGTGGTATAGCTTCGATGCTTATTGTACAGAGGCTAATCCGAATGGCTTATACTACCATACGTATACTCAAGAAAAAACAGGAATTTTCTGGTTTGGTTTTGGCAGCTCCTCTTACCATACTCTTAAAGAAGTTCGAATGATGATACAAAAACCATAATGTCATTAAGGAGGGTGGATGGTCAACAAGTTTACCATCAGATCTGCCTTAAAATTTTAGATATAATTTTTTTGGCATAAAATGTCATTTAATAAAAAAAATTTTTAAATATTTAGCTTTAAAATTTGATATTTCTTTATCTTTGTACATAGCTCTTAGTCTAGAGAGTTAAATATACCCTATAATGGACCAAAACCATCTAGCATCTTTATACCACTAAGGCTTGAAATGAATTTACTGTACATGCATTAAAAAAATCACAAAATTTGTTACATATATCAAATGAAAACGAAACCAAAAACAAAACCTAAAAACAAGTAGTTCTGGAATTTTTTACTCTATAATTTGTTCTTATTGTGGCGTTTTCATTTGATATAATCGGTGTGACATGTATATAAACGTAAAAGTATTTATCTTTGATGGTGCATTTTTGTTGATTACCCATTTCAAAGATGGGCTTCATTTTGTTGATTTCTTTGCTGGAATAACAGTTTGTTTAAAGTCGTGTTTTATGATTATTGAAGAACTCAACATGCTATTAATTTTTTCAAGCATTTATTTGATTTTATAGAACTTAAGAATCCTTATCTCTGAAAGTCGTCAAAGCAAATGGTTTTCAAGTTCATATTAATCATTTACAATTATTAAATAAACTTCAAAAGTTTTCTAAGTAGTCCATTATATTTTTGACATACAAAAAATACATAAAGCTTCAATGGAATCAATTTTATCATAAATCATAATTTGCTTAATGTTATACAGTGAAATAGATTAATGGTAAAAACAAAATACTGGGTTACCTAAAAAAAAATTTCAATTGCAGGTTAAAATTTATATCTTTATATAAGTCAATTGTTTTGAAAAAAAAAACGTGTACAAGAAATTATCGAACATTACTTAATTTTCCATCATTAAACATCGAATACTCTACTCTGAACAATATCATCACAGAGGTGAAAACCTGTTCAAAATTCATTGTATATCCATGCATTTGTATGCATGAGTATCGATGTAATGGCATCATTTTATCATAAAAAAAGACTTGCTTAAAGCTACCTTTATTACAAATGATTTTAAAAATCTACAATGCAATAAAAAAGGACAAAAATATTTTTACGAAATAACATGAAAGTATCGCCTATGATGGGCTCTTAACATTGTTTAAACTGTCAGGAAATAGCGTGTTAGACCTCCTGCCGCAATCACGTTAACTCCTTTATGAGTCGCTGGCTTCTTCACATTTTAAAGTTTTTTGATGTACATATATCAAGAATATAAACGTACATCTTACATCGCCATTGTTATTAAGTCGCGCTAAAATTCATAAAGATACACGTATTCAAAGTCAAAATTTTTATCTTTATTTTTGTCCTTAAAACTTACTGTATGAAGAGAGGGATGATTTTTTAAACATTCACATGCTTTAAAAGAACACGGCCAGTCTTTAAGATCAAGATTAACGGAGCTTCGGGCCGCGGGAAATTTTTCTTGCAGACATGACTGTAAGTGGTCATTATGTACACATAACAAAAGATGGTAGGAATCGTTGCGTTATTTAAGAAAACATTCACATCCGTTTTGTTTATTGATTTTCAACATGTCAATAATTAAACGTTCACTTTTTATTCATAAAAAGTTGAAAAGGTTCTGTTTTTAAGTGAATCAAATAGGAACTCAAGTGCTCTCAATCTCTCTGCAAACAAGTCGATGTACCAGCAAGAGTACATCTCGTTTTACAACAACGTGAGAAATTGCAAGGTGTTTTTACGAATACTAGTACTTACTTCAATTCAAATAAAGACACATTTTTCCATAACAAAATCATTGTCTATAATTTCTACCTAAAATATACTTCTACCTTTGCAAAATAAGGTTTTAATGTGATGCAAATGATACTTGATCAAATGCAGACAATATATACTGCGCACGTACATTTATTTACTTTGCCGAAGTTAGAATCTAAAATTGTCAGATCGTGTGCAACAGGAAAGTTCAAGCAAGCTGGCTGTATATTTACGCACCTAAGTTGGAAAACTTAGAAAACACGTCTCTAGAGGTCACTATAAAACAAGTCTAAACAGGAACGGATAATGAAATAATGGTTTGATAATGAAATACCTATTTAGATAGATGCAGAAAAGAGCACATGATATGTCAAAAAACTATGGATGAACGTTGGTATACCGATAAGCTAAAAAAAAAAATAAACACTAATTTACAACGCTGAAATTTTCATTGTGCTTAGGCATTTTCTTTATATTTCTTCATATATCAAAGGCGAGATATGCAGTTATGTTTTCGTTTATTAATATTTTAAATAAATATGGTAATACTGAAATGTTTTTTGAACCTCAATTATATTAAGACTATCTAACATTTTTTTCGTGGTCGGGGTATTTTTTTGCCAAGGAATTTTAATGAAATATATAATATTCTTTTATGTATCTCTTTAGGTCAACGAAACAATTCATTAACAAAACAAGGCTAATTATTTTGCCCGTAAAATTATTTATTCAATATAAAGTCCCTATCTCATTGTACAATCATTTTTTCTTTAGCGTGGGAAATTTAAAATATAGATGACTCACAATTGTGCAGAATTTTGAGCATCATTATTGGCATCTTTTGAACTATAATAATAAACAGCATGTGGTATTTTATTTTTAAAGCAAATGAGATATTAAACACTTATGAGCAATAAACTATTATTATGTTCCCCTTCAGGTAAACAGACTTTTAAAAATATATGAATTCTTCGTCTCTTTGTCGCTTTGTAGGAAAAAAACTCTTCAATGCAACGGGAAAATGATGGATATTTAAGTGTAGAATTACAATACTTGCAGATCGATCAGTGCGTAATTAACTTCGAAAGTGTTTTAATCTCTTATCTCTTAATCCATTGCGTCCCATGGGGGACATAGGGCGGCTACAGTGGCTTTCCATCTTCTTTTGTCTTTTGCAATGAGTTTCGCTTCTCCCCAGGTTTTGCCAATTTTCTTCAAGTCTGATGTCAGTACTCTAAGCCAGGTAATCTTTGGTCTTCCTCGCTTTCGCTGTCCTTGTGGATTTCACTCCAAGGCTTGCCTTATGATGTTAGTATTTGGTTTCCCTAGAGTGTGTCCTAACCAGTTCTACCTGCGTGTTCTGATTGTTGTTTCTACTGGTTGCTGTTTGGTGATTCTCCACAAGTCTATGTAGTGATTTCATCCGGCCAACTTATCCCCAGGATGTTTCTTAGGCACTTGTTTAAAAAGATATGGACTGAATGCATGGCTATTGATGATTTTCTCCAGGTTTCAGACCCATACAGGAATACCGATTTCACGTTGACGTTGAATAATTTGAGCTTGGTGCTTGTTCTTAATGCCCTGCTTCTCCACACTGGTCTTAAAATGGCAAAAGCTTGTTACACCTTCCTTTTTCTTGCCTTAATGTCTTCATCTGTGCCTCCAGATGTGCTGACAATACTTCCTAAGTAGGTGAAGTTTTTAATGTGTTTTGATAAACATAATTTATTTTTTACTGACCACATGACATTGTAATACATGAGAAATTATAAGTCAGTTTTCATGAGTCACTTGATTTTGTTTTGGATTTGTTATGGATATATTTCTACACGATGCTATTTTACATCCAAAACTTAACAGTTGGTTTATATCCTGATATTGATAGGAAATTATTTCCCAAAATGTTTCGCTAATATTGACCAAACAAAGGTTTACTTATATAACGCCAATATCTAAGAATAAAGAACTAAATGTTTTTTTGCGAACTTACTCTGCCAAAAAAAATGAATCCCCATTTTGGCGTGAAGTGCCGCGTGCAGAAGTACAGAATGGTGTGTTGGACTGGATATTTGTGATAGCAGGATTTGTCGGCCATGGAATTCAACCAACTACCAAAGCGACTTGTAATAAAATTCAAACGAAGAGCTAAATATATTGAAGTTAAAAAAAATGACATGCGGTGATAACGAACAGTGTTCAAATTCAAAAGTCCAAAGGAAAAATACACAAAGGAGCAAAGCAGCAAACACGGACCTCTTAAAAAAATAGAGGTAGGATCAGGTGCCATAGAAGAGTAAGCATCCTCTGCTGACTGACGTTTTTCATACTAATTGTTAGACCATAATTTATCACCTAATTGTCTACGGACTTATCCTTCTTTTCCCGATTACGACAAAGAGCACATGGCTGGTGCGACCGGTCAGCAGAGGATGCTCACTCCTCCTAGGCACCTGATTCTACCTCTATCTTTTTGGAGGTCCGTGTTGCTCTGCTTTGAATTTGTATTTCGTTTTATGGTTTTTTGAGATTGTTGACGGTTTGTTATTGTCATTTTTTCATCCTACCTCAACCTTTTTCGTGTTGCTCTGCTTTGAATTTGTATTTCGCTGTATGGATTTTTAAGATTGTTGACAGTTTGTTATTGTCATTTTTCATTCACAGATTATATTTTTTGTTACATAAGATCCATTTTAAACGTAAACATAGTTTATACATGTATCAATTTCAACTCTGAATTTGAATCGTTGATCCCTGTTCGAAGAAAACTTACTTGTGGAAGTGTTTAACTCTCTCTCTCTCTCTCTCTCTCTCTCTCTCTCTCTCTCTCTCTCTCTCTCTCTCTCTCTCTCTCTCTCTCTCTGCAGTTGTGCTAGTCAGAGGTTAACAACTCGGCATCTCGTAACCCATATCTGATCCAAATCACCACACTAAAGCAAAAGCGTTAGGTCATTTCATTAGCTTTTTATTTTTAAATTATCAATAGACGCGCTGATTTATAAGTAAATGCTATCGGTGATTGGTGTATTAAAGGATTTGATATGTGCGTATGCAAAGACATAAAAGTACAACAATAAAAAAAGTTATGTGTTGGCAATAATGATTATGTCATTTATGTACTCTTCACTAGATATTTGTCTTTTGTAAAATCCATTTATCTAAATCTTGAAAATAATGGTTTAACCATTAGCTGAATTTGAAAATAAGCCACCAAATATTTTTTTGGCAAACAAAATTTGAGAAAGAATCCATTAATAAATAAGTCTTGAATTATCCTCTGTCGGTCGTCTGGTCAACACAAATGGAAGCCGTTTTATAGACTAAGTGTAGATTTAGCTATGACCTAATTCTATGGTATAGCTCTAGTATATCCTGCAGTTATAGCGAGAATTATCATAACAAATTACGTCTTACACAGTTAAGCCAATTCACATACGTGCTATGAACTTCTTTAAGGTTAATTCCTTACTGATGGTTTATGAACTTAAAGGGGGGCACTCTCAAACTGCATGGTGTACCGATGGTAACTTAAGGAGGCGGACTTTATTTCCATTGCGCATGTTTTTGCGCATTCTAGTATAATACAGTGTATTTATACTTCTTCTGAATTTTTTCGATATCATTTATAAAATTGATCACAATTAACAAAATACAGATAAAAATATTTAAATTTTTTAAGGATTTTTTAAAAAGGATTTTTCCGTTGTACAGTAGGTGAGCGTTGCCATTGTGCTTTTATGACGTTATGATAAAATGAAGCTTTGTAGGAGTACGTGAAAGAAAAAGTAAAAATCGTATGCCGTTGAAATTTTATACACAGAATGATGCTATCCTTTAGGGCATTTTTCTTATTTTTTGAATGAATCCATGATACCAATCTACATTTGTAATGCTCCAAATATATAGCAAAATTTGGTTTTTTTTAGTATATTGAGATGCCCCCACTAAAAACCAGACGGTAGAATTTAGTATTTTTTTACATATAAGGTAAAAAACGATATTACAAATCACATATTTGAGATATTTGAGAAAAAAAAAGCTATTGTAGTTTTTAGTCTGCTTCCAAGTGCGGAAAATGACAGTTATCTATATATTCATATAGTATCTGTACCTCTATTTTGAGATGGTCACTAAAAAGAAAAAAAAAAGAGTTTTGCTATTGTAGTTTTTCCGCAAAAAACCCCAAATCGGCCTCCTTAAATGGAATATATACAGACCAGTATGTGAACTATCAGTATGGAATTTATTGGTTTGAGTTAGGCGGAGGGTGGACCCTAAAAGAAACAAAAATGATGCTTAACAACCATACTTTGTTTAATCAATGGCATGTCATTGTTTGTCACACAATCTATTTGGGATTTTTGTTGTGACGCTTTTCACCCAATCAAATGTTGTGTTTTCTGTTTAGCTTAACTTACCAAATGAAAGTAATCACATTGTATTTTATTATTACGTTTTGTTCCGTAAAAGAAATTAGAATACCTTGTCTCTAAAATGTCCGAGGAAAATCATCATGCTCTTGAATCTGATTCTGCGATAGAATTTCATCTGAAAAGGCCTCAGTAGACTCTAACTCAGCTTTCAATCGCTTTGTTTTCAAAATTTCCAACCGCTCTGTGACTTCGACGAAAGTGGCACTTATAATCCGCCTAGCTTCAATAATTTTTTAATTGTACAAATGAATTTTCTTTACTGTTTCACTTTATTATGATAAATAAAGTGTTGTCTTGTCAAAAGTAGTGTCATATTTATTTATTAAGATTAACAAATTTAGACAAATACTTGTAACATTGTTGAACAATTTTTTGTTACGTCATGTTTATCGAAGCGGCTTTCTAGGTCATCACAAAAAAGGAAGTATGGAGCAATGTTATCGTCATAATTTCCAACAAATGTAAATATAAGAAGTAAGGTATCATTTTTGGATGTATATCAGGATATAAATACGAGTTGGTATGTGATCAAATCTTTTCATAAAGCCCTAGGGGCTTTATTGGATTTGATCACGTGACCAACCCGTATTTATATCCCGATGTACATACAACAAGAGGCCCATGGGGCCACATCGCTCACCTGAGCAACAATAGCTTTATTCATGTATGGGCGCTCAAAGGATATTGTGCCATATGGCCCTCGGTAGAATAACAAAACATAAATACCGTAAAGTATCCGAATTTTACACTTAATTTTGCATACACTTAATCTTTGACATTGTACCTTGATGAAATACCATTTTCACTGCAAGAAGATCCTATGCAAGGTAATAAACTAAATTTTTGGTAGGGGTACACTGTTAACTTCCAATTTCCTTTATTTTAGTTCTGCCCCCCCCCCCCCCCCCCCCCACACACACACACTTCATAAAGTGATCAAAATATATGAGCATATAGGTACATTTTCTTCAAATTACTTTCTAGTTATTGTATTTTATTTTAAAAATTCCTATATGTGAAAGAAGAAATTGTACCTCAATGCGCTCAAATTAAAAACATAAAAAAATTTAATTAGTCTTCCTCATCAATAAACGATTGTTGCTTACCTGGCGTGAACTCATGTGACGTTTTATAACCTTACTCGATCGATGAATACACTCGAATGAAAAATGTTGCCACGTGATATGTTAAGAACTATTATAATCAATGTATTGACAGGCATATCACTCTATTTTACTAAGGCCCACCCATTATTTTCATCTTTATTAAAAAACAACAAATGGCTACAAACCAAGATGATTTTCCGCTATAATATTTTCTCAAGAATAGCGATAGTGCATTTATCCCCGTAACAGTAATGTGTCAGAACTATGGAAACTGTTATAAAGATGTCGTTTTTATTTACTTGTGTCTGAAAAACTATCAAAATTGGTGTAGATTCCATATAATTGATCGAATAAGGAGGGGCCCCAGAAAGCAGTTACAGCATATCATCATTTTAGCAAGACATTTCTAATGATCAACCAAAATTTCAGCGTCAATCGTACAATTATAAACAAGATACATAGCTTGGTTTGAGTCATGTTTTTGTTCACACGAGTTTATTACATTCAACTTAAGATTTTGGTATTTCCTATTCAGCATAGCTGCATTTAAAATATATAAAATATAAACAAACTAAAGCATGACCTCAGCTCTGTGTACAAACATAGCATTGTGCGCAAAGCTCTGTATTTTGCTTATAACTCGAAGCTTGACTCTCAGATACGGTTAGTAAATATAAAATTGTAAACAATTAAAAGAAAAGAAAAATGCACTAAAACAAAGAACACAATTTATTTTTCATCATATATATACTTATATATTTCTAGCAGCGAAAATAATCTCCGTTTAGACTGAAAATGATGAGCATTTTAACAAATCATATGGCATTAATCAACCAGCCGGGATCTTGCACCCATGGATTTCGCTTTTTTTTTTCTTTATCTAAAATCGAAACTGCGTAGACAGAGAGATTCTTGGACCTAAATGATCTACTATTCCACAAAAGACATTATACAAAAACTTGACAAATAATGGTATGAACGTGCATTTTATAAATCGGTTAAATGTCATAAAAAATGTGTGGAACTGAAAGGTGTTTACTTTGAAAAAGAGTAACATGTTTGACATGCATTCAGTTGTTTGACATCACCTGACGTCGTGGAAATATGAAATGGTGCTCCCTAAATCTAATTCGCGCAAAGTAAAAATCGCTGTCTCTTTTGAAAGAAAATTAAAATTCAAATGATTTTTTGCATACTTATTTTCAATTGGTAGTCATTTAATAAAACATACGCCATCCTACAAAGTACACAGTAATTTTGCCGTAAATCACTTTCTCCGCGAACTTTGCTAACAACCCTCGTACAGTTGATTGAAAAAAAAATCATGAAAAAATCATTTCATCCATTAATATAGGTATTCGACAAGGGTAAAAGCGTACATATGTATATTCTTTGGATGTTTCGTATAGACTAGTTAAATCTTTCACTGTATTATAATTTATCATAAAAGCCTCAGTGATAGGCATAATAATCAAAATATTATGTTTATTTAAATAAAAAACAAAACTGGGTCAAACTTAAAAGGTGCGATATACGGATTATATAAAACTCGTATCACCCGACTTCTTGTAATATGATAAAATAATAAACAGCAATAAGTGGAGTTCTGAACATAATTATAAGGCAAAATGTTAACTCTATAGCCATCTGAAATAATTTATTAATTAGTTTATACAAATAAAAGTGACATTACTAAATGGCAGGCGTGCATTTTAAATGGACAGTCGTAAGAATTCTGCGTTAGAGTTTTCTCTTTATTTTTAAGTCATTCGCGAATTTTTTTTATATAAATTTGCGTATAGAAAAGAATATTTTTATCTATGCATTTTTTTAGTACAGTGAAGTAAAAGACTAACGTACAAAAAAAAATAAATAAATAAAATTAGCCATCAAGTAAACGGCAGGCGTTTAGATTATGGATTCTGCGTAAAAGATTTTTTACTTACATGATTTTTACTAATTTAGTGTTATTCAATAAATATGGTAATTTTTTTTATCAATGTGATCATTTTTTAAGTTAGAAAATATACAAGAAAAACATTAAATCACTCATCAGGTAAGCGGCAGGTGTGTATTTTTCTCGGCGGGCGTATGCATTCTGCGTAAAAGTTGTCTACCTATCCGATTTTTACTAATTTTGTGTTAATTAATGAATATAAAGTCAACTTTTCATTGCTATTAGAATTTATTTTGTTAGAGAAAATTAAACCGTTAAACAATTAAACAGCGGGAATATATATTCTTCTGCTGCCGTATGAAGAGTTATCTATCTTTACCAACAGCTTTGATTTTTCGTCGATAAATCCGTAAAAAAAGCGTTTAAAAATATTTTGTTTTGTGAATTATGATTATTTTATCAAATTAAATCATAATCAATAATTATTATATCGATATACAGCCGTATTTGCCTTGGGACTTATTTTAGTATCACCCTTACGTAGAGAGATCGTACCGAATTAAATGTACAAATAGTTGTGCATCAGATTTTGCTCATTTTTGTAAACAATTAGCTGTCTGATTTACCGAAGTCTATATTTGATTCGATACGTAAAAATTCCAAAATACAGGCGATAGTTCCCCTCAAGTTAAAAAGAAACGAAACGAAAATCGAAACAAGCTAAAACCACCGTCAGAATTGAAAAGGTCAACGCATTGAAATATTTAAACTCAATTTACTTCACAAAAAAGGCACAAATATATTTTGGATGTTTCAAATATTCCCTTCGCACGTAAACTGTTCCACAACAAACAAATTCATCTTTGTCAGTTTGACCCGTTTATCATGCGTCCAACATGGCTTCTAACAATGAACCTGGTTTTCGATATATGAAATATCGAGCCCGAAGTTAAACTGATTGACCCCTATTCTCTCTGTCTTATTGTTATTTTCGTAAATTACTCAAACTTGAAACAGAATTAGCCCATAATTTTTACATAAGGATTAATTATGCTAAATTACGTTGAATTTGACTCAGTAGTTCTTGAGAAGAAGATTTTTAAAAATCCACCCCCTTTTTCTATAGTATCGAGGTTTTCTCCGTTTTAAATAAAGATGGGTCTTTCATTTCTGCAATTTATATTCATCTTACCATAAGGACGCTTTGTGCCAAATTTGGTTGAAATTGGTCTGGTGGTTTTAGATTAGAAGTTCAAAATGTGAAAGTTTACAGACGGACGGACGGACAGACGGACAGACGGACGACGGACAAAATGTGATCAGAAAAGCTCACTTGAGCTTTCAGTTCAGGTGAGCTAAAAATGATACCTTATTTCATAATTATATGAATTATTTATAACGTTATACGTCTGATTTTAAAACAAATATTGTAAACCCAAAACGAACCTCAGTACAAACAAATCAATAACTTTACTACATCAAAACATACAGAGTTGTTTTTAAATGTATAGTTTTGATAAATTACCTTTGATTTAAGGCAAAAATAGTAAATTAA
Organism: Magallana nippona; assembly: GCA_033439105.1. Lineage (NCBI taxonomy): Eukaryota > Metazoa > Mollusca > Bivalvia > Ostreida > Ostreidae > Magallana > Magallana nippona. Next base: position 18,663,547 of record CM065924.1, read on the forward strand.
ACATCTTAAACTTCCATGCAGAATAATAACAGATTGACATCAGAGTAGTTTTGCATTCCATAAAGAATTATTTGACAGATTATTGTTCATTCTATCAAACACATTATGTGAAAATACTTTCATTTTCATCAATTTGTGTTACTAATGCATGTATCGTTTTAATTTGTTGTCGTTTTTTAACAATACATGTATTAAAATAAATCAGTTAACGATCATATTAAGCATCAGAATGCTTATTTGTTTCGAAATAAAGATTTGAATTATACTCATTTCGAAGTTGTATTGTCTCACAGATAATTAGTTTTCTTCCAATTTCGCCCATACAAATCCTTTAGTTATATATTTTTCTTTAAACGCCTTTAAACAAGCATTATAAGTTGGAGCCTTCAAAAAAGGATATTTATTGTTGATTTTGTATTGTTTAGATATAACAGTTAGTATTTCCAAACTCATATGTGTTGGGATTTTTTTATTTTGGTTTTTTTTTTTTTTTTGTTTTTTTTTTTTTTTGTTTTTTTTTTTTAGAAAACATACGTCACAGTTAACAACCACATAGGCTATATATACAAGTTTGTCCCAACAGACAAAACATAATTACAATTGTTGCCTATTTTATTCTCATTCCCTTTCATTCCCTTCGCACACATCTCTCATACAGCTTAACCAATTTACAAGCAGAGAACGTCATCAGCAATACATCATCACTGTAACGTGGATGAGCCAGGCGTTCTCCAAATGACAGTAAAGACAGCTTCAGTTTTATAAATTTATTTACAAAAGAACAAATGAAATATATTTACAGTATCAATTTCACACCCACACTCGCTCAAACCCTATACTCATTCAATTTGCTGAAATTAATAACCCTACTTTAGCAAAATTAAGAAAGAAAATATGAAAAAAAAAAATTTTATGGACGTAATACCGGTATATAATGGTTTTCTGTAAACTTAAATTATGATTGCCACACTTCACATGAAAACTTATTCTCAACTGTTCAACACAATTACTAAATATTCTATCACTTGTGTTCAAGTCACGCAATCACTTATCTCGATCACTGATCATCTGCACATATTTCAATTCTGATGTCACGGAGTCGACTAGACTTTTCTCCTTTATTTCCACCGTGGGGTCCTTTCAGGGCTGTAGTCCTTGACCTTAGGTACCTTGGTGGTGTTGAACATCAGGGTTGTTCTCCCCACTTGGCATTACCATTGTATGACCAGGTAAAATCGCTACAAATTATTCCAGCAATAAGTACAAATAAAAAATGTAGGTAACCTGATTATGGCAACATTATTTGATAATATTGTTACACAATAATTATTTGATAAATGTCTGTCAACAATATGTAAACAAAGTTGAGCTTCGTAGCAACATGTAAATAATAACAAAATAAATATGGGGCACACTTCGGGTCAATAAATTCCAGTCAATCACTTCCGCCCAAGACATTTAAATCAGCAAGTTTTATCATATACCAAAAAATACGCATAGAATAACGTTCAAAGCAATACGGGTCTAGTATAAGGCTTTATCGATCATATAAAACTGGCATTTATACTTCCACGCAAAAGATACGCTCGACTGCTCATACAGGTAAGTTCAACAGGTGAATGCTGGCTAAGGTTATTTTTAGCTCAACTAATAAACAAGAATTACTAGTCGAATACACAAAAATACTGCATAAAACGATAAAATATACTTACCGCAGTTTGATATCCGTGCTCACTTATTAACAAGGTTCATGCACAATGCATAGTGATGGTGCAATAATGACGCTCAGTACAGCAAATATGAGCTGCCCTCAAAATCGTGTCTTGTCACACGGCAGATAACCTGGGAATGACCAGGTGTCAGCGGTTCTACCTGACTATGTATTTGCAGATAATAATGGATAACCCGTATTAAAGATTTAAAGGGCCATTAAGCTAGCCTTGTGATAGTATACAAGTGATTGTCACAATCACTTGTTGTGCATGTGTAAATTTACAGATGAGGAGTTCACGTGACTCTTAATTGTTTGGGGTTTTATTTTTATTGTTTTTAGTTTTTGTTTCAGATTAATGAATTAGTTTATGTTTACGTAAGATTGCCTCATTTAATATCAATGTCAAGAAATTTCATCATGCATGTACAGTTGTAAAGGATCTCTGCTTGTTCAATCCTCGAACAAGGACGCCAGTTTCAATGGGAGAGCAAAATTATTCCAAGTGTAAAATTCAAAAGGCGTCCACTTTTTACTTTTTCTTTTACGTTCTTTCTTATATTATACTCAAAAAAAGCTTCATTTCATCATAACGACATAAAAGCATAATGGCAAAGTGTACTTTTTATCTGTAAATAAGATATATAGTTGCTGAAGTATTATGTCTACCTAGGTTCAGAGTTTTCCAGTCTTGCTCAGTTTACAAGTAATCTACTGCTGGTACTTATTGCGTAAGCTTTAACTTTAACATGCAACATTGATAAGCACTGTTGAAAGTAATCAAGGATGGGATCAATATAGTAATACCAGAGATTCAGTTGCCACACTATTGTATGCTCTCCCTAAGTCTCCACTTGAACAAATTTAGCCCTCGGGTAGTCATGCTACAAATAATTTCCTTATCAACTTTGATTTTTGCTACAGCGATTTCAAAAATTGAGGAGAACAGATTTGTATTTTGGGGAACAGTCTCACCAAATGAAAATATAAGTGCAGTCTTGGATATCACAATACCTAGACATGGCAATCCTATTCTACGGTGCGGTGCCGAATGCAGAACCAGGAACAATTGTTCAGGAATGGACATTTGTGAAGAAATGGGTCGGTGTAGAATTTGGAAAACAACTTCTCTGGAGAACTTGAATCTAAATGAATCAGCTGTTCAAACATGTCGACGTTATCTAAAGGTACCAGTCTTAGTCTTCTAAACAAAATTGGTTTTATGAACACAATTGAAGCATTCGATCAATTATGAGATCAGATTGAATTGTAAATTAATGAAACAGTAACAATCATAACAGAAATATAAAAATTCCAAAAGGATATATTCATGAAGAAAACTGATTTTAATCAGAGTTTAACTATGATAACAATTAGATTTTGCAAAATAGCATGTACTTTTGAACATTTTCCAAATTATCAACCTCTGATTTTTTCCTTTTTTATTATATTTTTTTTTCAGAATAGTTTTTTAAGGACATTTCACATTTAGATCAATCGTATTTATGAATATCTTTAGTTGCTGCTTGTTGTTTTTGTAATTTGACTTATTTTTGGGAGGGGATAAATATTTATTTTGATAATCATTGATTTAGTTTTTGAGGATTACACTGGGTTTTTTATTGAATCATATTTTTGTGAGTATGATATATAACATATTTTAGAAATGTTCATATTCTGATCTGATCATTTTAACTTATTATATATTTATATAAAAGAAAGTACATCAGTTGCATACATCATTGCTAATTTTACATATTTGTTCATTTATCATTACATGTAGTACATGTATATGTATCTTCACAAAATCAACATGAAATGATTTTGTTCAATACAGACCTCTAACCTTCTATTTAGGAGTTTAAAATCAAATCATAACCTCAAGCATTTAATCCTTATAACGGCAAGAAATACAATAAAACAAATCAACTATTTATTGTCAGATAGATAGAATTTTTTTTTTCTAATTTCTTAATTTTATAGGTTAATCTAGGAAGCGGTAGATTATATTCCAAATGCCTTATTTCTCTCTGTCAGTATTTTATTATTCTGAAATGGATCTCTTTCGCGCTATTTCGATAGACATTCGTGGTACCAAGCCAACAGGAAATTCTTCTCATCTTATCGGCGCCAAACATCTTATTTTTATATATACCCTGTATTGAATTGTTCTAAAAGAGTTTTATTTGGACTACTTCGCCACTGCTTTTGACAAAAATCGGTGTTATGGGTGCATCTTTTAGCTCCAGAAGTCCGTGGGACACATTCGTGAACCCTCTTATTTGGGCACTTGAATTGTTTTATGTGTCGAAATGACAACGAAAAAATTATAAAACATAAATAAGTTATAGAACAAATACATTATAGTATATTATATAAAATGGAGAAAAACTTGGATCGAATAAACCTATTACCTTTGAAAAATAAGTAACTAAATCAAACAGTCTGACAGAATTTTAAACAAATTGCCTTAACATTAATAAATAATCTTCTTTTTCGATCATGGACCTCTAATTATATGTGTCCTTTGGGAACTGAAATACATTTGTACTGCAAGAATATGAATTAAATTTTGTCAATATTTTTTAATTACACTAATTTAAACAAATATAATGCAGTTTTTTTTTTTATCTTTTTGTGTAACATTTTGCAGCCCTTTCTCAAAATTATGGTGATGAAAACCTTTGTATAAACATAATTTTGAACTAAATTATATAATACTATTTCTTTGGTTTCATCAATATTTGGTAATTGAAATAATTTTACAATTTCACACCTACGTAAATTTGTGAAAAATGATCCTTGCAATACAATGTTATTAGAAATTGAACTTCAATGGATATTTTACGCGGGGGTGTTAAGGAAGCATATGGAATCTTTGTTACATGTAATTCCATAAAATCACGAATCCTAGTTATTATGTACCTATTCAAAAATTTAAACATCGAAACGTAGTCCAAAAACAAATAAAAAGTACTGGAGACAATATTTTTTCACAATTAAATTGTATTACGTAGATTTACACATTGATGACGTCATCACTTAAAGTGGAATGTCGTATAAATTTGATCGGAAAGACTGTAAACAAGATTTAAAACATGAGTAATCTAAGAACTCTAATAAAGTATTTTGGTGTGATTTCTTGAGAGTTGAACAATAGAATATTGGAAGAGATGTTAATCTTATCAATCATTCGCTAAAAGGTATGTAATTTTGCTCTTATTTCTCGGCCAGGCTTTCCTCTGTCGTTGTTTACGATATAAAAACAGACTACAACAACACTGCCTTGTATAAATTGAACTTCAAATTTAACACGTATCAATAGTTTGATCAATGCTTAACTTGAAAAATACTGCTAGAATCCTGCGTTTTGTGTTGCTTTGATGCAACATACCGTTTTCTGTGCAAACTGTGTAAAAGTTAGGAAGGTTTTTTGAGAACCAGATAAATAACTATTTAATCGAGGAGAATTTATGATTCTAACAGCAGTTTTGATAAAACTGAAATGTTTGCCATCACTTGATATGCTTATTGTTTTGTGGAAACCGCGGGGTAGTGTTGTTCTATCTCAATTTATGTTAAGGAATATACGTAAGCTCTTACTACGTGATAACGCACCGATGTGGCAGTAATGTACTACCCGATTTTATTGCTTTGATCTATTTCAAAGGAAAATACAAGTTTTTGATCTGATTCAGACCCGTTATTTAATCTTACGACTTTGTATATAACATCTAAATAAGACGCTTTATTACCCATATGCTTCCTTCACACCCCGCGTATTTCGTGGATCAACTCAACAACATCCTCAAACATGGGATATAATATATGCATGTTCGAGAATTTTTTTTTTCCCACGACAAAATGCGGTTTTTAACAGCATATGTGACAAATTTTAAGATGTTTAAGATAAATTATATTACGAAATTGTGTTTTCAATTTAATGCCAATCAATGTTAACCATATAATATAAAATATGGTACATAAAAAGAAAGTAGTAATGAGTGTGATTATAAATTTAATAAAATCATACTGTATATATGATTAAGCAAAAAAAGAAATCTATTTATTTTTATTGTACATGTAAGAAGAATATAGAGAGACAATCGATGATGCTTTGTAAATGGTGAATATTAGGAGTGCTCATCATGTGAAAATGTTCAACGCTTAAATAATTAATTTTTTCAGTGCTCGTTTACCAATAAGGCTTATTTTTCAATCCTAAAGGCAAGAAATAGACTATATTCAATTTGCTTAATGATGCAGGTTATTTATATGTTCAAAAGGGTACAAAATAGAAAACTTGACCAAAAATGAACTCAGCAGTTTATTACGGAATTTATCGGAGCCTACACTTGTTGTGTTATAACTTATACTTTGTCATATTTTTTATTGTCTTATCGACATATAAACTATTATGTCGTTTTATTTATGTACATATTTTGAATTGTATTGAGGCAATTTTATTTAATTTAAATCACCTTATTATGATGATCAGTTTTCTTGCCATCTGCTATATCGACTAAACAAAATATGGGGTTATAAATAATAACTTAAGAATGAGTTTAAGTCATATCGAGAAAGAATTGTTGACATAGAACGATGTAATTGTAAACATTATAGGTATATCGACAAATATATGTTTTCATTTCTTGGGAAAATATTAAGAAAATATTGTTATCGTATGAATTTCGCGGGGGGGGGGGGGAGTTCTGATGGTACGCATGTAGACTGACAATTGTGGACTCATTGGAATTCGTATGCTTAATTTTCATGATATCGTTTATCCTTTCATCCATGAATTTAAATCCAAAACGAATTATTAGTAATAGTATTGATATATTTATCATACAAGGAACTCCAAGATATGTTGTACCCATTAACCTATGAAAAAATACTAATCTACGAGTATTGGCTCCACGAAATGCAATCCAAAATAAAGTAAGTAAATTTATACTCTAAAAATCTTTTTTTGTCAAGCAATTAACAAAATCGTTATCGGAGTAAGGGGCGATAGATATGATGCTGGGTTCACCCATCTGTCTTCAAATTGATATTACACGATCTTGAAGCAATTTTATTTTTATTGGATGATAACCCCCCCCCCCCCTCTAAACTACAATGTAATCTAACTACGATATCAACTGCTATGCATGAACTAACTACATGAGCATTGCATTTTCTCACCACCATGATTTGATGTGTGTGAGTCTTTTCTTAATTTGCGTGGTGAAAAGACTCACATAAAATCAGAATAATGAGAAAATCATGCGATTAGTCCATGCATAGTATTATTTTAAAGTAAATACAATTATTTTTATAATTTTGTTCGACGCTTTGGTAAATAAAACATTTTTTTTTGGGGGGGGGGGGGGGGGTAATATAATACGTGTAACAAAAGAGGTTCACGTACTTTAAATGTTCTACCATGTTTTCAAAACTCATATCACATGTTTAATGGGGAGTAACCCAAACATAGAAGATCATAACAAACTGATTTAATATAGATCATGCAGCAGACATCTAACTACTACGATATCAGATACTAGTATGAATTGCAATTAATGTGAAGTAATTACTGTTTTTTGTTTTTGATTTATGTCAAACTGTCGATGTCAGTCTACATGTGCTGTCTACAGCTAGATTGAAAGTGAGGTGACGTATATGTACCATTAGAACTCCCGCACCCGCGAAGTTCATTCGCAGACAAACTTTCGCAATAGGATTCCCAGAAATGAAAGCATATTGATATCGACATGACTATAAAGCATTTATTTTATTGTTCTTTGTCAAAATTTCCATCTTTATTAAATTAAATCACATTTTTAAATCATCATTTCAAACTCCATAATTTGTGAAGTCGATAACGCAGATAGCAATAACACTGGTAAAACTCAAAAAGGTGAATTAAATTATATAGATATCACAAGATACAATTCAATTCATTTGCATAAATAAAAGGTCACAATGCTTTATATGTTGACAATACAATAAAAAAGGAGAGTTTATAAGTTGAAACACAACTAGTGTAAGCCCCGACACGCTCCCGTAGTTTACCACTAAACTGAATTGCATGCAATTTCTTCTACATGCTGTAAACGCATACCACAAGCTGTGTTGTGTAAGACGTTAATAGTTAGTTTTTCATAATTCTTGTTTTTACAGGTATATTTATTAGAAATAGAACGAAATCATCAACAGTCGACGATGAAAATAAACGGTGAGATTTCCTTTGTATGTGTTTCTAGATTATGTATCAGAATCTTAAATACAATATTATCGCACATTTGTAGGTCCCCAACTCAGTTTGTAAAGAGCAAATTTGAACCATCTAAAATATTTTTGATAGTCTTCTCGAAAACCGATTTATGTTCGACATAAAGTATAATTTATTGTTTTGACTTAATTTAAACTACAGACTCGCATACTACTGAATCAACAAATCTTCTCGAAACGTCATCCACAAACGAACCAGCGATCGAAACATCAAATCTTGGTGCCACCACAACCATATATCAGTCATTATACGGAATATCGACTCAAATTGGCTCTTCCCTTGACCCAGAAACAAGTGAATCATCGCAGTTTGAAACTACGACCGTAAACGAACTAGCCATTCAAACATCAATTCATGCTGCTACTACAACAAAAGATTTCCCATCAAACGAAATGTCAAGTCAAAAAAGCTTGACTACAGCAAACCTACAAACGATTGAAACATCTACTGCTGTTGAACCGATAAACAAAACTATGGTTATAAGTGAGACATCTAGCTTTTTTGACACTACTTCTTTAGATTTACGCATAACTAGAACAACAAGTATTACTGACTCCACTGACACAGATCTACAAGCAACTGAAATACCTAACACAGAATTTCAGCTATCAACTGAAATATCGACTTCTACTGACTCAGATCTGGACATAAATAGGAAAACCGACTTAACCACAACAGAAACCCCAAGAACTGAAACAACAAATCGAATTGATTTGACCACCACCGAAAACCCAACAACTGAAATATCAAGTCTTGTTGAATTAACCACAACAGAATACCTAACAACTGACAAAACAAATCGTATTGACTTAACCACCACTGAAATCCCAACAACTGAAATATCAAGTTTAATTGACATTTTCACCACAGAAAACCAATCAACTGAAAAACCAAATCTTATTGACTCAACAACTACAGATTTACAGACACCCGAAACACAAAGTTTTATTCATTCAACCACTCTGGATCCAGCAACGTCTATAACATCAAGTTACAATGACACATCAAAGCAAAACATACAGACAACACAGTTATCATCAACTGAAATTTACTCGCCAGCGTCCAGTGAGATCTCGGTTATTGAAACCTCCACTGTCACCGACTTATCATCAGCTAACCCGAGTTCAGAGGAAACTACAACAGGTAATTTTTTTTTTAATTTTCACGGTAACATGTGGCCAGCTTGTTGTATATAATTGTAAATTCTCTATTTTCTATTTTATTCTATCTTATTTTATTTTCAATGTACTTTTTAGAACGATCAGATTTGTCCTGTATCATGACGTACGAATTTTCCGGCGGGAAAACCAATAAAGTACCTTGCCTCAACGACACATTTTCTTGGATTGTACGTTTGTCATTCTGTGGTTGTTTTTTTTTTTTTTCAAGTAAACACATTAACGCAGTCAATAAGGAGAAATTCTTTTTAAAACAAAGTATTGCATTATCGCCACTCTACGATAACGGAAATATTTATACGATATTTGTAATCTAAGAAAAAAAAAACGAATTTTCTTTTCACTTCAAGAAAGCTATTGTTTATTAAAATGGCAAAGGGTGATAAAATGTTCAACAAAAAATAACCTTTTACTTAGATTTTATGCCATAGGGTGATTGAAATGAATAAAAAGAAATCTTGCAAAATATGTATTAATCTGTTCGTATCTGACGATTTGAGGCGTTATATTATATCATATTCTACTTAATACCACAGTAGATCTAGTACTTTGACCGATACTATATATGCTATTAATTTGATAATAAAGAGAAAGTTGGGGGGGGGGGGGTTTGTTTTGTTTTGGTTTGGGCTTCTTTTTTTTCTTTTTGTTCTGTATAATCATCACATCTGTAAGGGTTGTAGAAAATGATTTTATGTGCGTTTAACTCATTAAAAGGGCTGGATAGTCGTGACCATTTTTAGACTGTATTGATCTTCTTCAGAAGATGAGCTCTGTATAAACAAATAGCAAAATGCTCAAGTTTGAAAGACAAAATTTACAGAATTTTCTCACAAAAAATTGTTTATCGCTTAACAATCATATATAAAAATCTAAGGTAGATTTGATAGGTAATTTGTTGACCTTGAGTCTCCTTAAGTTCATGAAATAATTCTGCCTAGGAATTCACAGTGTCAATGCTGCGTTGAAAATTATGAAAAGACAATTAGATCTTTCAAATTTTTAATATACATTTTAGTTCCAGCTTGTACTATCGTGTATTTTAATACATTTTCAAGCTTATACAGAGAAGATACGATGGCTCTACGTCATTTTACAGAAATTCGACGGATTATGAAAATGGTTTTGGATCTGCTACATCGGAAATATGGTTAGGTGAGAGTAAAACTTGCTATGTATTAGATAATTCTCTATTATCATCAATATCAATGTTTAAGGAAGAACATCTCCCCGTTTTAAAAAGAAGTTTGATGTAAAATTCGTTTCATATTTTGTTTCAGGTAATCAATACATCCATGAACTAACAACGGCCGGATATAACATACTGAAAATTGAACTAACCAGCTTTAAAGGGGAAGTGAGACAAATAGAATATGACTTTACCATAGAAGACAAAGTCAACAATTACAGACTTCATATTGCCGAACGTGGAATATCTAACATAAGTAAGCTATACACATCCATGTGCCATTTTATCAAATGAAATTGAGTATGGTTTAACTTATGAAATTGTGAGTTTCATTCAATTGACTTTCAAGCATCTGATACACAGCCATTTTTGTCTACCACCTTGAAGTCAAAATCCTGTTTGATCAAAAAGCAAACATTTCAGTTATATTAAATGGCATTCGAATCATAGAAACGGTATATTATTTTTCCAGGCACTTGGACATAGCAAAGAATATATTTGTTAAAAAAAAGTACAGTGTCATTGTCTGATGAAAAAACTTATCTGTCTATATGAAATATAAGTGACTTTCATTTTTGTTTCAGTTTGAAAATGGGTACTAATTCTACTTAACGCTTTCATCAGACCGATTCACAACACTTATATAACTCTTTCCTTCGTGAATTAATTAATATGTCTTTTAATTAACTTAAATAAATACTAAATTATTTTTAGCCTACCCTCTTCAGTGCTAAAAAAGAGATTATCAGTAAGTTGATATCGACCAATATGTATAAAAGATTTAAATCATAATCCAGCCAATAAATTGAATTTATGCAGTGAAGTGATTTTATTATCAATAGATGTTTTAGTGTTTGTAAAAGAAGAAAATATTTTTTTAAAGCTGTACTCAAAGAAAAGCGATTTTATTTTTTGTAATCAATACATTTCATGAATATTTATTCTTAAATCTGCATCTTACTCTAGTCTATAAGAAATCATGAGCAGAATAAAAGATCTAAGAAGGCTCTATTTCTGAATTTTATATAAAAACGTTTATTCTCATGCAAAAAAAAAATGAATACATGGTTCGCGAAAATCTCGTTGCACGAATTGTTGTCGTCGCAAAAGAGTTCTACAATGTCTCACCTACACATCGTGTTGACATTCTTCAAATCAAATGTGTTTAGAAAAAGATATAAAACTGTTCTAGAATTTAGATATCTATTACCCTGTGTACATGAATAACGTGTTTTGAATTTCATTTTTGGTAAAGACCGTCCCAGGTTACTATTTTCGTCATTTTTTAACTCATTATTACAGAAATACACATACCTGCCAAAAAAGAAAAAAGATTTCTTCTACATGTATATTCACATTTATTTTTTTTTACTCGAAGAAAATAACAAGAACGAAAACAATTTTCTTATGGAGATTTAAAATAGAAAATTGTTGACAACACTTCTCCATTTGGGAATAATCTGGACACCTCACACAATTTTTCACCATTATCATCCCGGTATTTTCATGACATTTGACGTGGGTCACTCAGATGACCTATTGCTCAGTCGTCCATTTTGTGTCGTCTCTTAACACTTTTACATTTATAACTTCTTCTTAAAACAACAATGACGATTATTACCATTCTTGATTTGGAGCATGTCAAGGATAAAATCAATCTAAATTGTGAAATGTATTACCTTACCATATGCATCCCCAGGGCATCATGGGCGGGGAAAAGGGCCAAAGTTTCAAAAATATTCTCTACTCACATGTACACATGTTGGAAAAAAACTAAATGTTCAGGAAGCCCTCTTACAAAATACAATTGAACATTTTTTACTTGTAAACTACGAGGTAAATCGTCACTCGGCCATATTGAATTATATGTATGTATTCTCTTTTGGGAAATCTACTTTCATTTCATGTGCATTGCCTGCTTGTGTGAATTATGAATGATACTGAATATTTTATGAAAGATTGGCCACAAATGGCCTTTTTTTTTACCAAACGGTCACAATTTTTGGACCCTGGACCCTACGGTATAGATAATGCGGGATTCCGCTGCCTCTCGCCTTCTTCTTTCTCCCGTCCCCTATGAAGTTTGAAATGCAAACATTAGATTCATTGACAAGTCCATCTCAGGGCTATGGTATTCAGGTGCCGTCACAGCCGGTTGGTTTGTTGTTATTTTTAGCTGTTTTTTGAAACTTGACAGGCTAGAGGGGGCATTTGAAAGGGATCTTAGAATTTTTTAATCTTATTGAATGAACATTTTTTTAAAATGGCAGGACTTCAGAGACATCAAATAATTAAGCAAACTGTGATATATACATATCTTTGGACAGATTCTAGATTAAATGAGTTTTGAATCAAACACTCTCTTTGCCTTTTTCTATTTTAGATAGTCTAGCGAAAAACGACCTTGCATTGTTCAGTACATATGACAATGATAACGATAATATCAGATCTACAAACTGTGCAGAATTATTGGAAAATGCCAGTGGTTGGTGGCACTCAAAAGCTGGATGGTGCACCGATGGTAACCTAAATGGGATCTATTCGAATCAGTATATGAACAATCACCAGGGGATCTATTGGTTTGAATGGGACGGACATTGGACTCTCAAAGAGACAAAAATGATGCTTAGAAAACAATAATTTACTGTGGTTTTATCATTTTTCGTATGATATAATTTTGGATAGATTTTGTTGTTGCTTAAACCATGAAAAAAGATGTTCATCGAAGCAGCAACATGAAATTCAATTTTGTAGACTGCTAAGCCTTTGTCCACGAGTTTATGAATTATTTAACTATGTATTTTAGAAAATCTACCAAAACTTGATGTCAATTCATATTGATGAAACCAAAGTAGTGCAATGTTATGTGGTCCTCACGTGCGTGGACGTCTTTGACATCTAATAAAGAATTAATAGTCGAATTAATAGTTGAATTGATAATTGGACGATCAATAGTTAACTTATTATCTATATTAATTGATTATAACATTGAGCTGTGGTTAACTATCAGAGAGCAACAAAGTTACATGTATGTATGCAATTTCAATTAAGGCTAAATTGTTCATCACCCATTGAACTATGATTTTATAGAAGAAAAAAACTTCCCTTTAACATAGATTATATTTACTTGATATCCATGTAAAATATTAGAACTTAATTCATCATTAATCTTAATATTAACATATAATAAAGTATTTCAATTGTATAAATATCAAGTCTATAATTCATTATCCAAAATATATAGGATGAGTTATTCATCATTATTTTCTTTAACTTTTGGACCTCAAAAAGTTGTGTTCTTTTCGAGAAAAAACTTGTTTGAGTCAAAAAGAGGTAACAATAGATAGTCTAGATATATGTTATGTGATATGAATTACGAATTAATTTCAGTAATCTAGCACTTATGTCAACGATTTTGGACTGACTTAGAAAGGACTATGTGCGGTATTATGCATTTTTCGCCCCCAAAACTAAAGTTTTTTAAAGAGCTTTAAACATAAGGGTGCAGATAGATAAAATCATATTGAAATAAGTGTGTAAAAGGTTATCACCACAGTGACGTCATAATGTAGAAATAACGTCATGAAGATTGCCTTATTTTGATAAATTGATGACTTGTACCAACATATGGGTGTTTTCCGATGGTTTTTCGACTAGGAAACATAGAGCGCAGGCCTGCTCAAGTACATTTTTCGTACGATGTGTATAATTATATGAAGAAAAACATATGTTAAAATCGTACTTGAGAAGACCTGCGCTCTATACTTCCGAATGCAAAATATAAAGAAAAAATAACAATATTTTCTTTTGTTTGCAAATTCACGGGAATTGGGTCGTCAAGGTGACGTCATAGATAAACAGCGAATAAGCAATAATGACTAAAATCATGATTAAAGTGATAGGCATCCTCTGTACAATGATTTATGAAGATTTGATTTTTATACGATACTATTTAAAAATTGGTTAAAATTCGGGGCAGAGATTTGACCATACCAAATATAGTCCTATGTCTGCAACTACATTTGTCGATTCAAAGAATTACTGGAGTACACAGCCAATTGTGCTTCACGTGAAAGTCACATGAATTTCACTTGAAACTTCGTGTGAAGTTTACATGAATTTCACGTGAAATTCGTGTGAAGTGAAATTCTTGTGATTTTTCATGTGATTTCACGTGAAATAATTTCACGTAAAGTTCAGGTGAAAGTTCACATAATTTTCACACAATTTAAATGTGAAATACCTTTCACGTGAAATTCACATGAAGTGATTCATGTGAATTTCACGTGAAATTCAAAACAATTCTTTTAAACAACTCTGATCAATTTTTTCAAGTTGCATGCGTATTTTACTTAAGTACTGGATGTGAATTGTTGGAATTTCAATAATCTTTACTTTCAAGATTACACAAGGAGATGTATATCAGTAATGCATATAACAACAAAAAGCTTTAGTATTATCTTTATATGCCTAAATTAAAATAAAAAAAAAATATAGATTTATGAAAATATACCATTAAAACACATGTTAACAATTTCAACTCATACAAATTTTTTTCAATGCTACTAAATAAATTCCGGAATAAAGTCTGAATCGGCTTAGAATTTGTCGTGCATTTGTATTTAATTTTTTTTTTCGAACAACTGACCCGATTTTTTAACTTTAAAATCCAAATCCTATAAATAAAAAAAATCGCCTGAGTATACCAAGAATTATTAGCAAAATAGTTATCACATCATAGGTTTTATTCCACATTATTCAAATTTAAAGAGCTAAGTAGCAGTGCGTTAAAAAAATGCTTGATTACACATTCCTTTTTTTTCTTTTTCAGATTGGAGCACAAAAGAGTACCTTACATATACATGTATTTGTAATACAGAGCAAAATAAAAACTAAAATGAATTTTATATCAAAGTTTATCTCTTTATGAAGAGGTGGCAACCAGGGTTTGCAATATGAATGATATATATATCAGTATCTTTGGATCCAATGGAGGCATTTATTTAAAATAATTGGCCAGTTGAGTATATTAATCCAAAGAATGAATACATGTTTAAGCAAAAATAAGTAAAACCAGATTTTGAATATCTAAATGTCCTTATTTTGAAGGGTTTACCATTATTTGAGTGTGAAAAACTAATAAAAAGACTAAATGAACCTATGGGACTTAACGTGAAATTCACATTATTTTCACGTGAAATTCGCGTTAACTTCACGTGAAATAACGTGAACATTTTTCACGTGAAATTTGTGTGAGTGCTCTTTCCACGAATTTCACGTGGGATTTTCACGTTAATCTCATGTGAAATTAACGTGAATTTCACGTCAGGAACAATTGCCTGGGTAGGGAGTAAAAAGATCAAAGATGGAGCCATCACGCCTTCAGGCAAAATGCCATAGTTTGGAAAACTCAGGAGGTACAGGAAATAAACTTGCTTTTCAGTATATACAAGCTCTGTGGTTAGATCAATATTCGTTGAATACCATTTTTCGCTGATTCAGTTGTTGAGGAAATGAAAATCCAAACGACAATGATAAAAAATATTACACTTTCAATAAAAGTAAGACCTATTTGAATCATGGAGATTCTTTTCTATATCTTACGGTTAAGTTGGCAGGTTTAAAAATAAAGCCATCAATTGATTGGTTTTTTTTCAATAATAATGCATCTCTTTAGTTCTTCAATGCGCCAAACTATCATAAATTGAGTTAGTGTATGGGCCATATTTTATAGACAGATTCAACAATAAGTACATCCAATCTTCAACAACTTCAATCCAGAAAGTTTACAAAACCAAGAAATCGACTCACTTAAAGTCAACCAGTTTTGAATACCCTTTCTAAAGTATTTATAGAAGGAATTCGACACAATTCCAAATGATTTTAACAGATTTATTTATTTTATGACAAAATCTTGAGTGCCCTCAAAGAAAACTCAAACGACAATGATAACAAATATTACATTATCAAGAAAGCAAGATTTATTTGTGCCACAGAGTTTCTTTTGTATATTTTCCAATTAAGCTGTCAGAGAAAATCAAACTATAAATTATATTGATTCTTTTCAATAATAATACATCTCTCTGGTTCTTCTGGATAACAATCTAATCAACAATATTTAATTGAATTAATGCATAGTCCATATTTAATATGTATTGACATATTCGATAATAAGTACATCGATCTTGGGACTTCTTTTGTTCAAATGGATTGGACGTCCTCTGATGCGGATTAAACAACTTCGATGTTTACACAACCACGACGAATTCGACTCACGGTACAGTCAACCAATTTTGATCAACATTTCTAAAATATTTACAAACGGATTACGATCGATACCAATGGCTTCAACAGGTTATTTTTCTTTTCTTTTTTTTTGTTAAGGAGCCAGAACAATAAATGATGACATGACAAGTAATTCTTTTGCCACTGACAGCAAGAAATATTTTCAGCAATTTTACATGTAAACATTATTTAGAAAGTAACTTAAGCCCATAAGAAAATTTGTAAAAAGAGTGATAACGGAGAAAGGTATGGTATAAAATATATACTCAAATATTTGAATTGTAAAATCAAGGAACAGTCAATTGATTGACATACATCCATATGGACATATATAATTGATAAATAGTGCGATGACAACAGCATGAACTGCAGAAATATATCCAAAAACACTAAGTATGGCAACATCTTCAGAACCTCAAGGAAAATCCAAACGTCATTGATTAAAGATATTACATTTTCAATAAAAGTAAGATTTATCTGTGTCATATAGTTTTTGATTACTGGAAAAGGTATCACAAGTGGTATTTAGATGTTTACATTTTTAAATCAAGGAAAAGTTAAATGATCAAACTTCGGCCATAAATGGACCTATAGAATGAACAAATAATGCAATGATATCATTAAAAACCGCGGAAATAGATGAATATTCAGGAACAATGATTTAAAAACATCTCCAAAAATAAAAAATGTTTAGTTCTTTTCACATGGAAAAGTGTGTTTGGAAGAGATGTTAGTCATCAGCATAGGCCAATACGTGCAAACAAAGATCATTGTTTGGCACCTAACGCCGTTTTTGCATTAAAGCGTGCATTATCGTCTTGATTATATCTGCACAGATTTATTTGAAAAACAACACAAAGTAGGACAGACATAGCTTATTTTATCCGTTAATACCCACATTGATGATGATAAATGATGTTTTCAAATAGTAAATCAAAAACATAATATTGAAGTTTCTGGCTGGTTTAGATCTAACCAAAAAAAAAACATGATTTTTTGTCTTTTAATAAGTTAATAAAAATATATGAAACTTGTTTGAGTCTCTTTTTCCCCTATCGACTACTGTATATATCTAGGTCCTGGTGATGGAGTTACTATGATGACTTTTGAATTCAGTAAAGAAAGACATATCCTATTAAAACGATACTTTCGATTGGATCGTAATATGTCAGTATATATGGATAATATTTTGTTTAACGAATAATATTTATGTCACATAAGGATTCATTTGTAACATAAACATAGTTTCTATTATTTTCAACTATGAATTTGAATCTTTTATCCCAGTGTGGAGAAAACTTACTTGTTGACTTTTTTTAACTCTCTCTCTCTCTCTCTCTCTCTCTCTCTCTCTCTCTCTCTCTCTCTCTCTGCACTTTTGTTAGTTAAAGGTTGACAGCTCAGCATCGCGTAACCCAGATCTGACCCAAATCACCACACTTTGCAAAAGCGTTAGGTCATTTTCTTTGGCTTTTTATTTTCAAATTATCAATACACAATAGACGCGCTGGTTTATGAAGTAAATGTTATCACTGATTTTTAAATTATCACGTTTATTCGTTAAATATTTTAAAATAAAGAAATATGGGAGGGTCCTTTTATGAAAAATTCACTACAATGTCGGTAATGGAAAATTATCTTTATTATCTATCTCCATTTTATTCCTTTAGCTCATCCAGAGGCGATTTGATGAATCAGTGGATTTGTACAGAAACGGGACCGAATATGAGAAAGGATTTGGTTCTCCACGATCTGGTTAGGTTGATAGGAAAAACATGAAAGTCATGTTGGCGCTGAAACCTCATTATCACATTTAATGCAAATGACTTTTCTTGTTCTGCATTTAAATGCCCCTATCGCTGCTTTAACATATGCGTATAATGAATTTCATTTTATTTAAAACATTGGTTAATCTTCTTGACAAAATAAAGGTTGAAGAATTATTTCTTTGTCAGGTAACCAATATATTCACGAGCTCACAAATAATGGGTATACTGCCCTTGGAATTGAGCTTACTAGCTTTGACAGTGAGATGAGACATATAAAATATACCTTCAGCATAGAATACAAAACCATCAATTACAGACTTCATATTTCCGAACGCAGTACATCTGGAATAGATCAACATTGTAATTATATATCCAAAAAATCAATATATTTTAGACAGACTCATGTTTTTTTCGAACCTATAGTAACAGTTTAAATTTAGATCAAGACTGCATGATTGTAAATGTATTTAATTAAAAGGAATAGTTTGAATCAAAATAATTATATCTGTCGAAATTGTAATGTTGAGAAACAGACCATACAGAGTGGTTGTCACTTACCTTTTTTCTATTTCATAGGAATCAGACAAAACCTTTAATATCTTTCAGGAATGCCGTATTAGTTTTTTTTAAAAATGTGAATAATTAACAACTGAGCAATGTCTGATTATTTTCCGTACAGATAGCTTATAGAGAAGTGACTTGGCATTCTTCTGTACATTTGAGAAAGACAACGACAATTGGAACTCCATTAACTGTGCAGTTTTGTCAGGAAAAGCCAGTGGATGGTGGCACTCTAAAACTGCATGGTGTACTGATGGTAACTTAATTGGAATATATACGGACCAGTATATGAACTATCAGTAGGGAATCTATTGGTTTGAGTGGAGCGGAGGGTGGACCCTAAAATAGACAAACATGATGCTTGGAAATAATTAGCAATAATATTACTATAGCATACAGAAGGTTTTTGTAAATGTAGAGGTTGATCAATTAGCTTAGATTTATAGCAAAAGTAGTTAATTAAACATATTAAACTTCCATGCAGAATAACACCAGATTGACATCAGAGAAGTTTTGTATACCATAAATAATTATTTTCGATAGATTGTTGTTCATTCCATTAAACATGCGAAGTGAAAAATAATTTCATAATTTTTGCGTTACTTATGCATGTATCACTTTCTTGTCTTTCCCAGGAAAATTTATTTTGTAACAAGTAATCTACTGATTGTGTTTTTGGCGTAAACTTTAATTTATAATATGCAACATAGCTAAACATCTCTGTTTTTGAAAGTAAGCAAGAATACGATCAATATCTTAATACAAGATTCAATTGCCTTAGTACTATCCTGTGTTCTACTGAAGTCTCCACAAGAACAAATTAGCTTTCGTGGTGTCAGGCTACTAATAATCTCCTTATCAACTTTGATTTTTGTCACAGTGACATAAAAAATTGGAGAAAACAGGTTCACCAAATAAATATAAAAAACGTCGTCTTGGATATCACAATATTGTATACAGGGTTATATTCGCCACGTATTATTTTCACCCTTCTACAGTTTCGCCCCGTCTTGTATTCGCCCAGACAAAGTTGTGTTTTAAGAGAGACAATATGAGACATAGGAATTCGTCCATTCTTAAATTCGCCGTCCGAAAATGGGGGCGAAAGGGAGGAAATACAATGGGGACGAATATTTCCATGTTAACAATACCTAGACATGCTAATGCTATTATACGGTGTAGTGCAGAATGTATTCAAACTTCTAAATCAATATTTCTACTGAAATAAACATCTTTTAAAAAATTGAATCTTCTTTTTAAAATATGGTTCTATTAACTTGCAATTGAAGAACCCAATTATTTATGAGAGCATTTTAATTTTAAATAAATTGAACAGTAACATTCATTACAGAAAATAAAAAAAGTCCAAAATGACAGTCATACTCATGAAGAATAGCGTATTTTGCTTTTTTATATTTTTTTTTTGGTCAAAATAGTTTCAAAAAACATTTTAGAGTGTTCTTTGGCACTATCGTTTCGATGGACATTTAAAGCTGTTGTGTGTTGTTTTTGTAATTTGAGTTATTTATCGGATGAGAATAAATATTTATTGTGATATTTTGATAATCATTGATTTAGTTTTGAGATTTACATTGGGTTTACTTATTATATTTGTTGTTTTAGAAAAAAAATGTTCATATTCTGACCATATTCCTTTAACTCGTCTTAAAATGTAGAAACATACATCAGTTGTATCTATCATTACTAATTTTACATATCTTCTCATTTGTCATTACAAGAAGTATATGTATATTACAAAATTGACATAAAATGAAAAAAAAACTATTTCAATACAGAGCTCTTCTTTTTAGTAGATTTAAAATCACACATAACCACAAGAATCTAACCCTTATAACGGCAAAAAAATGTAATAAAACAAATCAATTATTTATCGTCAAAATACATACAAATGTATAACCTTTCCTAACTTTTTATATACTTTTATAACTTAATCTGGACGGCGCTGATGAAGGTACAAGACGCTTTATTTTACCTTACTCTGTCAGTATTTAATTATTCTGGAAAATATACCTGCTGTCTATTTCGCCATTTCGACTAAATTGGTGTTAAAAACCAACAGGAAATTTATCTCATCTTATTAGCGCAGGTACATATTAAGGCACTAAACTTATAATTTTTATATACCCAGTATTAGATTGTTCTTAAAGGGTATTATTGCACTACTTCGCGCACTTTTGATAAAACTCGGTGTAAGCGGTGCATCTTTTGGCCTCAGAATTTCGTGAGACACATTCGTGGACTCTATCGAATTGTTTTATTTGTCAAAATGACAAAGAAAAACTTATATATAAGACATATATTAGTGATAGACGAAAACATAATAATATATTATATACATGTAATATGGCGATAAACTTGGATCGAATAAACCCTTTACCTTTAGGAGATAAGTAAATCTAAGTCAACCAGTTTGACAGAATAATTTCAATAACGGAACTATAACTATACGTGCTCTTTGGGAACCGGAATATATTTTTATTGCCATAATTAGTCCGAAATATCTGACGTTTTCCTGGCTTTTTTTTAACGATTTTGATATTTTACATGCCAGGAAAACGTCAGAACCGACGCCATTATGAAAACTGGAAATTCGCCGCCTCCAATTGGGGGGCGGCATTCTAGACTCGATTTTAAATATTTACGAGTTGAGTCAAATATTTCACTCACAACTAATTAATAAAACGATGATTTTGCTGCTCACTAATATCGCTTTTATGAGTCCTTATATCCCATAAATATACTGTTGAACACATTCTATCGAACTGTTGAGATTTGTTTTGATTTCAAAATAATATTACAAAATATTATTTCTTTAGTTTCATTCATATTCACGGAAATCAATGTTCGGGAATTCAATAATAGTTACAATTTGAAGCATACGTAAATTCGTAGACAATGATCCTCTCATTATTATAATATATCATTGGAAATTGCAATTTCGTGGGTCAATTCAACAACAAAATCCACGAACATTTCAACTCAACACATTTTAATAAATGCACAGTATATGATATGCATGTTTGAACATTTTATTTTGTAAAATACGGTTTTAATAAGTATGGCGGTGTGAAACGGCCAGATGAAAAAATAAATAAATGATCTTGTTTGTTCGGACAATTGGTTATTTGTTCGTACGAATGAGGATTTGTTCGGACGAATAAACTATTGGTTCGGACGAATACGTTATTTGTTCGGACGAATACGTTATTTGTTCGGACGAATTAGGATTTGTTCGGAAGGATAAGTTATTTATTCGGACGAATTGGGATTTGTTCAGACGAATAAGATATTTGTTTGGACGAATTAGTCGCTATTACACAAGGGGTTCGAAGTTTAATGTAAGTAAATATCTATATGAACAGTTAATTAAGGTGGAATAACACATCATCATGAAAATCAGTTCGCTATAAGCGTCAATTCATTATAAGCTTGTTCGCTATAACCGTGTTTTACTGAATCTTTCATAATCAAATAATTTACTGTTAATTGGAGTGACTATTTTCCAGGTGTGTTCTTCCACCTTAAGATCTTCTTGAGAACTGTACTCTCATTATGTGATTTGACTTTTGAAATCAGCCAAATGGGGCTCAATGTTTAACAGAAGAATAACTGGAGAAAATTTCGAAAATCTTTTATATTTTACAACATTTTCTAGATATTTAGTATACGACTCTATTAATCAGGTGAGCAATGTGGCCCATGGGTCTCTTAATTTTTTTTTTTCTGTGATTTAAAATTGGTACAAATTCTACTATGCGCTTTTATCATACATTTATACACTTATACACCTGAAACACCTTATAAACATCTCTGTTCTTCATGAATTAATTAATATGCTTTGTAATTAACTGAAATAAATAATTAATTATTCTTAGCCAAGCCTCTTCAATACAAAAAAAAGAGATGATCGATAAATTGACATCGCCTGATAGTATAAAAGATTTTAATCCTTATCTGATGTATAGAATTTATGCAGTGATACTATCATCAATAGTGTTGAAAAAAGAAGAAACGGTTTTAAGCCATAATTAAAGAAAAGCAAGTTCATTTCGGTACATGTAAGCAGTACATTTCATGAATATGAATTAATCCATACTCATGAATTCGTTTAATGTCATTATACCCGCACTTTCTAAAGAAAGTTCGGGTATATTGTTGTTACCCTGTTCCGTCCGTCCGTCCGTCTGTCACGTTTTACTTTCTCAAACTGCTCTTACATCTTATAAACCAGCAAACTGAACTCTTGGAGTATGATTTGGGGTGTCATGTTGTTTTGTAAACAGGTTTCAAAAATTCTCTGGTAGTCCTGGGGGTCAAATAATGGGTAAAAAATGACGTTTTTTGACAAAAAACCTTCTTCCTCGAACTCCTTTTACATTTTCAACAGTAGACAAATCATATCTTGGAATATGTTTTTGGGTGTCCTATAGATGCGCAATAAGGTTTCGGAAATTTCAATATTGTCCTGGGGTTCATTAAATGGCTGAAAAATGACGGGTTTTTTTTACAAAAAGTCTGGTTTCAAAAAACGTCAATTTCTTTATGCAGTAGCCTAATGATCTAATAGGATATGCTTCGGGGTGTCATGTTGACGTGTAATCATGTTTCAGAATTCTTGTTTTTATCACGGGGGTCTGTGGGCATCAAAAAATGACGTTTTTTTGCCAAAAACATATGGTTCCCAGAACTCCTCTTACAATTTATCAAGTAGCTACGTCATCTCTTGAGATATGATAGGGACTGTCCTATAGATGTGCAATAAGGTTTTAAAAATTTAAATTTCATTCAGGGAGTCAAATAGTAGCAGAAAATTGACGTTTATCACTCCTAAAAAAACCTACTTCCCAGAACTCCTCTCATTATTTAATGAATAGCCACATCATATCTTGGGATATGATAGGGGTTGTCATATAGTCATGCAATAAGGTTTTAAAAATTTAAATTTCATCCAGGGAGTCAAATAGTAGCTGAAAATTGACGTTTATCACTCCTGAAAAAACCTACTTCCCAGAACTCCTGTTATGATTTAATGAATAGCCACATCATTTATAGGGATATAACAGGGGCTGAGCTATAGATATGCAATAAGGTTTAAGAAATATAAATTTGATTCTGAGGGTCAATGCTATTTGCAAAATGATGTTCCGTCCCATAAAAAACCTAATTCCTGGACCTCCTCTTATCTCTTGTGATTGAAATAACGTACCATAAGATGCATAAGGAGGAAGAATATATATGCTTTAGGGGTGGGGATCACAAGCATTTTTTAAAAGTTATTTGATCATTTCTGATTTTGGGAGGGTGGGGTGGGGTTAAGGTGACCCCCAGAGGCCATGACCTACTAATACCACAAAAAGATTTGCCTTGACATGGTCATGGTTGAAAAAACAAAAATATATATAGTTTAGGAGTGGGGATTTTGATGATTTTGAGGATATTTTAAAAATATTTAACTATTCATGTTTTCAGGGGGTTGGGAGATTCACACATTTTTACAGTAGCAAAATCATTTCTTGATTGGTATTTTTCTGTATGATGTCAGATGTACATAAAGAGATTTTGGAAATTGCTTTTTAATCTTAAAGATAAACAAAATGTTATATGTAATTGTAGAAATTGTAAAGTCAGTCAAAAAAACCCAGAGCTTGCTGTAAAAAACAAAGCAGGGTCAACATTGGGCTAGGGCTAGGAATTACACTACATATGAATAAGATAGATTAATACTTGATTAGTTCCAACTCTGGAAAGTCACTGGGCATCTCAAAGGGGGCATAACCTATATACATGTACCAATTGATGTGCAATGACACAAGGATGAAGAATAAATATGGTCTAGGGTGGGGATCTCAACAGTTATTAAAATGTATTATAATTTCCTATTTCAGAGGAGGGGGGGTGGTTGTTTAAAAACAACTCCAGAGGGTGGGGGGAATAACCCAAGGGGCAGGGGCCAATTTGTCTTAAATGTATCTAATGTATCTTGACATGATCAACAGAATTGGACAGAATGATCACTATAGGGCATCTGCAGAGTGGGGCCCTAAATAGTTACAAAATCAATCTACAAAAAATATTGATAATATGTTATACATGTATTTAGAAATGTCTTTATTTTCAAAATGATTAACAAATTAATCAGTCAAAATGAGTTATAAATAACCGATTGGCAATTCTGCAATTGATTGCATGATCCCTAGTAAAATATCACATGTATTTTTTATATATAATTATACATGTATGTTAACAATCAGGATTTAAATGCACAAATTTTCATGAGTCATAAATCTTGACATACCACATATCTCTTGACAAAAAAGAATAAGCAATTTAAAATAAAAGAAAATTAGTCATTAACTCTTTTTCTATTACTGGTGTATGATGATGGGGTAGGGGGTATAATGGGGGAGGGGGGGGAAGCTGCAGCATGCCTTCTTTCTCACTAGAAATGTATATCTAATCCACACATCCTGGGGATGGGGAACGGTTAAGGCCCCTTCCCCTTCCTCCCTATTATAACTCATATAAACATGATATCTAATACCCAAATTTAATACAAAATAGGGTCAATATGGAGTCAACTCAGTAGTGTAAGTCTGACAAATGAAAAAATAAAAAAATTCTGCAATTAAAATGACAGAAACTGTAGATAAGCTTATTTAAATAAAGATGATGATACAGTATGCTGGCAAAGGGAGATCACATTTTAGAAAGTGAAAGTAAAACTTAACTGTTTTGTATACCGGTGTCTCATAATATTGCGCTACTACATGTATTATACTTACCTATATTGGTCAACATCATAATGATAATCCAATTAGCACAATATGAATTCCTTTAGCTGATCACCACAAAAGAAACGTTTATTCGTGTTAATTAATCCTATTCTGCATATCGAAAACACACATGCATGTACACCATGTGATACTCATCAAACCAAAGAGCTGGGTAAAACTAGTACCCGCTAATGCAACCTGTAGACCTGTGTTGTGTACGTAACTTCAGACAAAGATCATTTAATTGTAACATATTGCATGTATTTTCATAACTTTATTCTTTAAAACCACTTGCTCAATTTTATTAGGTAATTAACCATGTAAAGCACAATTTTCAGCTTTAAGGTGGTATGGGACACCCACATATTGTGATGTACTCCTTATTGAACGAAACATTAAATAAAGTGTATAAAATATAATATTTTCCCCCAAAATAATGTTACCTAACAGTTAGGCCTAAGAAAAAAAATTGTGTGTTTAGGGTAACAATGATGAAAAAATTAGGTTAGGTAGGTAGGGATTTTTTTTAATTTTATCATATTTTTTTCTGCATGAGGGCACAAATACAAATATAAAATCCTAAGAATGTTTGTTTGTGTCATATCTAAAAACGGGTTTTTAATGGAAATAATACGAAGATCACAAACAGATGCAAACAGTTCAACCCCAAATTGTACATAAAGGCAATATGTGTATTATTGGATGTGAACTCATCTTTTATGAAAATTATAATTTTTAAAAAGTACCGGAAATTGCATGTGGCCTTCTTTTTGACTAAAACTGGTACAAGAGAGTGTTATTTAGAGGCTAACACTTGGTCCGGGTATTACTGTCTAATGACAGCATCTAGTTTAATCTGTATTTAAATTAAATGTGTAGGAAACCCTAAGCAGAAGAATAAATTAAAGAATGCTTAAATTCTATATTTAATCAACGTCACTGAAACTAATGATGTAGATACTAATTAAAAGGTGATATTGCGTTATTTTTTATACACACTTATATATTATATATCAACGTTCGTACTTATGCTAGAAGAAATACTATATAAAGGTTATTTTCGCGCGTCTAATTTTCGCCCTTTTTACACTTGCATTCGTTCAGACACAGTTGTGTTTAAAAAGAGATAATGCAGATATTTGAATTTGGCCAGTCTTAGATTTGCCCACTGACAACGAGGGCGAAAGGGCCGAAAAATAAAACGATTGCGAATATTTCCCTGTATACGGAACAAAGTTCGCTAAATTCCTGATGCACAAATTGATATCGTTGCATAATAGTTCCACAATGTCTCGCCTAAATGTACAGGTAATTGGTTTCTGCACCAAAACATTCGTGTTGTCAACGAGTTCTTTATTCTATAAACGCGAAATACTAGTAACTTTGTCGCTAAAAAGTTTGTTTACAGTAATGCTGTCTTCCGTTTTCATTCCTTTTTTTAATAACATATATGAAACCGATTGTCATTTAACCATTGAAAAAAAATCAATTATCTAGATATATTTTTATAAGTTGAATAATGAACACTTCTCAAACGAAAAAAATAATTATGTCGTAAGATAATTGTTTAAGAATTAGAGTTATTCTTTATTTTGAGTGTGTTTTAAACAGGAAATTAAAACTGGTTTAATGTAAAAAAAAAAAAAAATAAAAATAAAATAAAAAAAAATAGAAATAGGCTGTATACGTAAATAATACGTATACGAAATTGTATTTTCATTTTAACAATATATAGCTTAGATAATAAGTAACTTTATATTAAACACGCCCCATGCCTTTTTTTATATTTCAAATAGTCTAGTAACCAGTAACTTAGAATTCTGTTGTATATTTGACGATAACAAAGATCTGTCAGGAAAAGCCACTTCTTGGTGGCACTCTAAAGCTGGATGGTGTACCGATGGTAACTTAAATGGAATATATACGAACCAGTATATGAACTATCAGCAGGGGATCTATTGGTTTGAGTGGAAAGAGCAATGGACACTCAAAGAGACAAAAATGATGCTTAGAAACTATATTAATCTTCGTAATAATTGTCGATTTTATTGTTGCTTATACGTACAAAATCAGACGGTCATCGAATTAAGATACATGGCATCGGGAAAGCTTTTTTCAACGAATGTATGTATCAATAAAAATGTGCATTTTTGAAAATCTTCCTAAAAATACCTACTTATGCCCTTTTTTGATATTTATGTTTCCATAAAAATGTGTTTTTGAAAATCTACAAAATAATAACTACTAATGCACTTTTTTTTTATATTTAATACTTTGAGTTCATTACGAACTGTAGCAAAGACAAAATCTACGGTTGACACAGAATTTTTAATAGTATATGTAACAAATGTAAACCACAAAATGGCACGAGATTCGTTTGTATAACAAAGCATTATGAGCTCTGTATTTGCAAACTGACAATTTAATTTGAAAGACCACTTAAAATACCTTGTGAAGTTTCCAAAATGAAAATAAAAAATTGAAAAATGCCAAAGCTTAAACTGTAACTATGATCCTGTAATAGAAACCCTAAGATTAATTTAAAATTCAGGGGAGCAAAACCTGCTGATATTATTGAATCATTTTTACATTCCCTATTTTTTTTTCAGGAGTTGAGCGCGATTCCATGAAGCTTATTTGTCTACAAATTCTTCAACGTAACCACGGCGTATAAATTTATACACTGGCAAAAGAATACCTTTTATTAAATTTTAGAAATCTAATTACAGTATACATTTATCTAGTATCAACGCAGTTAATTCTACAGTTACAGCTTACCATTTAAATGTTCGTATTTTGCAATCTATTTTCTCAAAATTCATTAATGGTCTTCTGATAAAAGGGGTCTAAAGCGCCTCCTTCTGAAGTGAATGGTTTATTGCCTGCGCTCTTTGCAACAATTTTTAATATCTCGAGAACATAAAATTTATTTAAAAACCGAATTAAAATATAAGAATAGAATGATTCGCTTTTAACGACGTCGCTTTAATTGTTGCCTACCTGATGCCAGTTATTGAGGCGGCGAAATCAACTGTAACGCATTCAATACAATAATATCTTTTAATCAATATCGTATTAGCTTTTGTTTATTTTTAATGACCAACAGGAAAAGTTCGATTGGGGTTTTTTCATTCTTTTTTTTTTTAATCATACTGATCTTGGTGAAGATTATTTTTTTTTTTCTTTATATTTCCTTTTCCTATTAAAATTCGTCTTAAGGTGTGAAATTGAAAACAAACCCAAGCTCACGATATACTGGTTACGTCCTATTTAAACTTGACTTCGTAGGATGAAGATAACGAAGATTATGGCACTTACAATTAGTAATGCGTAAGAACAAGATGATATTTTTGTTACATATCTTTGCAACGTTGACACTTTGTTCTTCAAGTCAAATTCTTATTGATACTTTTTATTACCTGGAAACTGTTTCAAATATTAACCCAAGCGCTGACGTATTTCGGGAGATCCCTTTCACGAGTAAGGCTCGACCAGTCTTTCAGTGTGGAGTAGAATGCAGCCTGCTGTACCACTGCTCTGGTATAGAAGTATGTGGTGATGTGTTATGCCGAATGTGGAACGGATCTTTCACTAGCGATACAAATATCAACGCAACAAAAACATGTCGACGATACAAAAAAGTAGGTATTAATTCAATGTTTAGATACTTAATTTTTTTTTATATCATGTACTGTATATATCCGGTAGATTTTGTACCGTATATATCCGGTAGATTTTGTACCGTATATATCCGGTAGATTTTGCAATGATTTAATTTTCGCTTTTTCCGCACTTAATTTTATATCGCAAAATATTCAATACAGAGTAACTATATCCGTCATTGTTTCCTTTAAAAAACTTTTTTAATCGCAAAAAAGGACTGAAGCAACAAAAGTTACACAAATGTTGTGACACACGAAAATACCCGGATAT
Source organism: Magallana nippona (assembly GCA_033439105.1). Lineage (NCBI taxonomy): Eukaryota > Metazoa > Mollusca > Bivalvia > Ostreida > Ostreidae > Magallana > Magallana nippona. Next base: position 18,693,244 of record CM065924.1, read on the forward strand.
ACGATAGCTTTTTCATGATTTATCAACATGTATAGGCAACTTACAAGTGCAAAAATACATTTGTAAAATTACCCTACGGCTTTTTGTGACCAAAGTCTTGCTAAGTCTTTAATTTTTGAAAAGTTTTATTACCATTATGATCATGAATATAATATTGAAGGACTTCTCAAACTTTAGGGCCTTCTAAGAAAAAATATATATAAATAAACAATTGTAAAGTTTAATACTTCTGGAAAATTGTTGGTATGCACTTTTATGAAACTAGTGAATTCTTTACAGGCGTTGTCACAAAATACACCCGAGGATTTTAATCAAACTTCTGGAGGTAAGTGGTTGATAACCGTTAATTAATATATTGGTTCAAAACTGGTAGAAATTCAACATCACACGACATAATACATACGTATCTTGTAATATACATAGGTGAAGTATCTTGTAATACAACGTTAAGTATCTTCTAATAGTACAGTATCCAAAACGGTAATGAAATTTCTTCAAAGGTTTTCTGAGATTTTTTTTATTTGTTCTTCATATTTAATTTGATGGATCTAAGTGTTATACTGTAAATCTTACTTCTATATAGTAGTTACCCCATATAATATTGTTGGTTATGTGCAGATACCCGATGGGCGTGGTCATAATGGCACGAGGGAGCGTAGCACCCGAGTGTCATTATGATCACGCCCATCGGGTATCTGCACATAATCAACAATATTATATGGGGTAAGTTACTTGCACCATAGTTTACGATTATGCATTATATCTTATTATTATAGCTTCATGTTTACGAACCCTATGTTGTGCAATGCTTCTGTTTAAACAATTGAAATTAGATTTAAATTGATGAGGGTGATTACTCTTTTTAAAATCTTATTTGATACTCTGTATCAATAATATACATGTATGTTTTTAAAAAATGGCTGAAAAACATGTACATATATATACTTAAAAAAATCAATCAATAAGCCAAAAAAAATATTATTTGAGAAATGCATGTCGTGAAACCGTGAAACCGTGAATGGTAAATGTCGAATACGATTGGCTACCGCTATTCACTCTGTCCACAAAACAAGTTTACTACTCAAACGCGTTCCTATCACGTGATTGGCTTTCTATAAAACCTTTATAGGGGATACATGTACCCCTATTTCATCTTACACGCGTTTCTCTACTTGTTCGCACACATGGGGGAGAATAAAAATAGAGTCTTTCTGACAAGACCATTGCCGATATTGTTTTGTCTCGAGCTACAAATGAGATTTATTCGACGAAACTTAGTTTGAGTCAGTTATCCGTGTTGAGTTTTGGCAATTTTGATCTGGAGGAATTTCTTACTGTGGAATATTATGGACGTGTTAAAAAACAACTTTTTTGATGTTGTTTTTACCTAAGATAGTGGGCGGAGTTAAAAAAAAAAAAAAGGTGTGGGGTATGTACCGGGCTGCGTTCAAGATCGTAGCAGCTAGTCTAGGCGCTAGGTCATTAGATATCTAGGTCTATTGAACGGACCGCTAGGTGTCTGATTTAAAGTTGGAAATATTCAGTATAAAACTAATTACATCGACATAATTTGTTAATTTCAAGCGAAAATATATGTGTGAAAATTCATTTTAACTTATAGGATGAACAAAATATCACTTTATAAATAGATTCCATATTTGTTACAAAGTAGTAACTAAGGTGGCCATCTTGAATTTGATGCTTGGCATAAAATATTTAGGCTACGAATATCTACGTAGTGGCAAGGTTAGCTTACCGTTCAACAGCGTAGCTACTACGTAGCCCTATATAGCAGCTACGAACTTGAACGCAGCCCAGATAACCCACACTTTAAACAATAGAAAACACGCCAAGCTACGGTACAAAACTTACTTATACCAAAATTAGTAAAGGTATCTGGTTTCAAAAAATCGCAATCTATTTTTATGAAAATATCTTCCTAAACTCACATGTATAAATAAAATTGCTTGATATTTTGTTTAAATTCTGATTAAGTCTGTTTATCAGGCACAAGACGAAATTCTGACACTTAGACGACTGATTTCTTAATAAAAGGTGATTTAATGACAAGGTCATGTCATTCAGTCATCTTTTCATTTTTTTTTTTTCAGTTAGCGTTAAATTTTATTCAAATGAATGGCACACGTTCTTACAATTGTCAAGACAGGCTCTAGCCAAATGTCCCTTATAATCATAAACTACAAATGTCCCCTCAAGTTTCAGTTGACTCCATATCTTCACATTACAGGCTATGGGTCTTCTTCCATTTCAGCCGGAAATTATACGACACCAAATGAATTAACTAACACTCCGACTCCGACTTTTTCGACCAAAGCAACTCTCCAGGAAAATAGTGAATCGTTCACAACTCGAGTTTCCTCTGAGACAACTACTAGCGGGGACGTTTTAAGTTCGTCTAAATCATTTCCTATTTATTCAACAACTGACAGCCACAATACTACCCAAACAGAGAAAGATGAACTCACAAGTAATGGAAATGTCTCAACTGCTGCAGATAATATCCATTCCACCGAATCGGCAACGGCACAAACAAATACAACATCATTTGTGTCTACAGACTCAAACATAAGTCTTTTAAACTCAGAAGTTTCCACTCAGTTAGATGCAATTGATTCTACGAACAGTCAACCTGATTCAACCACCCCTATTCAAGATTTCACAACGTCTTCGGAATCAACGACCATTAACACAAGTTTGTGTCACCAATTTTCTTAAATAGATGAGTTTTATTAAGATTTACTTAACTAACCATATCTTCGTGTCATAATAAAAGTAATGATTTTTATCCGTATCCAATGTTTTGAAAAACATTATATATTGTATATTCAGTAGTATATTCTCAGTATATAACTCTATATAGACGAATAGTCAATGATTGTAACATTAGCTTGTTCGAAAAATATTGACCTGTCAATATTTTTTTAATATTGACCGGCTAGGAATAATGTCTAGAGAGTATTCCCTCGATTTCAATTAATCGCTTCTGATTTGTTGATTCGTAAACTGTGACGTAAATAACTCTTCGCGACACCAAAACAAGGTGAGGTCATAATAGGCAATCAGTCAAGGCAAGTAAACAACGGACGCACAATGCGCGGTTTGCTATAATAACGTACATAAAGGATTTGTGAATTACAGTGAAGTAAAATCAGGTAGAACATCTGTAACTTAATTCATACGGGCTGAAGAATATCACCAGTGACAGTTTGATGCCGACGATATTTTGGAAATGAAATATGCGCAAAATTGAATTCGTGAATTCTATGCTGAGCTGAGAAAATTACGGCGATCTGTTTTCAAATCCTTTCTTTAATTTTGGTTTGTTTCTTCATATAACAAAACAAATGTTGACTGTGCTTTCGGGAAACATTGATTATATTAGCCCCCTTGGAACGAATATATCGCCCTCCACTTCACGTCGGGCAATATTTCGTCCATCGGAGGCTAATATAATCAATGTTGCCCTCAACCCCAGTCAATATTTGTATACTAACGTTCACTAACTTTGTTTTTACGGTTTGTTTCATTTTTTCCAAAAAATCTTAACATTTTGAAAAACATTTAATATATATATTAACTTGTTTTCTTTTCAGTATGTTTTTTAATATTTTTTGATATATCTCTGTAATCTCAACAGCGAACCAGGACTGGGTGATGACATTTACGACTTCCAATGGAAGTTCCAAAGAGGTCCCGTGCCACAGCGACGGCTATTCATGGATAGTAAGTTTTATCCTAATTTAACAGTTCTAAGGACATGACGAATAATTTGTTTAAATATTTTTATTAAATAGAAATTAAATATGAAAGAAAGTTTATGTATGGCGTTCGAATAGAACCATAATTTGCATGATCAATTAAATATTGGCGTAGCACTATATCAACTTCACCCAAAGGGCACTTGCACTAATATAACTTCGTAAAAAGCGCTGTTGCGCTTGACCTACACAGCAAACTGTCGCTCCATCGCGCTGTCGCAAAAACTTTCACAACACGTCAGCCTATAGTTTATAGATACAACTTTGCAAAACATGCCGTTATTCTTAACCGTTTTATTTCAGAAAATGCGCCATTCCGCTGATTTACGTTACGCCAAAAGAATATAAAACAGCTTCCTTGAACACACCGTCAAGCTTACACAACATCACCGAAAACAACATATTGCTAACTTAACTTTAACAAAATTACTCGCGAAGACCTTGTTTTTGAAAGATCATGGGTTATTTTAACAATATAAGCGCAAAAGAAGATTGTCATAATATTAAAGTTGGTATACATATAGATATTGTTTGTAATAATTTTTTCAAAGGTGGTTCAGAGAAGATACGATAGATCCATCTTATTCAACAGAACCTGGGCAGAGTATGAGAATGGGTTTGGAAACCCTCAGTCAGACCTTTGGTTAGGTAAATCTACTGATTTAAAAACAAACTACGAAAGCCCAGAAGGCTCATTAACCAATCAAATCATCTGAAAACCTGTATCCTACCGACATCAAACTGTTCTTAATATTGAATCTCGATTTTCGAATCTCAAATCTCGTTTTTCGAATCGCATATATCGAATTTCGAATCTCGAATGAACCTTCTGGTCTTTCTTAACAAACATATTTGATGGAAGTCCACTTGGATTGATGGGGGATATATTACTCTTAGCGGAATGGGGGACAATATTTTTGTTCCTAAAAAGGCTTCCATCGTCAATCATCCCAAAGAACATTGAAATTGTCGCATTCTTTTTTTATAATCTGATAAAATTGTAAATAATCAAATGTAGATAAATAGTCAGCATTCGGAATGGAAACGCTAATCTTCATGATAAAGAACTTCTGACAATTTCATTTGATAATATTGACTGGCAAAAATTAAAACCTCGAGAATTGTCCAGCTAATTAAAAAATGGGGGTTTTTTTTCATAAGTATAGATTAAGCTACCTTTTCATATCGATATACATCTCACCTTTTGACGTCCATAGACATATGATAAAACAACAAATACAGATTTTCCTTCTCATAATTACTTTTTTATAAAAAAAAAAATTAAAGTTCCTTCTTTGATATGTATTTTTAAATAAAGATATCGCGCATTGAGACAAATTTTCTGCTCTATTAGTTGTTTGAATCTAAACCAATGTTTCCGTTTTCTTTGGAGAGCAAATTTTAAGATAATTCATATAAAATGATATATTGGTGTGACGAGCCTTTTTTAGTATCTGTAGTCTTGCAATTAGAAAATACAGTAACGTTTTTTTTTCTTTTAAACTATATCTTTTTGTAATGCTTATCTTGTCGGAAATAATGTGAATCTTAAAACACTTTTACATAAATACATAATATAATATTATTATCAAAAAAGCGAACTGGTTGTCATTTTTTTTTCCTTTGTGTGTGTGTTTTTCTCTGACTTTGGAGTAAGTAGAATTCGTGGTGGCTTAAATTTCATGGATTTCTTAGGCACTCGTAATGTCAACTCAACTTATTTACATCCACAATCAATTATATAACATGATCTTAATTAAATATTTCAATTAAGCATATTTAGGATATCACTGCTACCAACCATTAATAACGGACAATGCCCGAACTTGTCCTACAACAATTCAAAATATATCACAGAATAGGTTATTTTCATGAAACCATGGGTTTTTTTCTTTTTCAGGGAATTACTACATCTCTGAGTTGACGAGTGCAGGGTACAACGTTCTTAGGATAGACTTAACGAGTTATGAGGGAGACAAAAGGCGAATTGATTACAACTTCCATGTAGAAAACCAAACCAACAAGTACAGACTCCACATTTCCGAACGAAATGTCAGTGGAATAGGTAATTATCATGCTTTATTTCAGTACTTGAAGTATGGTGCTTTGCAGGTATTACAATGGGGTGTTGCATTATGTGATGTTTACAGTTTTTCTATGAATACACATATCATATAAACATTTATGCTGAATGCCATAGGTTTAAATTCATCAAAATTAAATTAAACATCACAGGCAAATTTAGATTAAACTTTAAAATAAAATATCCTAACCTTTTTCAGAAACGCATTGCTCTCTGTTGGCAATGATTTAAAGATAACGACACTTCGATTATCTGGTGCATGTCTAAAACTTATTTCATTTCAGTTCTCAAAGTAAAAGCTGTTACTTTGAAAAATCTTTAAGAGCATCGTTTTAAATTTTAGAAGCATATTCATAAGCAGCCTCATACAATCCTCTAAAAATACCTAAAACTTTATGGAAACTTTGAAAATGGCTAGTGTGTAAACATAAATGCTGAATTCTGCTGATTCAGCTACGACAACGCAGTATGATATAAATTTAACCGTTTGCGAAGGACCAAACTGAGATGATATATTAATATAGAACCATTTTAACAAGACCTTGGACTTTCGGTAGGATGTATCTATCTTTTTCTTGCGTCAAAACAAGTTAAAATGGCGCTGGTTTCATGTGAAATATACACAAATTGCGTAGTCTTAGCTCAAAAGCCAGACAAATCTTGTTAATTTCAAAGAGCAATGGCTGACGGACTAACAAAAATAGACAGGTCTACGTCACAATGCTGTCTGACACAACTACCCAAAGTCCAAGCTCCTGTTAAAATGGTTCTAATATTCACTGATAAGAAATTTGTCTTTTGTCGCCTTTACTTTGCTTAAAACGTCAAAGATCCCTTTCTGTGTATACAATGCAACCAGACAATATTAAGATGGTTTCGTACATTGACTTCATCTTCGGTCTTGGTCAAAGAACTGTAAAACAACTTTTATTCACGTCGACCTTATTTAGCTCGAGGTCGATTATCTGGAAAATGATATACAAGACATATAATAAGGACTGGTTCGGGAACTTCGCGAATATTTTTCGCACGCGAATAAAATTTGGTTTACAGTTTGTTCTATGAAAAAATTGATGAAACTACACGCAATGTTTTTGGGTTTTTTTAATCTTTCAGACAGCTTCACTGATAGTAACCTGGAAATGTTTACCACTTTTGACAACGACAATGATCAGTTAAAGGCCAAGAACTGCGCCGTAGACATGATTAGCGGGTGGTGGTACGCTGACAACAATGGTTGTACCGAGGCCAATCTTAACGGGGTTCATTGGCCGCAGGTAGTCAATGATAAGCGGGGCGTTACATGGGGCAAGTGGCTGGGAACCTGGACCCTCAAAGAATCAAGAATGATGCTTCGGAAACCCTGATAATCCTACCATGTTGGATCTCTCTCAATTTCTTCTGTTTGTTACTTAACTCCCTCTCTCTGTCTCTTCACTCTCTCTTTCTCTCTCTCTCTCTCTCTCTCTCTCTCTCTCTCTCTCTCTCTCTCTCTCTCATTTGGTGTTCGAAATGTAGCTTGTGCATATCTATTCACCCGTCTGTTTGTCTATCTGTCTGTTTCTCCAACATTTTCGTTCTTTTCACTATTTTTCTCTAAATCATTTTTGAAGTTTTTGAATTGTGAGTAGCTTTTGTGAAGATTGATTTCAAAATACTCCTTATACCGTTTTTTGTTACAAGTACCTGTAACTTTTAAAAAGAAAATTATTCAAATTTGGTTTTAAACTCGGTGAGAGATTAAATAAAACACACAACTCTTATACTTTTAAGTATGTCACGCCATTTGGGTCTTTAAAGTAATTAACATATTTTTTTCTAAAATAAAAAATAATGGTTCTACATTTTTCTTTTTTTTGTAAACTGTTATCTATATTTGTTTTAGCTTTAACCAAACATTTTCACGATGGCATCGTTTATCACACAATAAAACATGAAACCGTGTGACTTTTATATAACGTGTTGTGCGTGGTCAGCTATATTCCTGCACCAGGCATAATATGGGGTTTCTTTTTTTTGCATTTTTAGAAATTTTATAGAATTAATTACTATTTACCTTAGCAATAGTCTAAGAAACTGCGAGACAACTCTTCTATCTAATGTTTTTTCTTCGTGGCTGGTTTAAAATACTTCATGAAATCTATTTCGCATTTGCCATTATGTCAATAGATCGCACTTGTAAAGAAAAACAGGTGCATAAAACTATCCTGTCATCTGTTATGAATAAAACATAAAAATTTAATGCTGAAATAATACGTAAAATCGTTTTCTAAATATATTTGTAAACGTATTTTTGAACGATTTTAAATAATCTAGTTTACCATACGATGTACGAAACACAGCGTACAATTTAAAGGAAAATAAGAAATGTAGTATTGTTAATAGTCTGTTGAAAAAAGAATACACTTCATGTTATAAATGTATCAGTACATATTTACTTAAATGTTTAATATATGTTGAATAAAGGACACCTAAAATGTAAAGAGTTATTTATTTATTATTCTTATGAATAGAGTAGATTTTGGGGATAAGAAAATAATGGTATTTTTTTTTTTATTTTTTTTTGGTTTTGTTTCTTTAGTAAAACACAGTCCAGATGCGAGAGTATACTTTTCATGAGATAATGTCATTATTGTATTTTTCAGTGGATAAAATTACTATAATTTATAACATCACTATGTATTTCCTTCATTAAAACCAAATTACACAATGTCATTTATAATGATACATGTATAAACAAGTAATATTTCATGGTTTTTAAGAAGTTATCGAACTTTGCTGAGAATAAGAGGTTAACTTTCCATGTGCCCTTTTTAAGCTGACTGGACGGAGACAATCCGAATTAAGTGTCATGTCCATGGACACAGGACTCTGCATCATGTAGTCACAGTGTTATTTGAACCAGCAAAAACTTTAGTTGCTGGCAAAATGCCAATGGTCACTGTGCCACATCCTTCGTGAACTATTTTCTTACTTACCTATATAAAATAGGTATACATGGTAGTTTGTAAGCAATAACTTTCCTAATAAAAATACACGTAAACCAATTTTCTCGGCTAATTAAATGTCGTTTCTATAACATTAAATTTGTCACGTCTCCAAACGCAACTTCTTCTTCGGTGAATACTCTTAGACTAATATAAATGTAGAGTAAAAAGTGATCATCATTTTAACTAGATAAACTTATTACTGTAAACCAACTTTTATTCGCATACGAGGAATTTTCGCGAGGTTCCGCGAGAGCCTCGTCGTCGCTAATATTTTTCGCCGCGAACCAGTCATCAAATGTCTCAAGCATTTATTTTATAAATAGTCTATATAGTAATAAAAATCTTGATCGCGAAGATTAGTCGTCGCGACCTGTTTATCTCCGGTAAATCGCGAAATAAGTCGTTGCGAATAAAAGTTAGTTTACAATATTTAATAAAATCATACTAGCTTATATGATTACACGCTGTATTTTAGAGTAGTATATAATTGTTTGACTCAATTGTAGAAAGAAACAGTCATTGAACATTTAAATGGAGCATGTTTTTATTATTGAAACAAGTCAAAATAATTCGCCACAAGTTCTAAAACTTAGAAAGCCATCTCCTTGTTTTATGCATTATATATCAAATTAACTGTCATAGAAATATTTTATTTAATTGATCACAAGTTTAAGTGACATTTAAAGTAAATGAAGTAAATAAATATGGAAATTTTCATAAACGCATTTGTTACTTATACAGTTGAACTTCGACATCTCAAACACTGACATCTCGAATACAATGGATATGTCAAAGTGATTTGTACGTTCCAACCACTTATTTTTTTAAGTACTTTACCCTCTATAGCTCGAATACTCGAATATCTCGAAATTTTTATACAGTCCCATCTATTTCAAGATAACAAAGTTGTACTGTACATGTAGTGACAAGCTTCCACATTTATTCAGAAAAAGGGTACTGCTTGAAATAGGTTAACAAAAGGGAGTTGTTTAACACTTTTAAAATTAAAGAAATAGTTCTTAAATGAGCATGGTCACGATTTTGTTCAAATTCTTTTTTTTTCTTTTTTTTTTTTATTGTTTATGATGCTATGATAGTAATAACAAAGAATAACAAAGAAGTGTGAGCTCTGTATCTTGCTTTTAACTCGACGACTGATAATCAAATTTTGGTTGATTAATAGTAAATCATTCAGTTACTGAAGCAGTGTAAAGTTAACATTAAAAATGCAAAATAAATTTTGACCAAAATCGTGACCACGGCCCTTTATGTTTTTTGTGGAATAAATTGTAATAAACACTGTGCCGAATATTTATGCCAGTGCCAAGGTGGCATTTTTGCACCCTTCTAAGCTGCACGTATCAAAAAAAAATCAAATATGCAATATGATAGACCATTGCTGAAGGAGTTTATAACCACATTTGTTATTAATGTATCTCACCTGTCAGGTGATGTATTAACCCTTAAAAAATAACTTCCTACAGGAAAAACAAGTTTCCTTTAGGATATTTGGAATTAAAGAACTTCCTATAGGAATTTTAAATTCCGATAGGATTTGAACAAAACTCCCATAGGATTTTTAAATCCGATAGATTCATTTTTAGAAGAAAAAAACCTATTGGATTTTCAGTATTTCCTGTTGGAAAGTTATTTCTCCTATGGGAATTATTGTTTTCCAATTGGATATTATTTTTTAAAGGTAAATATCTCACCTCTCAGGTGAGACGCACTAAAATCAAAAGTGGTTATATTCTCTCTAGACAATGGTCTATCGTTTGGTATATGTGGATTTTTACGAAACTACATCTTAAAGGCCGAGGTTTTTAACGGGGTGGTTTACCTCAGGTAAGTTCAGGTGGGGGTGGAGCCTATTTTGATAAAGGCGTGAAGCCCCGAGGGAAACACGCTCGCTTGTGTATACATGTCTATACACACGGGGTGTTAAAATGCTCTCAACAGAGTTTTTTCGATAATCTAGAAAAATATCGTATTTATATATGTACTAGGAAAACAAATTGTCGATCGTTAAAATGAATATAAAAGCATGAAATAACCGTGTGCAACGCGGGCAAACAAGTTTCTGAATCTAGTGAGAATTTATCGCGATGTTTTATGCAATACGTGATCATCGTACCGTTCTCAAATACTAATACAACATTTATACAACATACGTTTGTATTACTTCTCTGATCAGCTGCTAAAATGCACATGATTATACCAGCTGCGCATGTACCGATGTTGTCTCTAACTTGAATGTTTCTTTTCCGGTTAAATTTCGGCTCGTGAAATTTTTCAAAGAAATGTGATAACTAAATTTATAAATTGTGGACGCAATATTTGATTTAATTTAATTCTGTATTCTCAATTATTCGCAAACATCTTTATTAATAAAAGAACGTTTTCAAAGATGATCGGCGCCACGTGATTTTGACAGACTGCAGGTGATCAGCACATTTGGTGTGATACATAAACCAAGTACGAGTAAATTTTTAATTCATATATTTCAATTTTCAAGAGCAGATAGTCTGTGTCAACCGTAGTTTCTTTTGATTATAGTACTAAAAGACATGGCGTTTTATAATCACGGTATGCATCAAAAGACAGGAGTTAATTGCACGATCCTCGCGAGCGCTAGACATGGTATACACAGGACGAGTAAACAAATGTCAATCATTTTCAAACACCCAATCTGGGGCCTCAATTCAGTTGATTGACAGAGGTACACTGGCCAGGTAAATTTGAAAGCGGTGCTTATTTTCTCGGTCTTTAAGCGGGTGCAAAAATGCCACCTTGGCTCTGGCATAATTACCCGGTACAATATTAATAGCTATTTCTTTTACCATTCTTGAAGCAATTAAAGACCATGTTTATCTTCCATGACATAAATATTGTGTGAACACTGTTGTAATGAATTATCATTTGAAAAAAAATCTATATACTGGAGCATTTTACCCCAGAGTTGTGATCAAGGAGTTTCGAACGTACATGTAATAGACAAAATTACGTGAATGAAATCATTTCTTATCTTTTCTTGCTTTGATTGGGAAATAAAATGGATTAATGTGATTTTTTCAACCTTTATCTGTTACTCCGTCAATAGAATCAATGTATTCGAAAAGCCACTGTATTTTTGATACATTGGTAACAAAGGAACTCGATAAAAATCTTTAAAAAATCGATTTGATTATTTGTTATGGGGACTTGTTTTCTTAATTTTGCTTCGTATTTGATCATTAGACTAAGTTAAATCAGAATTATATTTTAAATCAGAATTCTATTATTTAAAAAAAAACATAATTATATATGATACTAGATTTAAGTAAATCATATTATCAAAAGTCTAAAATGAATAAATAGCTATGATTTATTTGTCCATTCACACATGATATTGTTAAATGCAGCTAAAATACAATGTAGCTCTTTATAAATAGTTGCCTGAATAAACCCAGGGAAAAAACTGCTCACAAAATAAATTTGTATATAATTAATAGAACGAGCAATTTCCGCGAGGCATAAAGGCTTAAAACAGAAGTTTTATGATGCATCGATTGTGTGGAATTAAAATGTCGTTCAATGAATAATTCATCAAACATGCCAACAAAGGGTGTGTTGGTGTGGATAAATTAGTATAGTAAAGATTTAGAATGTGAGTTGCTTCTCTGAAAAGGCACAGTGAATTTTTCTTATCACTGTATATATATTTTTAAAGGAATATTTTGGTATGTCTCTTACGTCAAAACAGATAAGAACTCACAAGGGCATTCATATCTGGTATCCTTTGAAATACGTACTTTAAGTCGCCTAATTTGAAAGAAAGTCAAACTTTTTTAAAAATTATGACGGACAGACACACACACACACACACACACACACAGACGGACAGACAGACTGACAGACAGACAGACAGTCAGACAGAAGAAAGAATAGAGAAGATAGAAAACCAGAGTGAGAGAGGAGGAGAGAGAGACAGAGAGAGAGAGAGAGACAGACAGAGACACAGAGAGAGAGAGAGAGAGAGAGAGAGAGAGAGAGAGAGAGAGAGAGAGAGAGAGAGAGAGCATCAATCTATTTCAGTCACATCGATTTTGCTAAGAGCGCCCATTCCCAGCTGCTTTACCGCCTCGAGGATCTTTCAAAATTATGTTTTCGTTATAGTTTACATTTGTCCTAATTTTCATTTGTCTGTAGGGATTACCAGGTTTAATGTATTATGTGAATCGCTTTAACACCAGAAACATATGACGACTATTATCATCCTAATTACAATGGACCTGTTATTAGCGGTAAATTTGGATAATCAGTTCAACACGAGACAATGTGACCCGATTTTCTCGAATTTCCGACAATGTTGGATAAAGTTTGTAAAAAATGACGCATCTCTCTGTCAATCTTTTTGCCAAAACAGAATCAGTTCTTTTAATTAAATTCCTTGCATCATTCTCAGTTTTCCTGTCCGGGAATATTTGGAGTACGCTCTCCGGCTCTGCTGTTTAGTATTGATTCCTTAGCTGCACTATGAGGATCACAGTTAAATTGCTTCTTTTTCTCTGGACTTCTGTGATTTCCTCTTCGCTGCAGGTAAGTTTTTTTTCTATTTTCAAAAAATATTCTAAGGATTTGTTATAAGCCAACATTTTTTGTTTTTTAATTGGTAATATCAAATTATATCCAGATATCTTTCTTAGTTTTTCTTTCTTTAAATTGCTTTACAAATGTATCATTTAACATGAAACTTATGGAACTAATTGTTAACTACTCGGCAAAAACAGAACCATTCATGAAATGCATCCTCTTGAATTCATTGCCATTTCCTTAGAAATTACTCCAGGTTGTGTCTTAATGACATACAATTTTCTCTTCATCAGCTTAAAATTTTGCGCAAATTACCCTCTAAACATAAATGGGGTTTTATCTAATTATCGTTACTACAGCAATTTCTGAATGTAATGTCCATCGTCAGGAGCATAAAAAAAATTCTCCGTAATTTCAAAGTTGGCCAAGGTCATAATCATTTTCCTTAGGCCTCAGCAAAATTTTTAAGGCTCGGCGATCAACCAGTGATTAATATTCAATATACAAATATTGAACTTGTAACTGGATTTTTTGTGCATAATTATCATATATTGCAGTTGATGGTGTAAACATTTCTGCGAATTTTCGTCAATTTACGATATGCTTTCTCACATCCGTTTATTTCCGAAATTGGATTTGTTATAAAAATCATTACTAGAATCTCAAAACTTGATAGGTAATTTCACGAAAGAATTCTAAAACGGTTGAAAAAAAATCAAGGCAGTCGATGGAATGTAACATTCTGTGGTTCAAGTTTTAAAACTTTACTGAAAATAAAAAAAAATTACGAACAAGACTAAATATTTTTATAAATTAAAAAGTCTTTAAAAACATTTTGACAGTAATGCAAACAATCTTCAGTTAACCAGAACAATACTTTGTATACAAGAAATCAAAGAATCACGGTGCGATGTTACGAGAATAGCTGTAGCTGTTGATAATTACTCCCCAAGTTATTGGTTTTATGGCGGTGAAAAAGTGCACTTGCAAACCGATCTTGAAACTCATTGTTTTAAGCGATACTATGTTTTGTGTTCATTATCATGCTAGGGGTGAGATCTTGACAGCGTTATAATGCATTTCCTGTATTTCTTATTATTGCTGAGTATAAATATATCGCGAGAGAGTGCCTCCGCAACTATAATGTTAAATCTTTATAGACTCAATCTTAATAAAAGTGCGGATGTATTTAGCCACCAATAAAACCGCAGATCTGCAGACAAATCTATGATTGTTGATTCATTTCAACCCAAGTTTAAACAGAAGCAAGGAAAATTTAGAAAGTATATTCAAGGTTACAACGGTAATATTTCTCAAATAAATCTATTTGATTGTAATAGCAGAATACTTTAAAGCGTTTATCATAGTGTTATAGCTAAAGTGTATCTAATATTGTTGTCAGAGCTAGGGGGTGTAAGGGTTTAGAACTACATGTAGTAAGTTTAGAACTACATGTAAAAAGTAATTACAGTAGCCGACTGGACGTATTTTATCGCGTGTACGTCTTACAGTGTCATATCGCGTTCATACGACTTGATTTTACGTACATTATTTTAAGTATTTCGTACTTACGACCTATGGTGTCGTTATAATGCACGTCATTACACTCTGTGCGACTAGTCTTTGCTATGTAGTATCTCGTTCATACGACTTGATTTTACGTACATTATTTTAAGTATCTCGTACTTACGACCTATTATGTCGTTATGATACATGTCATTATACTCTATACGACTATTCTTTGCGACTATCTATGTCGATCGCACATGTACTTTTAAGACTTAGTGCCACGTTCGAACGATGTACGATATGTCCGGTTTTTTCGCGTGTCACAAAATTTGCGAAAATGGGGAGAATGTGTAACTTTTTATTTGCGCCAGTTAGTTTTTGCAATTTAAAAAGTTTTTTTTATAGCAAACAATAGAACAAAGCGAAAATTAGATCATCGCGAAAATTACCGGATATACGGTATTATACTACATGTACATGTATAATTATGACATATAATTATGTGGGCACGACTTCTATCTCATTGTCATTACATATATATTAAATTAATAAATATAACGACTTTTAAAAATGTCGTTTTTGTGATTAAGGATTTCTTACATACTACGTACATACATTATACCGTAGTTTCTGACTTATCGTATGCCTACCACTCTAATTAGAACTTGTTCGTACTACTAAATATCTCGTTAGTACATGTAGGATATGTCAAAAGCAATATCAGCTGGCAGCAATAACTGTATGGCTGATTAAAAAAAAATCTACATAAAGTTTAATGAGAAAGAAGCGTTCATTATTCAACTATTGAAACGCCTTTCAAGAACAATGACTTTAACGCCAACGGATGGTTATAATACTTTGTTACATAAGCGTTGCTGTTTTTAGGGCAATAATTGTTAAGAAATATCGACAATTTAAAACCTTATCTTGAAGTTTTCCGTTTGATTATTCAAAAACATAACAGTTTCGTCATTCGTAAGGCACGATGTGATCAAGAAATGTCCTCCAATCCCAAACTAATTGTCGTGAGCAATGTGGTAACATGAGAAATTGAAAGTTCTGTCTTCAAATTTTAAATGCTGAATAATATTGTCTGGGTTATTATGTAATATCTAGTCGCCTCTGCGTTTTAAGATTGAATTTAAATTGCTATTCTCACTGTACAATATACATTACCGCTGTAACTCTTCAGAAGTTTGTGGTTGCTCATCGTAGATTCAGGCACGTGGTTTTGCTAGAAAGGAAAGTCACTTTAAAGTTTCGTCACACTTAGCATCGGGGTGGGGAAACTTATACATGGATCAAAATTTTAAGATATGATCGATGACCCCTCCTCTCTCTCTCTCTCTCTCTCTCTCTCTCTCTCTCTCTCTCTCTCTCTCTCTCTCTCTCTCTCTCTCTCTGTACCCCTCCCCCACAACTGGATTAGTATTTTAAAGATGGGGGAGGGGTCGCTGATTTTTTTTTTATTGGCTTGGGGTATGTCCACGCCTTTCCCCCTTCAAGAGCAATGATACGTGCCTGCCTCATTCGGCTAATCCTTATCAAAGTAGGCGTGAGTGAGGCGGTTAAGTGGGATAGTTTCTCGAATTCTCGAATGGAAAATATCAAAATCTTCATCCAACATTTTTTTTTTTAAATGTCTCAAAGTAGTTAATTGAAGGGGCCAGAATTAAATGTTCGTTCAATGATGGGGCCAGAATTAGAAGTTACAAGTTATTAAAATGTTCACTCTAGAAAACGGTCGATTGCCTTGAAAAACTCATTAATATTCATGGTGACCCTATTTTCGCAGATTTCCTTGGTACCCATTATCAATGAAACACCTCATACAAATTAGAAATGCATACTTTTTGCATTGTACATGGATGGTAATCAACACCCACAGTAAAAAAGGACAAACCTCAGCTCTCGCTTACTGCATCATCTCTCTCCTCTGTATTTTAGTCACGTGGTCACCCTGACTCTCTTGTTGCGTATAATACCCCGGCTCCAAAACTACAACACATAGACAAGCTCTCTTTCTTCTCTCTCTCTCTCTCTCTCTCTCTCTCTCTCTCTCTCTCTCTCTCTCTCTCTCTCTCTCTCTCTCTCTTGGCCTTAGTCTCAATTTTTTAACTAGTTCCCATCCAACAGACATGCCTTTACCCAAAAACAAACATCACCTGCTCTCTTAAATACTATGTCTAAATACCCCTTCATGCCGGAGTTAGCAACTCCCCTTTATTCCAACTTACTTCCACCCTTAATCGACTCTCAGAAAGTTCACTCACCCTAATGCAAAAAAGTTTTATGTTTTTGTTAAATTATTTACAGTGTCTGGCCCCACTGTCACCAACTTTCCTCAAGCCAATACTCAGCCTCAAGTCTCTATTTTGACCTCAAATGTATGCACTTTTCTTTTAAGGATTT